>CM042851.1:7613268-7922994 GCA_023653725.1 Bungarus multicinctus | reverse complement strand
CCCTGGACTGGACAAGACAGCTGGAGTTTTAATGCCTTTGGAAGTTAACAGGGCAGGCAATGACCCTCAATCCCTTCCTGCCCTGCCCTTCCTTGCAGCTGGTGGCAGAGAGAAAGGTGAGAGAGGGCTGGGCCATCACCATTTGCCTCTCCCCCACCTGCCTGCACAATGAGAAAGGTGTGAGCCTCAAGGGCTGGAAGGTAAGGCTGATGGCAGGGAAGAAAGATGCATTCCAGGCTTGCTGGGCTCAGCTGAATGGCTGCCTTTGGTGGTGGTGGGGACAGGGCAAGGCTCATCACCTTTCAGGCATTTTCTCTCAGGCCTATCACCCGGAGGCCCAGTAGCAGCTGAAGCTGGGTCCAAAAGATTTGCTATGTCCTCACCTACTGAGGTGGCCCTTTGGCTGAGTGCAACACAGCAAGCCCGGAGTAGATTTTCCTTCTCTACCATCAGCCTTACCTTCCAACCCATGGGGCTTCATCGTTCCCACAGTGGCAGCCTTCACTGAAGCACGCAGGCTGATGGGCAGGTGAGAAAGGGATAGGTGGCAGAGGGGTGATGCAGGTGGCATAGCTTCATACTCCCTGGTCACCAATATTCTGCCCGCTGGCAGGTGAGGCCCAGCAACTGCGAAGTATCTGAGCAGGGGGTGAGATGCAGATTGGGGGGGGGGAGCCAAGCAGCGACAGCTCACCCTGGCTCACCTTCCCCTCTGCCACCAGCCATGGAAAGAAGGTAAAGTCATGGAATGAAGAAAAAGGCAGTATTGGGGGAAGAAGTGGGGAGAGTGAATAAGGGGCCTCTTGAAGTAGGGGAAATGGGGTGGAGGTAAGTGAGCCGACTCAGCAAAGGGTGAAACCATGGTGAAAACATGTGGGACCAAGCAGCGCAATGGGAGGGAGGTGTCCCTTTAGAAAGCAGGACCTGGCACATCCCCAAACCTGAAGTGTATGGTGAACAGGCAGCATCTACGCGTAGGCCCTGGGGAAGTCCAGAGGCAGGAACTGGCACATTTCCCAACCCAAGGCAAAGGGCGAGCAGATGGCATTCAAGAGGAAGGATGATGAGACCAAGCTCAAAAGGCAGCCTAGCCTCACTGTGTCCGTTCTGAGGTGGCCCTTCAACCAAGTGCCTTACCTTTGTGGCAGCCGTGGTGAGCAGAATGAGCGAGGTGTGAAGATCAGCTGGGCTGCATGGCCAGCATGGTAGGCCACAGCAAAGGCAGGCAAGTGGATGAGGCACAGAGATCAGCTGGGCCGTGTGGTCTGGGCAAGCAAGTGAGCAAAAGAGCCAGAGAGTAGCTGGGCACAGGCATGACTCTAGCCACTGGCCAAGGCAGGCAAGGCGAGATAGGGAGGGGTGAGGTGGGGCCAGTCAGTAGTGCGATTAGCTGGGTCTCTGAACTGTGCAAAATTTTAGCAACCAGCTCGCTTGAACCGGTCCAAACAGGAAGAATGCCACCTCTGGCTAGCAGTAGTGAAAAATATTCCAGCTGCTTTTAAAAAACTAAGAGGTAGAAACAGTAGTGCTGTGAAGATCCACCAAGAGATGTGCCAAAAGTGGAAGAATCCATTCTCACTTACTTACCAATGTAACACTAAGCTCAATGGTGCTATTATCTGTAAAAGTGGCAGTTATTATGCATCAGTACTTTTTTCTTTTTTTACTTCTCCACTTCTTCTGTCAAACTTTTTAAACACACAGATGCATAGTCATTTTACTTACTGTACTTGTGTATGCATTTTTTTATAATGAGAACCATGGTGTACTGATGATCACCAGCTCCTTCTGAAGCCTAAGATATCTTGCAGGATTGTAATTTCACTTTCCTACACAATTATAGCTAAACTCATAAGATGCCCTGGATCACAAACTACTCACACACATTTTAGTTTAGTATGATCTATTAATTTAGGATGTACAAAACGTTTTAATATTTGGAAGGTTGAAACAGCCATTTGGAGTGTTCAGTATATATTTTCCAACAGTTTTGTTTCAAGTTAGAACACACTGTAGGGAACAAAGCTTGGCCATTTAATGCATGTACATATAGAATTTCTTTTTTTAATTTCAGTCAAATTATATAGCAACAGAAAATTGCCATGTCCTTACTGCTATTGGTTTAAATCAAATTAAGTATAGAGTTCTGGGTCAAAGAAATCAACTTAGCACATGGGTAGACTGAAGCGGTAGTGGACTTTATCCTCTCATTGTAGAAGAAGAATTAGGAAACCTGTAAACAAAGATGAGGAAAGCTGTAACTAATCAATTGCTAAAGTGAAGTTGCAAATTGTAAATGCCAAAAGAATCATGGCTGGTTAGAGTTGATTTATTTAGGTTATAGAAGCATAGAGTCATAGAGCTGGAGGGGACTTTGGAATTCTTCTAGCCCAACCTTATGCCAAAGGCATAAGTTCTTATACCATCCTGGACAAAATAGTTGTCCAATCTTTTCCTAAAAACCTCTAGCAACAAAGTACCCACAACTATGGGAGGCATGCTGCTTGAGTGATTAATGTTGGGAAATCCCTCCTTATTTCCAAGTTGGTTCTCCTCTGACAAGCTTCCACCCATTGCTTCTTGTCCTGCCCTCAGGTGCTATAAAGGCTAAATCAAACCCTTCTTCCCTGTAATAGCCTTCAAACATTGGAAGATTGCTATTATAGCTCCCTGAAGCCTTCTCTTCCTTCAACTCCAGACCCTTTATTGCCTTTATTGTTCTTCTCTGAACTCTTTTTAGGGCCTCAATATTTTTTTTTGTATCATAGTGACCAAAACTTGATGCATATTTTAAGCGTGGCCTCACTAGTGTAGTATAGAGCAGTACTATCACTTCCCATGAACTTGATGCTTTCCCTCTTGATGTAACCTAGGATTATGTTGGCTTTTTTAGCAGCTGCAACACTGCTGACTCATAGTGATAGTCTACCAAAACATCTAGATCAAGGACCTTCAAACTTGGCAAGTTTAAGGCTTGTGGACTTCAACTCCCAGAATTCCTGAGCTAACATGACTGGAGGAGGAATTCTGGGAGTTGAAGTCCACAAGTCTTAAAGCTGTCAAGTTTGAAGATCTAGATCCTCTCACAGGCACTACTGTTGAGTCAGGTACTGCCTATTCTGTACCTGTGAATCTGATTTTTCTTACCTAAATGCAGGACCTTACTTTTTTCACCACTGAACTCCATCTTGTTGGGTAGGGCCCAATACTAAAGTCTGTCAAGATTGTTCTGAATTTTGAGTGTTTGTATGCATGTACATACGCATTTATTTGTTTGGTGGGTTTTTTTTTCATTTATATGAGGTCAAATTCGAAATGGACTGTTTGGAAGTACTCTAGCACTATTCAGAATGCCTTTTTGTGTCTTTTTGATATTAAATTTCAGATTGCACTGAAGATTCTGTGTTTAAATCAATTTATTGAACTTTGATGTGGATATACATTCTGTACATACTCGTTTTCTCTGTGGATGCTGATCTTTAGAGTACAATTTCAGGAGGAATGTAGATTGCTTATACTTTCAATATTAGTCATTCAAAGCAGCACCTTTTTTTGTTTATACCCAAAATGAAGGCAGGCAGACAAATTCTGTACACCAGTAGTATTTTGCTATTTTTTCCTGGATACATGCACATGAGACAGAGACAAATCCCAACCCACCTATAAATCCTGTGACATTCTTTGCATAATAGGCAAGGTGGTAGCCTATAGTGATTGCTATCTGCCACTGAACCTACTGAAAAAGTTTAATATTTGCAATAAAATATTTGGGATAGTAAGAAGGAGCAGGCTTGTTAGGCTTCTTCAATATCTTTCTCTAAAAGTCATTGTGGGAGCGGGGGCAGAAAATATATTTATAACTTATGGTACAAAGAGCAGATTTTATTCTGTGTTGGCATCAGATTGCCTCTTAAATATCTGACATTCCCTCTTTACCATCATCAAGTCTTCAATTCTGAAGAAATCTTTGGATTGATATTTTAAAATTAAATGTGTGAGGGGAAGAAAAGGCCATGTGAGTGCCTATTTAAGTCTTCTGCTCAAGAGCTTAAATCTCATCTCACCCAGTACAATTTTTTGAGCCATCAAACAAAATGTTATGTGTTAACTCAGAATAGAAAACCAGCACTATGTGGCGTCTTCATCTAGACACATATATATAAAATTATGCTGGTATCATCAAAAAGCAGGCTGTTTTCTATCATCTTTAATGTGTGATACCTCTGTGAAGATTTAAATGTAATACGTTTACATTTTATCCTATTAATTTACTGTAGATCATTGGGTTTTTTTTTAAGATTCAAGAATTATTTTCTTCATTTTGCTTAGTTGGATGTTCATTGGTTAGTACCCAAAACAACCTGGTTATGTATGTGAGCTGATAGTATTGTGATATTCATGTGCAGTATGTAATGGATGTGGCTATTTTTAAGAGTATAAGATGGATAACTTTGCTTCTTTGAAATGAGATGGATCTTAATGATACTAGTCAGAAAGTCTCACAGTGTCTTTTGGGGCATAATGTCTTCTTAAATAGATCAAGTTGTATTGACAATTTTCTGTTTCAATCACTATTGAATCACTAGATGAACTGTTCATAGTGACATAATTCAAACATACAGTATATCCAGTATATCCACAATTTGAGGTGTAACAGGCCATTTAGCAAACATTCAAAGTTACAACAAAACTAAATATGAACCTGTTTCAAAGTTACAAACCCTGGAGTGCCCCCATGGTCATTCACCCTTATGACTGACCATAGAGACACTGCAGACCCACCCTCCCTGCCAAGGCTGCCTCTGTCCATTTCCTGGGAAAGAAAAACCCTTGGCTCCATAGATTCAGAGAAAAGTACATTTACTACAAATGAACTGAAAGCAACAAGTTTCAGGCAAGTTCTGAGACAAAGCACATGAAACAGCAAATTGAAATAAACTGTAGAGCCCAACTGCATTGTAGCTAGGCAACCAGAGGGCTGCTGCATACCAAAGCTAGAAGAAATGACCTTGGAGAAATAAGCAAAGTCCAGATCGTAGTTGCAAAGCTGCAATGAGAAATTCTCCACTACACCTTCTCCCCTTTTCCATGGCAGCAAGCAGTAGGCTTGCACCTAATACTCTCCCATCCTTCCACCATACCAGGTTCCATGAACTCCTCCCCACCCCCTCCCCCATCACCATGCACTCACTTACTTTTCAAAGATATTCAGAGCTCTGACCCTTCCCCCCTTTTCCATGGCAGCAAGCAGCAGGCTAGCTGACATTCAGCCCCCTCCCCACACCAGAACAGAAGCTTTAGCCATACAGAGAGAATTTATACAAATAAACAAACAACACATCTCAGCAAGGACAGCAATTCATTCTGGGTTTGTTGATGTTATTTTTGATGAAAGATCTGAAGGAGTTTAGGTGCCTGGACATGTTTAGCATCCACCCATTCAGACAGTGCAGGGGAAAAATGTTTCCAGGCAACGAGGTATTGGACCTTCCCTCTATGTTTCCTCTAATCCAGAATTTATTTAATTTCAAAATGCTGCTCTCCTTCGATTAGAGTGGGCACAGGAGAGGTGTCAGGTGCAGAGTGAAGCTGTGACACAGTTTCAGGGTTCAATAAACTGCAGTGAAACACAGAATGAATACAGTTAAGATTCTTAGGCAACTCCAGTTGTACAGTGACTTGGTTCATTACTTTAACAATTGGGAATGGGCTGACATATTTAGGACCCAGTTTCTTTGATTGTTAGGTGGATTGTAAGTACTTCGTGGAGAGGTAAACTCTATCACCTACTTTAAAATCTGTTGGCTTCCTTTTTTGTCAGCTTGTTTCTTATGTGCCTGATGTGCCTCCTCGAGTGCTTTACAGGCAACTGACCAAGTGTGCAATTGGGCTATCCACTTCACTAAGGAGAGTACATGTGGTTTCTCTTGAGGCAGTTCTGGCATAACTACAAAGTGTTGATCAGAGGCCACTTTAAATGGGGTGAACCTTGTACTATTATGCACAGAATTGTTATATGCTACCTCTGCAAAAGGCAAAAGGTCAGCCCAATTATCCTGTTGGTAATTGATGTAACACCTGAGGTACTGTTCCAGGACTGAGTTGGTTCTCTCACATGTCCTGTTAGTTTGGGGGTGATAAGTGGTGGGATTCAATTTTTTTACTACTGGTTCTGTGGGCTTGGCTTGGTGGGTGTGGCAGGGGAAGGATACTGTAAAATCTCCAGTCAGAGGTGGTATTTGCCGGTTCTTCAAACTACTCAAAATTTCAGCTGCCAGTTCTACAGAACTGGTCAGAACCTGCTGAATACCACCTCTGGGGGTGATGAGAGCAGGTTTAAGCCCTGGGTGGTTCCCAACAGCTTCAAAAATTCCCACCAAAACTGTGATGTAAATTCAGGGGTGGGATTTAAATTTCTTAACAACTGGTTCTGTGTGCATGGCCTAATTTGTGGGTGTGGCTTGGTGGTCATGTGACTGGCTGGGTGTAGCTTGTATGTAAATATTGTAAATATATATGTAAAGATTGAATTTTTTATTTAAAAAAAGAGCAACTTTTACCCCAAATCAGGCAAAGCAGCAGGCAGATTGAGCTGCTTGCAGAATCACAGCTTCACTCCCAGATCTACCTTTCTGCAATCTGCTGCCTGAGTCTGCACTGAAAAATAGAAGCTTCAATCCTAAGGAAGGTTCAGCTCTGCTCTCAGGCCACTTCTCCCTCCCCCAACCCCCTGAATACCACCCCTGACTGGGCCTCATGGAAGCCTCCTGGGTGGGGTGGGTGGGGAGGGGAGGGGCCAGCCATTGGTGTGATTTGCCAGTTCTCCAAACTGCACAGAATCATAATAACCGGTTCTATAGAACTGGTCTGAACTGATAGAATCCCACCCCTGTGTAAATTGCACTCCTCTATCTGAAATAATGTGCTCAGATGCACTGTGCAACCTATACATGTGTTGTACGAAACATTTAGCTAACATTTTTGCAGAGGCAATCTTGGGATAGAAAACAAAGTGCACCTGTTTTGAAAAAAGATCAGTAACAACCCAAATAACAGTGCTCCCCCCACTTTCAGACAATTCCACAACAAAAGTCCATTGATATTTCTTTCTATGGTGCCTGGGGGCTCTCCACAGTTTGTAAAAGCCCTGTGGGATTCCCTGGTAGTCTCTTTGCCATTGCACAAATTGGACAGCTGGCCAATAGTTTTCAATGTATTTCTTCAAGGAAGGCCATCAAACTGCCTCTTAACAAGTACAGGGTTTTTACAAATACAAAATGTCCTGCTGACTTAGAGTCATGAGCACCCTTTAGTATGGTGTTCCTCAAGCTTGAGGGGATATATCATTTGACTCCAACCTAAGCCAATCCATCATGCATGGTGCAGTCACTTTTATGAGTAGTAAGCCATTCATCAACCTTTAGCGCTTGTTTAAGTTTCTCATGCCGTTCATTTGGAATCTCAGGCTCCTTCTTCCCTTGAGCTCTAGTGTTTACAGGGGCTGTTGTATTGGGGCAACCTAGACAAAGCATCTGCCATAAAATTTTCCACCCCTGGGACATAATACAGGATGAAATTGAACCGATTAAAGTATTGCACCCACGGATTTGTTTAAGGGATAGCCTGCACATACCTTTCTGGGCTTCTAGATTTTTGTGGTCAGTCCATATCTCAAATGGGATTTTTGCCCCTTCCAGGAAATGCCACCAAGTAAGTAGAGCCCACCACACTGCATGTGCCTTCTTCTCCCCTATCATCCACCTCTGTTCAGTCTCAGTTAGTTTCTTAGAGGTGTATGAACATGGCTGTAGCAACCCCCAGACATTCTTTTGCAATACACTGCCCCCACAGCTACATCACTTGTGTTTGCCTGAATTACAAACGGAGTGTCTGGGTTGGGGTACTTCAGCATGGGTTCTGCTGCGAAAAGTCATTTGAGTTTTTCAAATGCTGCTTGACACTCCATGGTCCACTTAAATGGCTGACTCTAGTTTGGCTTCCCCTCACCCTTAGTTTTTAAAAGGTTGGTTATTAGCAATGCAATCTTTGCAAATGAAGGGATGAACTGCTGGTAGAAATTGGCAAAACCCAAGAAGCTCTGCAATTGCCCCCTAGTGTGGGGAAGGAGCCCACTCTAGTATTGCCTTTACTTTTTCTGGGTCCATTTCCACTCCTTCATTTGATGAACCCATGTAATCAATCTTATCTTGGTGAAATTTATACTTGGAAAGTTCTGCATACAGTTCAGCGGCTTGGACCCTTTTAAAGAGTATCCACATCAATCTCACATGTTCCCCTATAGTTTCAGTATATATTAAAATGTCAACCAAGTATACCAACACTCCATTGTACAAAAAGTCATGCAGCACCTTATTGATCAGTTGCATGAACACCACAGGGGGGCTGCCCCTTGTAGACTGAAAGGGAGCACCTGGAATTGGAAACATCCCAGAGGGCAATTAAACACAGTTTTCCATTCATCACCCTCTTTGATCCAAACCCAGTAATAAGCTTCCTGCAAGTCTAACTTAGTGACTGCTGCCCATCTCCGGCAGGTTGGGCCAGCTGTGTAAAGCATGTTCTTCTGTCCTCTCTGGCTGAATACCATCAGGTAGGCAGATCAGTATTTGGGGATCAGGACCCTAGACAGCCCCTGGGTTCAGGAAGCTGGTTGAAGTTTTAGAGATTTGGGTTAATGTCAGTATTCCAAATAACAAAGTCCAAAGAAAAAGTCTCAGAGAACATCGTCTTCCCAAAGATCCATTTTATTAGAGATGTCATATTGGCATATCTGGGAAAAACCCGAATCTGTGAGTTCCAGGTTTTCCCTAACTCAAAGAAAACTCAAAATCCAATCCCTGCATCCATTACATGGTCCAATTGTTACTTTGTTCCAACTGAAGACTATCCTTAGTCACTCCCCTCCAGGTGCAGGGTAACATGTCCTTTACTTTCTGAAAAAGGAATGCTCCTTGAAATCCCCCTCCCACTGCTCCTTGAAATCCCCCTCCCAAATTCCCAGGTATTGAATATGTCAGCCCAGAAGCCTCAAAGAAAAATGGCTTCCAAGCTGACACATATATCCAAAAAAGTGGGGATGAGCAAACATTTATTTTGTTTTAAACTCACAAGTGACAATTTTGAACAACATTCAAGAGAGCTGGGATGAAGTCAAAAACATATCTCTTAGTAGAGGAAAGCTAGATGTCAAAGAGACTTTCACTGTGAAACGTGACAAACTGACAGAAGCTCACATTAACTGTATCTGCACTAAAGAGATGAAGATTCCATAAAGATTAGAGAAACAATACTGGTTTTTTTGGATTGCATCAGATTGGTTTGCCAGATGTGCTTGAGCAGACTTGATTAATCAAAAGGCACAAGTGGCAAGATGATGTGAGACAAAGGCTCGCTAAATATAAGCAGAGATGTATTCAAGACATTCTGATACTGACAAATGAAATAATTATCTCTTACAATGAAAATGAAGGACAGATGATTGATGATGAAGATGAAAAGGAATGTGATGAAAGTAATGAAGAGGTCTTAGACCAAACACGCATGCACTCTACTTCAAAAGACAAAAGACCGAATACAATACATTAGAAATAACAAATGTTGCTATGCAGAGCATAAGATACAGTGTTGGTCTTTGTGACATTACCACAGCAGCCTTCGTAGATGTTGGCTTGATCACCAAAGAAGTCAAGAGACTTATAACTGACTACAATAAAGAAAAGAGATCCCAGGAAAAAAAATATGAAGTCCCTAGATAAAGAATTTTATGAGCTTGGTAAGAAGGGTGAAATAGAATGCATCTTCTTTGACACCCTTAGAGATACAATTAAAGTTGTGCTGAAAGCCAACAATTCAGATCAGCAATTCCCCAGTACCATCAAACAAGAACATTATTCTATGTACAGTGAGCTGAATGGAAAATATTTTTATCATTTCACTCCAAAGAAAGGTTCAAAACAGGAAAACCTGCTCAAGTAATTGCAGATAATCTGGTGTATTTCTTGAAGAAGAAAGGCATTGGCAAAAGTTTGAAGGCCATTGGATGAGATTCTACAAATGTGAAGGTAGTGCCATGCACTGAATAGAGGGGAAGCTTGACCAGAAGTTGATCTGGTTGGTGTGTGAACTCCATGTGAATGAGTTACCCCTATGATATTTAATCACAAAATTGGATGGGAAGACCTTGTCTAACAACAAATGGGCAGGTAAAATTGGCAACATGCTAGTCCCTGCAACAGAATTTGACATTGATCTTCATTCACCAGTTTCAATTGGTGAGACTCTCATTTCACTGAGTAACAGTGTTGTAAGGATCGCTCAATGATCAAGCATATGGATATAGGATCACACAGGCAATAAAGACAGGAGAATTTCCCACAGATCTCGCTCTTCTGGAAATTGGCCATTCACACTGGTTGACAACTGCAAATAGGTATTGTCAAATATAGGTTTCAAAACATGGCTTTAAAGGCAAAACTTTCCAAAACTTAAGAATGGTAGCGGAATATATCATTGGTATGTACTACCCTTGCTGGTTCAACATCAGAGTAAAACAGTTTTGCATTGAAGGCCCAGGTCATGTGTTATTCCAGATGCAGCAAGTCAGACTGCAAAAGAAGGTTGTAGCAGATGCTGTTTTGCCAACATTCAGCATTCAGCATGGTATGCTTTCAGTGAAATGATAATCCAACATTCTTGTATTCAGATAACATTCAAGAGAGGAGAGCTGGTGTGCAAAAGATAATTGACTTGAGGGGAGCAGACGATGATGCACTGGGAGATACGTGCAAGAAAAATGTCTTTAATCAACACCAGAGCATCCACTCTACTGGAGTTGATTGGGCTGAAGGTGTATATGAGCCACCTTTGATGTGCAAACAGACTACAGCAGAAATAAAGAAGTTCATTGATGAATTAATGCAAGTACCACAGTGGCCCTGTCATGCCCCATCAATAGAGAGATCTGTGAACCAGGTCACAGAGACAGCAAGCAGAGTGTATACACATGAGAAACATGAGGGTTATATCAGAGGCCAGGAAGCAAGTTGGCAGCTGATATTGAAGAACAAATCAAAACAAGACTTGATGAAACTCATTTAAACATTTTTGTAACTCAGATAATTGCTTTCCAATGTTTATGATTGCATCTTTTTTTTGCTTAGGTAGATAAGATTCATGCAGAAATTTTTAAAATCTTTGTAGCACAATGTGTAATTTTGAGAAGATAAAGTTAACTGTATTTGGGTTACAAGAGACTTTTGTGAGGTATATGACCAGATGTGGATTTACCACACTAAGCTAAACATTGTGCAATTGCAAAAATAACAGCAGATTTAAATTCTTGGTATAAAAATACATATTTGTAGAACCCCTCACTGAAAAAAATTGCAAAAATTAATTTTCACACCATTAAATGACATGCCCTAGGGGTATGGAGGAAGCCCATAGGGTTTTGGGAAACCCAAGAGGCAGGAGGCAAAGTATGGGACATTTCAGAGGGTGGGGGAGGCTTCCTGGATGCACCTCTGCCTGCACTAGTCCTCCCATATTTCCCCCCACCCCTGAGTCACCCATGCTCTACCTAACAATGCATACACTTGTTTAATAAATGCATCAGGAAGGAGTTAATTATGTGCTTCATTTAACTTAGTCCTTGATTTCTAACATGAATGGGCATTACTTCATTATGTCATGAGTTGAGGACTATCTGTAACATATTGCAACTAATGGTTTCCTAAGTATGAGACTTAGATCCCAGGAAAGGCACAGATTTATTGCAAAAGATATACAACAGGCCCTATATACGAGAAACAAAACAAATACCTACATAAAGTATTCTGACTGATACAAATGCTATCCAAAAGGTCCTACACTGCCTGGGATGATATATGTATATCTGTATTAGGAATTTGGTTTAGTTTGGTGCCTCCCTTCTTCTTGCTATCTGTCTTTTTCCTGACACCGCTGTTTCTTTTTTTTCTACTATTGACACAGTCCCTGCATCAAATCTGGTTATAATCTTATATGATAGATGGCATGATTCCTCTATATGGGTTTCTAGTCTGCTTTCCCTAACTTCCATTGCAATTTAGCTATCCCATTAGAGGGTCCCCATGCAATTACTCTGTTGCAGTTCCCTCTCAGCCTCAACCCCCAGAGCACATTAATGGTCTACCGTAGCAATTTCCTTTACTAGCAGAGCAAAAAGTCTTGCTGCAGAAACTGAGGTGTTCCGAGTTTCAGCCATTGAACTTCCCCTCAGTTATGGTAACAATATCCTTGCAAGTGAAGAGTGATTTACTTGCAAAGAGATGACTGCCACAAACATGTACATGCAAAAACAGAGACATTTGTCTAAGTATAGATGCCATGTGGAGAGGCCCATCCTTATCTGCTGCTGTAAACTGCCACCTCTCCTTACCAAAACAGAGTACACTTGCTTCTCTAAGTATGCACATCGTCACTAACACAAAAATAAGAACACAGCAAGGATGCTAGTTTAAATAATATGTTTTTATTTGTCTTTAGTTTCTTTTATTCATTTTTTTTTGCAAGTGTGTGTGGGTAGGGGAAGAGAGAGAGAGGTGAGCAAATAGAAGAGACATTACATTGCCCTTCTAGATCATTTTAGTGAGTTCCTAGTGGGATTGTTCTCCTGAACAGGAAAACAGTATAATCTTTTGTGGTGTAAATAAATATTTGTACATATGTGCAGTATTATTTTTCAGCCAAGTGTAGATTGTATTGCAACCAGTAAAATGCAAATTCACGAATTCATAGCTGCTTTTTGTCATGTTTTATTTTAGTGAACATGCATTAAAAGAATGTCTATTGTCATAGGGAAGGTGAAGGTCTGCAAAAACTTTTGTTATTAAAAAGGGACCCTTTATTTGACAAGTTTAGGAATCACTGATTTGGATTAGCCGAGAAATTATTGTAATATTTTTGTAACAAGCTGGTGTACATACTCTTGTGATATCATTTCTGACACTTTTTATTCCTTGTGTTCATTGCAGCTGGATTGCTTTCTCTGTGTCACTATTCTGACATTACCGTTGAATAGTGTTTATATTGAGTAAATTGGCACAGATGTTTTAAGCTTTGTGTTGAGCCAACTGTTTCATGAAACTATATATACATATGTATACTACTACATAATTGTGCTATTGAAGCACTCAACAGAAATTGATTCTTTGACTTCATATGTTTTGTTATTTGTCTTGTATGGTTACTTAATGTATTTTAAAATGGTTATATATGGCAAACTATTAATATTTAAATTTTTATTTATTTTTCAGAGTCCTTCTTTCTTCATTCATATATTTAATACAAGTCTGGGAATACAGTACAATCTTATTGGGGTATAGTTGTAAGACTAATGAAAAATAAGCCAGGTATAAAGCTGATCAGTAGAATATGTTATAAGAATTATTTTAAGATTAATTCTGCAGGCAAAAAAATCCAGCAAATAAGCAGATGAAATATGTACATGTATTTTGGTTTTTAATACAAAACTGGTTTTATTTATGCACGCTCTGGATTTGTCCCAAGTTAATTTTTAACTTAGTAGTCTATCACATCTTCCGTTAGCAATTTTATTGGGAATGCAATGAGAACCAAGTGCCTTTTTCCATTAAATCCCATTATATCGGCTCAAAAACATACTTATACAACAATAATGAAATGTTGCTAGGGATGTATATGAGAGCTCTTTTCTTGAAACTTCACTGAGATGGGGAACTTGACATATGTGATCTCCAAGACTTCAGATTCTATTTGATGAATGTCACTAATGTACACTAATTCAGATGATTATAAATCATTGTGAATTAATACATTCTTTACTAATTATTTTAATTCTATTTGTGAAAGAATTTATCTGCTACATCATGCAGAGTCCCATAGACATACCTGGCAAAAAATATTATTTGAATGTTATAGAAAATGTAGGAAGAAAAGCTGCCTCAGGTTCATCCTTCCAGCTGGGATGAAGCTGTCAGTGCTCAAGAACAAATAGATAAGGAAGCAAACTGCCTGAAAGAAGTTTATTTTAGGAAATCAGTGACATCAGCAATGAGTTTTGAGCTGGCCAACTGGCCAGTGAATCAATTATTGGAGTTTTTATACTCTTTCTATCTTTTGAGATTTAGGTAGCTCAAAGAGGTCTGATGGTGTGCCTTTTGATGGGATAATTTCTTTGGGCTTCATCATTCAGGAAGGAAGAGGTTAATCCTAGCTGCTGGGTAGAGGTGGAGTGGTAAAGCCAGTGAGTTTCAGTATGATATTCTGTTTATTCTAATCCTGATTGCCTTAGTAGAAAGTGAAAGAGAATCCTTTCTGGCTGCTTTCTTGCTGTTTCTCAGTTTACCTTTAAACTGTTCCATTGTAACAGTTCTTATTGGCTTGCCAAGCTAAATGTCAAGCATTTTTTTTCTCTCTCTCTCTGAGAGAGACTTTTATCCTAGGGCTCAATTACTGTGAAGCTAGTTATTATTTGATTATGTTATGTTCTGCTACGTGATTGGGTGTGGAGGTGAATTGCCTTCCCCTTCTATCAAAGATTAAAATTATTGATGATTCTATTGAATTTAATACATTTATAGTAAGTTTAAGATCACAAATGTCTTTCTTCTGCAGCAAATTATTTTTGAAAAAACTCTCCATAATGTTAGTATTGCAAAATATGGGCACAGTCAATATGTGAAAGAATAGGAAATGCAGTCCAACTTGACCATTAGATAAATAAACATAATATTTACAGTATTTATTGATAGATTCTTTAGATATTTTTGTTCTTTGCCAGCAAGTAGAATGTTGGAGTCAGACCTAGATTAGAGGTCTTTATGACAGCCATAAATCTCACTATAGAACAGCAATATAAGATTCTTGGAAATCAAACAAGTTTACTTCAGAAGCCAATACTCCCTGCAGACAATTCCAAAAACAAGGAATCAAAGCTGACTGTCAGATCCCTATCCTGATACTGCCATTCATATGGGGAGAGTGTAAGAAAAACAACAACAATAATAAATCCATAGAGATCTCTCTCCAGGGTGCTGAAGACTCAGCTACTGTCTGTAAAAGACCAGGGTTTTTTCCTTATCTCCTCAGGTGTTTTACAGACTGAGCCTTCAGCACCCTGGAGACAGATCTCTATGGATTTTATTGTAGAGTTAACAGAAAGTGGAGGGATTACTGTTACCTGGGTCAAAACAGACCTTTTCTCCAAGCAGGCCCACTTCATTCCCTGCCAAAAATCCCCACTGCTAAGACACTTGCCAAACTGTTCCTGCAGCATATCTATCAACTACATGGGCCCCCACAAAGGATAATATCTGATCAGGGGATCCAATTCACCTCAAAGTTTTGGAAGGCCTTTTGGACTTTCTTGGAACTGGCCAAGGACTAAGTTCTAGTCGTCATCCTCAAAGTAATGGATTAAGAGAGAGACTGAACTTGGTTCTGGAACAATATTTAAGATGCTTTTATTAACTATCAACAAGATAACTGGACTGACCTCCTGCCTTTTGCAGAAGTTGCCTATAATAACTCTGTACACTCTAGCACTGGGTTCACCCCATTTTGAGTTGCCATGGGCCAGGACTTCATCCTAATGCCAGAAATACCCAGTAGAGGAACTAACTATACCCTCCCTTAAGGAGTGGATACAACAACTAAAAACACCTGGCCAGTAGTGAGTCTAATCCTGAATGAGGCAAGAGCCACTTTTGAAGCCCAAGCTGACAAAACCAAATCCATTTAAAATAGGTGATAAGGTTTACCTCTCCACAATATTTCTATAATCCTTACAACCCTCAAAGAAATTGGGACTCAAATTCATAGGGCTTTTCCCAATCACCAGAATCATCAGAGTAATGTTAGAATTACTGCTCTCCAAGACATTTAGACAGGTCCATCCAGTTTTTTACTGCAGTCTGTTGAAACCCCAAATTACATCCCCTTTAAGGCCCCTAGCAGATGTTTCTCTGACCCCTATTACGGTCGAAAGGGAACAACACTTTGAAATAAAAGAAATCCTTGACTCCCACACCCACTGGGTTCAACCCAATACCTAATCTCCTGGAAACATTTACCTCCCTCAAAAAATGAGTGGGTAGCTAAGAAACATGTTAGGGTCCCTGCATTGCTGAAAAAGTTTCACTTGAAGTATCCTAACAAACCAAACTAACTCTCTATGATGTTCATCTCTCTGTTCTCTTTTACAAGTAATTCCCTCATTTTTTTGAAGGGGGGCAGCATGTCAGATCTCTATCATGATACTGCCATTCATATGGGGAAGGAACCCCAGATTCTTTTAACCACTTACTGCTCTCATCCTGTTTTCCTATGTATCCTGTAATTCCCTAGTTTATAACTTTTCCCCTATCACCTATTCTTCCCTGGGTTTTGATTTACCTTGGGGAATGTATAATGAGGGTGGGCCATCTGTTTTCTCTCAGTTCGGAAGCCTCACAGGCTCCTTATCTCTTTCTCAAGATGACTGTTTCCACAACATCTTCACACCTGTGCATTGGCTTATTCAACATCAGACTGAGAAGAGGGGTTTCTAACCATTTTATCCTTTTTTTAAATAAAATTTTATTTCAGTTTTCCACATTTTAAAAACATCTCTTTTTAGTGAACAGCATGATTCCAGATTTTCACATTTCAAATAAACATGACTATGATTACATACACATCTTTCACATTTAATTTCATATCTTACCAATACTTTGCATACTTTCTTTTTTTTCAAATATTTTCCTCCAACTTAAAGTTTCAATAGCTCTCATACCTTCATATTCATTGTATTTTTATACTTTTATCTGTCAGGTTTGCAATTTCATTGGATATTCTTATTTCATCGTTCCACAAATTCTTCTTCAATTCAAACATTTCATTTAAAAGATTTCCCCCACAATTACTAATTTGAGTGTGCCACCCCTATAGCTTATATATCCTTTAATTAACTCCCCTTTAAATCCCAATAATTATTTAACTTTCAATTATTGCCTAAAAAAATTAATAATAATACTCTCTTAGCAACTACATAACATATATACCTTTTAGAACAGATTCTGCATTGTACTTTCCCCTTCAATTACATAGAAATATTTATAATTTCAAAAAGAAAAATTAATCTATTCAGTTCATCATAAAAACTGATATTAATCTCATTACAATAATCCTCATAATTCATTTCAATTATGTTCTATTAATACCTTAACTATAGTTAATAAACTTGTCATAATTTCTTTTTTTCACATTTATTCCATTTATCTCTATATATGATTTTAAAAAAAGCAAACATTCCAATAACAAAAAAAAATATCAGTTCCGATCTTTCATTTTAACAATCTATATTTCCCTATTTTCTAAGTGGTTTATTATCTCTAATATATTTATACTTCATCTCATCACCTTGCAGAATCCCCTTTCTTAATTCTTAGTTAACCATTATTTCTATGTCTTTTAAATAAACCATTTCATTTTTATTCAATTTGCATATTTCTTTGTTTCCTGGTCCCATTTCTTATTACTTCTTTTTCTCTTCATTTTTCCCCTTCTTTTCATACTCCAGTTTTTATCCCCCTCCCTCTTTAAAGCTTCCTTCCACAATTTACTTTTCTGCTGTTTCTTTTTACTTTGTTTGGTTTGCAAAATATTCCGCTTTTTAGTTACCTCCTCGAATCTCAAGTTTTTAATGCCCATTCTTTTCCCCCTTCACTTTAATATTCATTGTTCCAATTGTTCATTAAAAATGGCCTCTTCTTTGATCAACTCCTCCTCTTCTGGCACTCCTTGTTGTTCTTCGTACTCTAGAATCGCCATTTCTAAAAATTGTAAAGCAAAGCCAAACGATTTACCTCTTTCTTGTAGTGTTTCTTTCATATTTCTAAGTTCCATTTTTAGCTCCAAAAGAGATTCTGCCATCTTTGCACACTTCTGACCAGTAGTTTAATTCAACTAATATCTGTAAAGTTTATATCCAACAATCAGCTTTTATTAATTCCTCTTTAGGTTTTTCCAGATTCATCAAATAGTCCAACATCCATAAGTTTAAATTTATACCAAAATCACCAAACAACCCCAAGATAGTTTATCCTTGCTTTTTTCTTTGTTTTAATGTTCAATATTCCGCTTTCATTTTCCAGGGTCTCTATTTTGTTATATCAAGATTTCACTTACTTTGTATCAAGTCAAATTTTTGAGAAAGCCAGTTTTTTTTTTAAAAAAAAAATCATAAATACATTCTTTGGTCACTAGATGGCACTCTCTGTTATGTCCAAATTTCACCCTTTTTTCTCCCACTTTTCTTCTATTTAGGGTTTTTTAGACTTCAAAGTTCCAATAAATCCAAGTATCAATTACTATTTTTATTTTTTCTTTGACATGTTCAAGTTCAGCTTTAGTTATGTCTGTTTAGTGTCAAAAATATATCTATCCATTTTAAATGAATATCTTCTTCCGGCTTCTTCCTTTCACGGTTCAAAGCCACTCTCAGCTGTCAAAAAAGGAAAGTTTTCTTCTTCACTTTTTCTGTCCACCGCTTCATTGTGTCTCTTAAATATTCTCATAATTTTAATTCTGGGGTACCTTATGTTTAAACATTGCGCTGAATTATCCCTGTTTTCTTGCTGTCCTCTTCTTCACCATTCCTGCACAATTTTATCCCAGTTAGCTCTTCTTCTTCAGAGTGGCCATATTTGACCACCACTACAGCCATCTTCGGAGGGGAGTGTTTACCAAGCCAAGGAGGGGAGATGTGGCCCCCTCGATCCAGTTGGCAGTCTCCCCTTTCTTCACCACCTTACAGGGTAGTTCTGACCCCAAATGCAGATGATTGGGGCCTTCCGATGGGAGAGCATGGACTGAAGCCATGGACAATTGCGGTCTTTGGTCCATCAGTGAAGCAGATGTCACCAGAAGTCTTAACCACTTTACCCTAATGGAATTGCCTGGGGGGAACTCAGACCTTGTTTTGCATTGTCTTGCATTCACTTCCTTTCAATAAAAGTTTCCTTTTGAAATGCTAAAGTTTTGAGATTCCATGCTTTTTTGAACAGGAAAGAGAGGCAGGATCTTACACCGGCTATAGTCTTATACCAGTTCAATGGTCAGTCAGGTCACATTCAGGAAGTTAAAGTCCAAGATTGGAAAGCTATTGACAACAGAAACTTGACTCCAAAGCCATTTCTTTGGAGAAGTGACTTGGGAATGCCTGCAACCATCTCTGCCTATTGGACTGGATGGAATATGTGCCTACTTCTTTAAAAAGCTATCCACTGCATAGCTGAACCTCTAAGCATAATCTTTGAAAAATCTTTCAGGACCAGCTCCTTGCCAAAACTTTGGTCACAAGCCACAGTCATCCCCATCTTCAAAAAGGGAGACCTCAGCTTAGTTGAAAATTACAGACCAAACTCTTTCTGTTGTGTCACCTGTAAAGTCATGGAATCAATTATTAACCAATCCATTATCCTCCACTTAGAGACAAACAACCTACTCTCTAATAAACAATTTGGTTTCAGAAAAAAACTATCCTGTAATCTGCAACTTTTACACTGCAAAAACATACAGGACTACACAACTCCATCAGGGCAGAGCAATAGACGCAATCTACATAGACTTCTGTAAAGCCTTTGATTCAGTAGTACATGACAAACTACTAAAACTAAAATCTTAAGGTATCTCTGGACACCTGCATAACTGGATAGAAGCATTCCTGTCAAACAGACAACAAATGGTCAAAATTGGGAGCGTTCTATCAAATTCTGTACCTGCCAACAGTGGTATCCCCCAAGGCAGTGTTCTAGGACTAACTCTTTTCATACACTACATAAATGATCTCTGTGATCATATTAAGAGAAACTGTGCTCTCTTCGCTGATGATGTAAAGCTATTCAGCACCACAGACAATCCTGCTACCCTTCAAAAAGACCTCAACTATGTATCAGAATGGTCAAACAAATGGCAACTTCAAATCTCAACAAATAAATGTTCTGTCTTACATATTGGCAAAAAAAATCAGAAAATAAAATATAGGCTGAATAGTCAAGACCTTGATATATAACCTATACAGGCTGAATAGTCAAGATCCAAACTCTGTCAAGGACCTTGGAGTATACATCTCTAAGGGTCTAAGTGCTAGAGTCCACTGTAACTACATAGCCCAAAAGGCGTTAAGAGGTGTTAACCTAATCTTACGTAGCTTTTTCTCTAGTAATATTACACTACTAACTATAGCATACAAAACATTTGCTAGACCAATACTCGAATACAGCTCATCAGTCTGGAACCCACATTATGTATCTGTTATTAACATAGTTGAGAAAGTCCAGAAATATTTCACAAGAAGAGTTCTACACTCCTCTACTCATTGCAGAATACCTTATGCCACCAGACTTGAAATTCTAGACCTAGAAAACCTAGAACTACACCGCCTTTGGTCCGATCTAAGTATAGTATACAAACTCATACATTGCAATGTCCTACCTGTCAATGAATACTTCAGCTTCAACCATAACAATACAAGAGCAAACAATAGATACAAACTCAAGGTTAATCGCATCAAAATTGATTGCAGGAAATACGACTTCAGCAACAGAGTGGTCAATGTCTGGAATACTCTACCTGACACTGTGATTTCTTCCCCAAACCCCAAAAACTTTGACCTTAGACTGTCTACTATTGACCTCACCCCTTTCCTAGGAAGTCTGTAGGGGGCGTGCATAAGTACACTAAAGTGCCTACCATCCCTGTCCTATTGTTTCTTTTATTTTTCTTATATGTATCCATGTATGTTTTCACTATGTTTTTACTTATACCTATTATCTTGTAAGTAATTGACAAACCAAATAAATAAATAAACTTGTGAGCTCACAGGATTAGAGAGGATCTGATTCTGCACCAAGATAAATACCACAATTTACAACTGTAATAGAGCTTGTTAGTGATGACAATCATAAAGTCCGTTGCATGATCAACCTGATTTTACAATCGTTTTTATGGTGCTCATTAAACAAAACCTATAAATTGAAATTTAATTTAAATATTTTCCTGAACCACACCTCTTTCTTTCAAGGAGCATCATTAAGTTACTATTCTATTTGCTTGATTTTTATTTTTATTTTTTGGTATGAGAGCTGAGGATTTTTTCTGCTCAGACTCAGAAAGGCTTTCTCTGCTTAGGTCAAATGTTGCTGCTGCTGCTATGATTCTGCAAGAGGTGGTCAATTACCTGAATACTCTAGAACTGCAAACTTAGCCTACAGGTCTGGTCTTTCTGTCCCCTTCAGATATCTCAAAACCTGCCAGTTTCTTAATTTTAAGATTAGAAGATTATCTGAAAAATGTTATATTTTTAAAATTGTAAGTAAGGAACATTTTCTTAAAATATTTATTCCCAAATATTTCAATGAATCTATCCATTATTAAAACCCCAGTGTTTAAATCAATAAATATTAACTGAAGCTTTAATGTCTATAGGAAGTATATGGGATTTTTACCAATGAACTGGTTAACGTGAAAAATTATGCAATTGCTATACAGTGATTAATGAGTTATATCAGTATATTATGATAATTTACATTCAGTTCTAGCTATTGTTGTTCTTGAAATGTTCTTGGCTTAACTAATGACATGCCAATGGTTCCAATATTATTTTACAAATAAGGGACATTTTGGTTGAGTTTCATGAGACATCTTAACAGGTATGGAAATTGTGTGGGTAAATGAAATTGTGGGCTAAGTTGTTGTACATGTATATGTCCAGAAGGGTCTCCCAAGGTGAACAGGCCATTACGGATACCCCAGACTAACACCAATCACATCTGCCAACCCGCATTGCACCAATATGGCGACCTCGGGGTCGCCAGCTGGACGGCTGGCGACCCCGAGCACGCGGTCCTTCTCATTGGGAGCACCCCCTCTCTGGAATGAATTACCCCTGGAGGTAAGGGCCGCCCCCGATCTCATGGCCTTCCGTCGGTTGCTCAAAACACATTTATTTCGGCAGGCCGGACTGGCCTAGGGGTTTTAAAATTTTAATCGGGTTTTAATCTTTTTAATACTTGCTTATATTTTATTAGAGCCATAGTGTATTTCAGTTTTTAAATTTTAATATTTTATGTTGTCTCATATTTTGTACCTTGTATATGTGTTTTTATTGGCTGTTCACCGCCCCGAGTCCCTTCGGGGAGAGGGGGCGGTATATAAATCAAATAAATAAATAAATATGGCAGATTATGGTCTATTCCTTCCACATGCCAATTCAATCTCAAAAACAGCCTTCATTCCCGGGAGGCCCTAGGATAGGGGTTGGCAACCTGCGACCCCAAAGCTGCATGCAGCTGTTTGGGCCCTCTGCTGTGGCTCCCTGTCACCCTGTCGCAGCAGAGGGATGAAAGAGCCATTGCCCTCTCACGTCAGTGGCATGGTCGGACCCTTAGTGCAGGAACGAAGTGCCCCTGCACTTGCCTTTGCCTGGCAACAGCAATCTGCCTTCATCATGGTATACTTGCTGTTGCCGCCAGCAAAGAGGGTTGGGAGAGAATGATGGGGGTGGATCTTGCAGGGTGAGGGCCATCACCCAATCCTGGCCTTCCTCCTCTCGTCAGTGGGCCCAAGAGAGAGAAGGGGGAAGCGCTCCCCTCCCCCACCAAGCACCAAGCACAACAGACCAGCGGGAGGGGAAGATAGTAGGCAGGCCTGGAGGAGCATGGAGAGTTGCGGGCGAGGGTGAGAAGACACGCTCTGACATCACCCCAAACATGCGTTTCCAGCACGCACTCCTCTGTCCTGAAGTAGGATTGAGTGGGGGGAAGGGGGAATGGTAGGGAAGAAGGAGAAGCCCAGCTGGCTTTCCTTTGGTATGGGGTGAGGGGAAGACCCAATCCTCCCTTTGTGCAGCACAGCGAAAGCGCGCTTCACAACGGGGGAATCCTGGATCCCCTCTTCCTCCTGGAGCCCATTACAACACAATGCAACCATGCCCCTCTCATCTCTCTTTCTCTTTTTCTCTCTACCTCCCTCTCTCTCCAAAGAGGAGGTTGCGTGTCAAGCACCAACAAAGCCAGAAGTACCTGCCTGCTTTCTCACCATTCAGGCAGCAAGAGAGATACAGAGAGGGGGACAGACTCAGCTTGATTCGGTTCTGTCTGCTCTCCTCTTTCCACCTTGCCCAGTTTTGCAAGGATTCAGCAGATGCTGCCTTGGTAATGGGGGGGGGGGGAGTTTCATCCCCATACTTTGCCTGCCAACGTCTTGGGGGTGTCCAGGGATTATATTTTCCAGCCACTTTGGACTGATTTACACATGCATATGCATGCATATGTGAGTGTGTTGCTGCTTGGGATGATGCTTCTCTGAAGTGCGTGCGGTCACTCCTTTTGCAATGCAAGGTTTATTTTTGTATCTTTCCAGAGATAGAGAGAATGTGTTGAATTTCCTTACAGTTATTCCAGGGGTGGGATTCTACTGCTTCTGTCCACCTCTGTAGAACCGGTTGCTCTGAAGAGCAGCAGACATAGAACCAGTTCTATGTCTGCTATTTTGGCCCACCCTCCTGCCCCAGCTCTTACCTGTCCTTTATTTCCTGCTTTTTCAACCTCAGCTGCTTTGTGTGACACATCTGCGGTTGAAAAAGCAGGAAAAAAGGGCTTTTCCAACCACTGCGCACCCGCATGCAGCACTTCTCAGCTGTCCAGGCAGCTCAGCAGGTTATAAATTGCATTCATGTGAGTCATGTGATGCAGAGCAACAGAACGGTAGTTATACCAGTTGGATCCCATCCCTGAGTTATTCCCTGGGTGTGTAAATTGGGAAGTGGAGGTGGGGAGTGGGAAGGAGGAAGAAAGGGGGAGAGAGAGAGAAAGAGAAAAAGGGAGATGAGAGAAAGAGAAATGAGAGGGGGGAATGAGAGGGAGTGTTGTGGTTTGCCAGCAGCAGGTGTGGAGGGCTGAGGTCTCAGAGAGCAAGGACTCAGATGAGGGGCCTGTATGTGATGCAGGTATGGGGCCAGGACTATCAGGGAGTCGAATGCTGATTTCAGAGATTGTGGAGGCTGGCAGCAGTGATGAAGAGGTCCCCGAGGAACCTGTGCCCAGTGCATAGGGCTGCTTGAAGGAAAGAGCAGTTGCAGCAGCACGGGTGACTCAAGAGTAAGGCTGTAAGGTAATGGCCCCTCCCTTAAGAGATAAAAACCAGCTGATAAACCAGAGTTCTTCTTACAGGAAGCAAAGAACTTTTTGCATTCAAGCCTTGTGGACATTCGGACTCTCTTAGTTTGTGTTTGGAGACCCTTCGTGTTTGAAATAGTTCTTGGCAACTTTATCTAGTGTTCTTGGCAGCCTTGCACAACCTTGGCAAGGCTCATTCTTATCAGAGACAATTAGTTTGAAACAGTCTTTTAACTGGGAAGTAACGGAATTCGTAAAGAATAATTGAAAGATTTTGCTGTTACTTGTGTTTCGTGTTTGTTTCCTTGGAACAAGATTTGGGTCAGAACTGGGAGATAGAAAGTGTGATAGGGAGGGAGGGAGAGAGAAAAAGAGAAAGAGATGAGAGAAAGAGAAAGATGAGAGGGAGGGAGAGAGGGAGATAGAGAAAAAGAGAGATGAGAGAGAGAATGAGATAAGAGAGGGAGATAGAGAGAGAGATACTGTGTTTCTCATAAAATAAGACCGGGTCTTATTTTTTTTTGAGCCCCCAAAAAATGGCTAGGCCATCTTTTTGGGGGTGAATTAATTTCTCTCCCCCACCAGGTCAGCAGGCGGGTGGCGGCGTTTGGATGTCAGCCTTGGCAGGGCACTTTAAATTGCAAGACCTTCGGCATCCACCGCTGTTGCTTCCTCCGCCACTCTTGCTTTTCCTTCACATTCTTCCACCAGCAGCGTTTCAGCCACTTCTCAGGCGGGGAGCTGCCTCCATAGCTTCCACAGTTTCCACCGGTGCTGGCAAGAGAACAGCAGCAGCGCCAGCAGGAACCGTGGAAGCATTTCAGCTGCTCCTCAGGCGGGGGAGCCACCAGCGCTGGCGAGAGAACAGCAGCAGCGCTGGCAGGAACTGTGGAAGCCACAGAGGCAGCTCCCGCATCCGAGAAGCAGCTGAAACACTGTTCTGCTGGCGCTGCTGCTGTTCTTGTGCCGGCGGGAACTGTGGAAGCCACAGAGGCGGCTCCCCCGCCCGAGAAGCAGCTGAAACGTTTCCACAGTTCCTGCCAGCACTGCCGCTGTTCTCTCGCCAACGCCAGCGGGAACTGTGGAAGTTATGGAGGTAGCTCCCCCACCCGAGAAGCGGTTGACATGCTGCCGGTGGAGGAATGTGAAGGAAAAGTAAGAGCAATGGAGGAAGCAACAGTGGCAGGCGCCGAAGATCTTGTGATTTAAAGTGCCCTGCCAAGGCTGACATCCATGCACCTCCACCCGCCTGCAACCAGCATCATACCCTGGTCTGCAGCAAAGGTGCTTGGCAGGAGTAGGAAGCACTCCACGCTCGGCCATGATTGGCCATTAGGAGTGGCTGGTGATGAGATGTGGCTGCCCGTGGGGCACTGTTAAAGGCAAGTTCCCCCCCCCACCCTCCCCCCCAATTTCACATGTTTTAAACTAGGGCTAAATTTGGGGGGAGGGGCTTAACTTCATTTCATTTAATCTCATGCCTAGAAAACATGCTGGGTCTTCCTATTGGGGGGCGTATTGTTGGAGAACACGGTAAAGACGGAGAAAGATATGAGAGGGAGAGAGGAGGAGAAAGAGTGGGAGAGAGACAGAGAGCAGGAGATACCTATTTCCCATAGAAAACATAGGGAGCCACAAAACCTCAGTAGGCGTGGCTGGGGAAGGTCATGTGACTGGGTGGAAGTGACATTGTGTTGGCCATGCCCACCCAGGTTTTGTGGCTCCCAGTGTTTTCTTTTCTGTGAGAAATGGGTTAGGGTCCAAATGGCTCTTTGAGTGTTTAAGGTTGCAGACCCCTGCCCTAAGACAACTACCCACAGCAGTAGGAAGACTTGCCCAAAGACAGAGGATACTAAGAATCACTGGAGTAAATCAGGCTGCCTTTGGACTTTGGCTATAGGAATGGTCAACACTAGAACAATGAAAATGGATGCTTTTATTATAAATAAAAACATGGAAGAGGAAATAAAATTGATGTCAATAAATATAAATGGACTGAATTTGGCAATAAAAAGAAAAGGGATTTTTAATAAATTAGAGAAACTAAAATTGGATATAATTTGTTTATAAGAGGTGCACATTAAAAAACAATACGATAAAATATTGGACTACCCTAAAAATGGGAAACTACCTTCCTGCCACAACAAAGTAAAAGAGGAGTAGCACTATATATTAAACATACAATAAAAAGTTAAACAAATGTATCAAAATGATGAAGGGAGGGTGTTAATGGTGGAAATAATGATGAATTATAAACAAACATTACTAGCGGCAATATATGTACCAAATGAGAATCAAGAAGAATTCTGCGATAAATTACACAAGAAAATAATAAAACTAGAATATGAAAGTATATGCATCCTAGGAGACTTTAATGCAATAGTGGATGCTGAAATGGACAATAAAACACAAAAGACAAACAAAAAGAACAGGAAAACATTACTAAAACCCTTCTTCAAGATGACGGAAGAGTTAGCAATTCAAGATGCATGGAGAGGAATACACCCAAAAAATAAACAATACACATTTTATTCAAATAGACATTTGTCCTGGTCTAGGATTGACATGATGTGGATAACAGATTTAATTTTCAACATACAAGAAAAAAGAATTGAAACAAACATGTGGGCAATCATAACCCGATTAAAGTAATATGGAAGGGACAAAAAAGAAGTCAAGGTGGACAATGAATAATTTAATATATGCATGGGTCTGGGAGAAGTGAGTGGAGAACCACACAGAGGCAATGATGGGAAAGGGATCAAAATAGGAAGCCTCTGTCAAGTTAAAAAAAAACGTGCAGAGCAGTGGCTTCCCCTTTTGTTCAGCCTCCTCTCCGTTCACACCTGGACTGACTCTATGTCTGATGCCGAGAAGACAATTCTGCTTCTTCCCCCATCCCCAATGTAGCGAGGCCAGATCTAACAATCTCATGGACTGCATTTGGCCTGAGGGCCTTGAGTTTGACATCCCTGCTCTAAGACATTGAAGTATTTGTGCTACCTTGCAAGAAAAAAATGGCTTATAGCAATATGACTTGTAGAAGGTCTGGCCTCGCTAATTTTTGAACATAAATGTATTTCTATTAATCATGTTCTCAAGCAATACAAAATCTTCCCATGCTAAAAGTTGGTACTTTTATTTGCTTTTGTGCAAAAGTGTGCTCTCTTGAAAAGAGCCATGGTATTCCTCTATTTTTTTTATATTAAAGCACTGCAAAGCAAACATTATCAACTACAACTCAGTTTTTAAAATTCCCCTTCTAAGCTTTGGAAAAGAAAGATTTATAGCAGAAATGTAACAGCCACATGTCATCTGTTATTTTAAGTCCTATACAAGCATTCAGATTTTCTGCACAATAGTGTGCAAAATAATCATTTAATAAAATATGGTTAAGTCTCTTGTGCATATTTAGAAGGAAAATGATGTACTGATTATTTTAAAGAATTAACTAAAATTATGTATTGAAAAATGACAAATTATATGTGATACTCTTAATATTTTTTCTTCCTTTCTACATGTGACATGTTTGTCACGTTGTGCTCATGCAAACATTTGGCCTTCTAATTTTGCAAAGTGGTATTATCCAAAAAGATTACACAACAAATTCTAAAAAAGTATTTCAGTTAGTTCCAAACACTATATTTATTCTTGAACGTAATGCTAGAAGTAGATTCTGACACCCTGATACTAGGAATAAACTCGGTGTAGTGTTTTATTTGTTCATTCAATCATATAGCTACCCATGTCAGGTTCATGACTTCCAAGCAGCTAATTATTTAAAAATGATAAAACCACATAACAAACTAACGTATACAGCAATTGAGAAAAGTCAGCCAACAATTATACAAGATTTTATGTGATATACTGTACAACTGATTTAACAGGTTTTTTTTCCAAACTATATTGTAGTGTCACAAACTGTGATGTTGCAGTGGGCATAAAAAATGGTGGTGCTTGCATTGTAATGCCTTAATGTTGTTTGCATCACTCTTACAACTTTGCTTCTCCATTGTGGTTGCTACTAGATTTAAATTTTATTTTAAATACATAAAAATGACAATAAAACCATTTTTTGGTTTGAAATAGAAGTCTTTGTTCTAACAGACTTTAGCAGTAGCAGTTCCTTAATAGTTGTGTTTCAATGTTCTTCCTACTTTTTAAATAAGATTATCTTAACATGTTCCTATATATTTTACCCTTAGTGGATGAATCTGGGCTACATTACTGATGCATTTAAAGTTTCCAATAAAATGTTACTGGCTAAATATAGCTTTGATTCTAGGTCTTTGTCCAACATTTAGATTGCTATACCACACTAGGTATATAGTATATGGATACATATTAAACATGTTAAAATTCAATCTAATCAGTTTGAGGTTTGAGTCAGACCAAATAAAAAAATGTGTGAATTGATGCTTACATTTGGAATTAGATTTTGAGAAGAGAATTCCCATAATCTAGCATGGGAAAAGACAAATACAACTGCAAACATCAGGCATGAAATTTGAAAGCAAACTGTAAAACAGCTTAAAAGAATTTGGTATGTGGATTTTGAGTTAAAACAGAATAATAAATATTCCTAGATTCAAAGCAAATCTCTGACACATAGCCCTGGAACATTTGTTTATTATAAGGTAAATTTACATAATACAAAAACACAAAATTCACTAGCATTCATATACAAGTACATATAGATTATGTTACAATCAATTTAAACTGATGCAGTTTTAAACTTCATTGCTTCAATAGGATATAAAGCTGAATTCTCTGCTTGTTTACTCAGAAGTAAATTCTGCTGTGTTTACTATGTGAAAGATTGTAGTTTTAATCACAAGAGATTTCAGCTGTTTTGCAACAATCATATTTAATATTCTGGCTTTTAGAAAACCTGATTCTAAATGGTGATAATAAAAGATAATGATTAAGCCCAGGACTACATCTCTACTTATTTTATTTTATTTATTTGATTTGTCAATTGCTTACAAGGTAATAGATATAAGTATAAACATGAGTAAGAATACAGGAAATAGGTACGAATAAATGGGGACAATAGGACAGGGACGGTAGGCACAATGGTGCACTTATGCACGCCCCTTAATCTCTAGCTTAACAGAAGAGCCCATTTTGAGGCTCCTTAATAGAGGAGTCATTAAAAAGCTGTAAGTCATATGCAGGGAAGGAATGAGCATGGCATCATGAAGAATTCAGATAAACTTGTTTTTCAATATAAATCTTGGTATAATAATCTGAAGGCCTTTAAGTATTATGATCCTATATGTGATATTCCCTTTTCTTCAATTATATTTCCCCCTCTTTCTGTACTCATCCTTTTCTCCTTCTCCACTGAACAAATACATTCCTTGTAAGCCAATGTAGCATTTCATCTTTATTCATTCCAAACTTTCCCCCCCCATTTTGCATTCTTCAAGATCTCATCCTTGTTCCACCTCTTTCATGCTGCATCTTTTTCCTCTACTTCTGATCCTGTGCTTTTGGAAGTTATTTTCTCTGGTATTAACATCAGTGTTCATGCACTTACAATCAGGAATTTAGTATGTAATGAAATCTGCAGACTTTCAAGAATGTGGTGAATCCATATAGCATCAGAATATCTACAATTGAATTTTAGCAATAGCATTTGCCCTGAGAATCATTGGTTTCCTGAGTCTCCTCAATAACGGTGAAAGATGTGGCTCCTCGCATCAGAACCATTAAAAGACACCGTTTACTGTTTAAAGTCTCAGCCATGCTGAGCATGAAAAAAAACAATTTACTCTCAATCCTGTTTCTCTAGACTAGCTATAATTGTTGGAATATCCACCTGGTTCAGTTCTAAACTGGGAGAATGACACTAGAAACATGGAGGCTAATTGGAAAGATGGTTTATAGATGAAGCAGAACCACATGGGTCTGTGGTTCTGGGCAACTGACAAAATGGAATTGAGAGTGGGTGGCTTTTATACCTTCTTTGGGATGTGCTCTTGAGCTTCCTATTCCTGTGCAAGAACATGTATTATATTGGCTATTGTCAGACTTATAAGGAGTCATGTAGATGTTATATAGGGGTCATAGCTGGCTCTATAGGCAAAAGAGGAAATGCAAATCTTAAGTGTTTGTCTGAGCTAAGGTTGAAGTTTCAACTGCTCTGTTGGTGGTGCAATGTGTGAAATACCTTCAGGACATTGTGCAATGTAGTGAGCTCTATGTCTTCTGCTAAATGGTAGGTTAATTCTATTATGTCCTGAAGGGTCATGTCCTGTTTTTAATCCCATCACCCTGAAGCTGAAGGTTTTTTGTTTTGTAGACAGGTTGGCCCAGTCTTTCTTAATGGGCACAAAGCATCTCTTGGGCTGGGGCTATTAAGAAAGAGTGAGTTTGCTTTCTGCCTCTAAAAAAACATGTTTCTCCATTTCTCATTTAGGGAAATATACAAGGGTGGGATCCAACAGGGTTAACTACTGGTTCAATGATTTACGAGGTTTGGTGATTTATGATGTGCTTTCCTGCACACCCGTGCCTATAAATTGTCATCAGCATACTGCATGCAGAGAAGCAGCCTTTGAAACAGCACTTTTTTCCTGCTTTTTTAACTGTAGCTGTGCCTCACATGGCAGCTGAAGTTGAAAAAGCAGGAAATAAAGGTCAAGTAAGAGCCCGGGCGGGCAGATGGGCAAAAACATCAGCAGACAGAGAACCGGTTCTATGTCTGCTGCTCTTGAGAGCTACCGGTTCTAGAGAGATGGACAGAACCGGTAGAAACCCACCCCTGGAAATATATTATTCTGCCTTTTTTAATATTCCTCAAAATATTTCATTCTTCTTGGGGGACTTCCCACAATATCCTCCCTTTTTGCCATAATATGTGTGGGTGACACACATTTTTACTGTCATAAGATTAAAAATTGATCAAACTGTAGATGCAAAGGGGATGGCATTGATAGAGGCATCAGAAAAGTATCCTTTCAGTGCAGTGGTGGGATTCAATTTTTTTTATTACCAGTTCTGTGGGCATGTCTTGGTGGGCATGGCAGGGGAAGGATACTGTAAAATCTCCGGTCAGAGGTGATATTTGCTGGTTCTCCGAACTACTCAAAATTTCTGCTACCAGTTCTCCAGAACTGGTCAGAACCTGCTGAATACCACCTCTGCTTCAGTGGCTCCCAAAAGGAGAGCTTTGAACCCATAAAGGTCTAGCAACCAAAAGGTCTGGAAAGAAATTTACAGCATCCAATTTTCTATGCCAATTATTTTCAGATGTTTGATGTCATTTTCTGTGAGCTTCCAGTCATGTTTGATGCAAGCACAAGCCCCAAAATTCTTCACAGCTATGGTTTTGCCTTAGTAAATAACTACTGTATAAAAGACTAATAAATAAATAAATAAAAAATACTGGCTGCCCATATCCAAGGATTGCTTCCTGAACCTGCCTTATCTCTTAGTTTAGTACATCCAGGATTTGTAAGGCCAAATTGAGGTTAGTCAGTGTGCAAGCCAGGCTATTAATATTTTTGAAAATATGCACAATGGGCCTTGGGATACCTACCGGTACTAATGAGACCAGTTGTGCAACATACTCAGCCTTACTGGGCAACATCATTTGTGAGTCACAATCAGGGCTTGGGGTTTGGAGATCTTTTTTCTGCTACTTCTTCAGTAAGGAAATTGCCTGAGGGGCATGCCCCCTCTCCCATGGAATTGGCAGGGAGATATGATTACTTGGGCCTTAGTGCCACAGAGCAAGAGCCAGCCAAGAGAAGCTTTATGTGGAGATGGGTGAAGGGGATAGCCTCAGTCTGATTCTGAATGGTGTGTCTGTGTGTGCAGCTCCTTCTACAAGACAGGCAATATAAACATCCTGGGCAAATTTCTCTCTCACCAGACAGAAGTCCAAGGTGTTCAGAACTTGCTGTGCCAACCACTCCCAAATGCCATCCCTCTATGAATTCATTTAACTGATTACAACATAAATGAGACAAGAAAGAAAACCTTACAGTGCATTTCCACCCTCCCCCCATAGTCTTTCCAGCTGTCTGGGGATTGAAAACAGTCTTTTAGTCTTCGCTTGTCCATCTCTCTTTCATGTCTGCTGGGTGGCATTAGGCTTGGCTTGGTTGTAAGGCCAGTTAGTCAGGCTTGGGAAGGTCTGCTCCATTCTGGTTGCTGTGATGACTTTCTAGTGGATGGCTGGATCCAAACCCAATTCACTGGCTCAAATGAATGGAAAGTCTCCTCTGGAAGCAGCATCTGGATCAGTGTGCTCTGTTTCCAAAGGTTGCAGAGTTGTCTGTGCAGGGCTGAAAGACATGAGAACAAGGCCCCTCACCCCTCTTTCTGAGTGATCCTCCCAGGAAAGGCATTGTTGGAGAATAAGAGATGGAGAGCTGCATAAATAGCTTGCAAGCAGAGTTTGAGAGGGGAAAAAACATCAATACTGCAGTTATTAAACAGATAAACCAGTCACAACAAAATGGGGACACCACGGATAAGAAAAAAGAAGCTGGATTTACATGCTTCAATAAAAGGTTGGACAGATAAAAATCCCCTTTCAGGACATACAGTAAACGAAAACCAACAAATAGACAAGACTTTTCTTCAGAATGAGTTTCAACATTCTCTACTGATAAACTTGAGCTATTTTAATGTTACAGGGAGGAAAGAAAGAAAGAAAAAGAAAATGGACACAGTTCTCTTCACCGTGTTTTGTTAGCAAGGCAAACACTAAGGTCAAGGTATTTTCTTTTCATTGCTTAATCTAACATTATTTCTCACAATTTAATTATTATTTTCCTAGGGATCAGTTGCAATTATCTTGAGGGCACACAAAGACTTTAACACACATATACATACAAAGACAAGGAAAAGAGAAAAGGAGAGGAAAACAGAACTCTCAGGTTTACACCCTGGTCATTTTCACCATAAATCTCAGTTAGCTCAACTTAGGGAAGGCACAAATCTTAACAAATGTATTACATACTAAGTGGCTGCATAGAGAAAAAGAAAAGCAATGCTACTATATTTTCATTTGTTTTAAGTACCTTTATTTAGCCAAATTGGTTTTTCTTGCTTCATCCCTGAGCAGAGTCCATTTCTCACATAACTTGCGTGCATGCTCCTTCCTCATCCTTGCCTGGACGGGCAATTTATTCCAGTCCCAGGCATCCATTGGTCTCCCTAGAGGAGACCTCGATGGGATCCAAATTCTGAGTTCCTCATGCTTGTTTCCTACCCCCCGCGGCAAGACTCCAAGACTCTCTTTCCTGTGTCTCTCGCAATCCGTGGTACTACACCATCCCCGACAGGTGAAGGTACCTTTCAGCCTCCCCTCAGTTTTCAGGCAAATGGCCTGTGAGGACTCTGTCCACCAAAATTATTCAGAGTATGGGTACTTCCTTTCCATTGTAGGGGTCTGCTCAATGATGCTTAACCAGTTGCCCAAGAGAGAAACTTTTACTTGCCTTTCAACCCTTCCCACACACTCTCTCCCTTTCTTAGCAGAAGGTCCTGTGTTCTGGCCTCACCTATACCCTATAGTTTCCAGGCTCTGTTGGTAGAACAGATCTTTCTGTGTTTAGGAAAGGCATGGAGGGAGCAGGATCCAGCTATGGCAGAGAAGGGATTTTTCCTCAAGTGCATTCTCACACATAGACACATACTATCTTTTACCACCTGGGCTTTTAAACTTAAATTTTAGAGATACTCACCTTCTTTCCAAGCAGCCTTTGAACTCAATACTCAAAACTCCCTTTAAAACCCTTGCTCCAAATGGCCAAGACCTGGGGGAAACCCACCCACAGACATAATGGGTCTGTTGCTGGCAAAATGGAACCTTACCTGGGCCAAGTCCATTGGTCAGGTTAGCTTGGAGTACCATCTGGGTCACCAAATTATTGGAAGAAATATCCATCTGATTCAGTTCCAAGCTGGGAGAAAGACACTGGAAACAGGAGGCTAATTAGAAAGATGGTTTATTGATAAAGCAGAACTACATGGGTTTGTGGTTCTGGGCAGCTGACAAAATGGAGTTGAGAGTGCGTGGTTTTTATACCTTCCTTGGGATGTGCTCTGGAACTCCCTGTTCCTGTGGAAGAACATGTATTCTATTGGCTATTGTCAGACTTATAAGGGGTCATGTAGATGTTATATAGGGGTCATAGCTGGCTCTATTAGGCAAAAGAGGAAATGTGCTTGTCTGAGCTAAGTTTGGTTGAAGTTTCAACTGCTCTGTTGGTGATGCAATGTGTGAACTACCTTTAGGAGATTGTGCAATGTAGTGAGCTCTGTGACTTCTGCTAAATGGTAGTGGGTTAATCCTATTATGTCCTGAAGGGTCATGTCCTGTTTTTAATCCCATCACCCTGAAGCTGAAGGTTTTTTGTTTTATAGACAGGTTGGCCCAGTCTTTCTTAATGGGCACAGAGCATCTCCTGGGCTGGGGCTATTAAGAAAGAGTGAGTCTGCTTCCTGCCTCTAAAAAAACATGTTTCTCCATTTCTCATTTAGAGAAATATATTATTCTGCCTTTTTTAATATTTCTCAAAATGTTTCATTCTTCTAGGGGGGAGCTTCTAGATACACATACACTGTATTCTCAATGACAAGTTTAAAAAAGACCACAATCCCCAATCCACCGGCAGCACTCCAATTCCTTTCTCCTTTCTCTCCAGAAGAGCAGCAGTCAGGAAAAGCCAGGGCTAAGTAGGCACCTGGCTCCATCAGATGTAACGAAACAGGTGCTGTACCTACCGACACCGCTTCTGAAAAGAGGCTTTCGCTCAGTCGGGGATCTTTCCCCCTCCCCCATCTCTCACGTACAGGCAGGGAGGCGAAGGCAGGACTGGTTTCTCGCCGCGGCGGCGAGAGTGGGGCGCTTTTCTACCCATTCCTCTCTTCCTTTGAAAGGCTGCAAGTCATACTGGCGACCTGCTCTCTAAGGAGCATAAGTGGAGGGGGGGCGCTTTGCTTCAGATATATTTGGCTCCAATTCTCGTCATTTCCGCCAGTGGGGGGAAAAGTGGGCACTGGAGAGGGGAGCAGAGAACGTGCGACAAACGTGCAGCTCCGGAGGGAAAGCTGGCGAGGGAACAGCCCGGGGTGGCACTGAGTGCAAGGAGAAAAAGGCGCGAAGGGAGCAGAACGCGAGCGGCGGTGTACGCCGCGGAGTGCTTAAGGCTCGCGAGCCTTCAGCGCCCACAGCCCGCGGTCGGAGCAGCACCAGGACCCATTTTCAGCATCCTGGCGCTTCAAGTCGCGGGTGGGGGCGCGGCAGGCTGTAGGCGGCGGAGCGTGCAGCAGCCGCTTTCTCCGGCTCCCGCTGAAGCACCAACAGGAACGGAAAGCTCCAGAGGCACACACTCATCCACACGCACCGCTCGCCCACGGAGGCAGGCAGAGAAGAGGAGCCTGGAGAAGGAGCAGCAGCAGCAGCAGAAGGCTGTTTCGAGGCGCCTCTCACAAACGCGGCTTAGTGTTGTAAACGCCGGGAGCTGAATTCAACGCCTACCGCCCTTCGAAGGCCACCTGGACTCTGCCATTGCCCTTTCCGCGGCCCCCGAGAACAAGTGCTTTTCGGAAAGTCCCCCCCTCCCTCATGGCGCTCATTATGGAACCTGTCAGTAAATGGACGCCGAATCAAGTGGTGGATTGGATGAAAGGTAAAAGAGAGAACCTTGACAGCGGGGTTTCGCCTGTTGCTGAGAGGGTGGCTTGTGGTTATCGCTTCCTGCTACTACTCTTTGGCTTCAATTATTTTTTACTCCCCATGCATGTTACGTGTTTGGTATCATTCGGTTGTGAGAATTGAAGCCCAGATAGCAAGCGGGTTGCAGCGTGCGGAGCAACTCTTCGCGGGCTTTCTCAGCGTTAGATTATAAGCAGAAGGCAGAGTGGAGGCGAGCACTCTGCTGTGGACGAAGTGCATTGAATGTGGTTTTGCTTAATTAGGGTCCCCCTTTCCTTTGGGCGCCCCCGACAGATAGGCAGGTGCTTCTTCACTGTGGTAGCGGGAAGATGAGCGGAGCCCTCCCGAGCTGCTTTCGCGCATTCAGAAGGCAGGGTGGTGGTGGTCAAGTTTTCATTTCATCCAACGTTTGAGGTTTCCTTTCTGCATCTTTTCTTATGTCTCTTATTTTACTCGAGAGCACAGTATAGGGGTCCCCCACTCACCAATTTTCTGCCGTTGCCGCGCCTTGTTAGGCAGCGATCCTGCAGTTAAATTGGCTGCATTATTAAAACTTTTCACGAAGGCATTAGTCTAATCCTGCAAAACACCGGAAATAAAGAGAATGAAAAAGAATGCAGTGTTGCGTTCTAAAGACAGGGAAGAAATAATGGGGAATATTTGTAAAGGGTCTTACAGTTGATGGGGCGATGTAAGCCATGGGAGAACGACCAATCTCTAGAGCCAATAGGCAGAACTACAATTGCTGAATGATAAAACAATCCTTGAGGTGGGGTGGAGGAGGACTACAAGGGAGATAATAGAGACTAGGTGCCAGGACACAGCAGTGCCTCTTGAGGAGAGGGGCTTAAATGGCAGCATGTCATCCTGTCGAGGAACAGTGAATCCAGTGTCAGCATGACCTAGCAAGAAGCCAAAACCATGGTCAATATGGTTGTGATAACCAGAAAACAATGTTCTGGAATATTGTGGGGACAACTTTGGATTGGAAGCTTAGTGGCATCACAGATCTTGGAGACAGGTGCTTAGTGTCAACATAGTGCTGTGTGGGGTTAATTTCTCTAGGTATGTTCTATGAACTCATGAAATATTCTGCAATAAGTGACAATTTGTATGGCATCCATTAGAACCTTACATGGAACTATTTACTCTGCCACTGTTGAATATGCCACTTGTTTTCCTTTGCAGTCATTCATTCTGTTGATGCACTTGTAGCTTGAGAAGCCAGGCTGTCATTTCACTCCTAAAGCAACAGCTGACTCACTGTGACTCATTTTCAGCAACTGTCCTGTTCTAATGTTTATGCCAGCTGACATTCCTCCACTTCTTCTAGTGGCATACTATTTCTTTTAACATCTGTATCGGTCAGATTTCTTTATTTTGGATCTCTAAAACTTTCCCCACTAATTCCATTTGCTTCTGTTTTATTACATTCACCAGAAACTATTCTACCAATTGCAATCAGCACGGCTTTTTAATAACTGGAGTATTGATCCCAGACCATTGCAACTCTTATTAATGAGGGTAGTAATTGCATAGATAATTAGCCCAAATATTTTGCCTTTTTTGACATGAAATTAGGAAAGTGATTCCATTCCTTGCCTTCCATTCCTTTCCTTGAAATAGCTGAAATGTATTAATGTGTAGGCAACATTAAATACCGCTAAATTGTATCTGACTGCTTTGTAACCATAGTAGCAAATATTAAATTAGTGGCTCATGGCATCAGGCTAAGAAACTTGGAAAACATTGACTTGTAGTATTACCTTAGTCATTAAACCAGTTGGATGACTGGAAGAGTCACTTTTTGTCAGCCCTAGGAAGAAGGCAATGGCAAACCACTTCCAAACAAGAAAACTGCGTAGACCTGGCCTGCTGGAAAGACATAAGTATGCACACATACAGACAAATGTTTAAGGGAAACTGTGGAAGTGTCTAACATTGTAGCTATGGAGAGTGATACATTTGCTTTTTCTTATTCTTTCTAATACTTGCTTTCATGACCAATGATTTCAGAATATTATATTCAATCAGTAGGACTTAATTTGAAGTAGTTAAGCTTGTTTCAGCTAGCAGCTTTTAATGATGAATATTGTTTTAGAAATTAAATGACATGATTTGAATGATTTTCTATTAAAATTGTATGGATGTATGTATGAAATCCTGTAAGATTTTCTTATATTTAGCCTACTCAAGCTGCAACGAAAAGGCAATTTAATTTATCTTTTTGAATTGGATGTTAGGGTTAACATAATTTTGGTAAGTGCCAAATTAAGCTATTCATAATTATACCTAAAAATGGAATCTGGTTAAATATGAGGGTTTAACTTTTTAAAACAATTTTCATTTCATGTTTCCATTTTTCATTTTTAAAACTACTTTCATTTTTCAAATGTTTTCTAAAAGTGTTAATATTTAATATTTTTATATTGCTTTATGTGTGGTTAGTTAAGGTCAGTTCCATCTTATGTGTTTCATAACAAGGTGTTTCTATTTTATAATAAAGGAAAGATTGGAAATCTATGTATGGTTATGAAACATATTGCTGAATATTAAATTATACCTCCCAAATAGATGCAAGATACTGTGAGGCTTCACAAAACGCAAAACATTTTAGACTAGAATAAAATATAAAATTTAAATCTAGAATAAAATAAAAAAATGATAGGGGATAGTGAGGAAGGCACTTAGTATTTGATAGATGCCTAAAATAGATCAGTATGGGCCTCTAATGCAGTGGTGTGAAACTCAATTTCATTGAGGGCCGCATCAGGGTTGTGGCTGACCTTTTTTGGGGGGGGGCTGGGCTGGGCATGGCCAACTCAACATCATGTCAGGGTGCTCCTGTGGTGGCCCGGGTGGGGCTGTGGTGAGCCACTGTCTCCAGTAGAGGAAGGCAAGACCAAGGCCAGTGCCAAACCCTTGTCCACCAGAGGAGTCTTGCCATCCCTCTTAGACCACATGGAAGGTCCCCCAGATGGCAATGCAGGCTATCTGGAGCCCTGAGCAGTGGAGGGCAAGCACCCAGCCTGGCCCTTGAGCTGCCAGGACCCCAGGACCCCACAGCCTGGCCTTGCAACTTACAAGGCTTCCCTTTCACCAGAACTACCCCCACGTGGAAAAACCACAGCTGCCATCGGCATGGCCATCACTGCCAATCTCTCCCCCTCCCCATTGTCACTTCCTGAGTATGGAGGAAAGAAGAAGATGTGAATGAGAAGCAGGGAAGGGAAACGGGGAGGGGGGAGAAGGGAGAGAGAGAGATTATGAGGGAGGGAGAGTCTGAGAGAAGTCCTGCCTTAGCACTTGGCCACCAGCAGCTGTGCTGCCCTTTCACCATTCCCTTGCCCACTCATCTGGTGGTTTCCCAGCCTATAGCTGAGGATGCTTTGGTTACAAAGCCGGGTCTTCTTACAAGGAGAGGGAGTGGGCCTCCCTCTGACCCAAACACTTTGCCTGGCCAATTAGAATGAGCACACCAGCAGAAGCCTCGAGGAGGAGGTAAGCGCAGATGGGCACTCCCTCGGGAAAGCAGGGCTGGGCTAGGCTGTGGGATCCAGGGTGTATGGTGCAACCGTGGCACTGATCTACTAATTGATGGTGGCCATTTGGACTGGAACATGGTCAGCCTTGGATCTGACTCACTAGGCCACCTTGGAGCCAGTGAGAGGCCGCCCCACTGCCTTCGCCCAGCCCCTAGGCATGTGCACAGGAGGCTGCGAGCGTGCTGCAGCCAACATCCTGGGTGAAATGGAACTGCTCAGAATGCAGTCAGCCTGCGGGACAAAATGGTCCCCAGGGACGCCAGGCTCCATATGCTCACTGCCTCCTGTGAATGCGCCCAGGATGGGTGTGGCTCCTTGCTGGCTACAGGGTGGCCTTGTGGATCTGAAGCTGACCACCCTCCAGCCTGGATGGTCACCACCAGATTGTAGACCAGTGCCCAATTAGCATGGACCAAGCCAAGCTGCTGTGGGCTGGTCCTTTGCTGTTTCCAGGGCGGTCCTGTGGACCAGATCTAACCCATATCACATGCCCGCTGGCCTTGAGTTTGACACCCCTGCTCTAAAGGATAAAAGCAACTTGCTCCCATATCATCTTCAAGTCTTTAGGTTGTGCTAAAAAAGGAGGACATCTTTCAAAAGTTTGTATAATTCTGAGAAGCTGATCATCCAGTTTCCATTTGCATAATTTACATTGTTGACAAACACAAACAAAAAAGATAACATTAGCTTCAATATTGAATTCACTTCCACAAATGAGTTTTAATAGTAGTAACTTCTTTAGAAAAACTGTACAATATATTGTTAATTTCATTGTCTTCACTAGATTTTGTGTAAACGGTTTTATAAAGTATAGCTAAACCTTATTTAGCTATAAATAAACATTATTTCTGCAAATAATGTCATTATTAGATGTATTAAGGAAATAATTATAGATTTTAATTAAATACTTAGTTAAGCTAAAGTTCTCTTGTATGAATCTGTAGAGAAAGAGTAACTGAAATTTATGTCACGTTTCTTATGTGTTCTCTTATGGAATGCAACTCTTCTAATTTTTTTAAGTTTCTGCTGTACGTTTTACATTGTTTGATAGTAATAACAATGTTTTCTTCCGAGGAGCAATGCTTCCCTCCCATAGTCCTATGTAATATGATTATTTCTACTTAGAAATAAAGTTTGCTGAATTTTGGACTTATTCCAGATGAGAGGCATTGTAACTAACATTTTCTTTCTGAAACGTTTCAGTCAAGAGTATTTCCCTGACAATAAATCTTATTCTACAAAACTATACTAGTTTCTGTCTTAGTAAATTATTTGGCTGAATAAAATGAAAGAATGAATGAAAGTATTTCCATTCTGTAAACCTATTCATTAGAAAGTTTATTCTTGGCTTCAAACATAAGTCTGGATATACCTTGATATAAACAGTTATTCTGTCCTCATACTATACAGCTTTGTAATTTCTTGACTCTTCAGTTGTGTAATATTCACTAGGTTCAAATGAATAATCTTAAACATTTTTTACATAACTAAACTAATTTGTTTTCAGAACATTAAGTTTCATTACACAAAATGAAACACTTGGTTTTTTTATAAAGATTGTGTGCAGAAAGAACATTTTAAGGACAGCTTAGTATTTTAAGTTATTTATATACTACTAAAACTCTCATATTTGTTTGATAACGTTCAACCTAACCCTAACACCACCATAGTTACTAGATGAAATGACATGGCTTCATGTATACATTAGATAACATGAGAAACCAAAATAAAATTCTGAACCAAGATCTTGAATCTCTGCCTTTTGAAATCATCTCTCCAGGAAGAACCAGAGCTGTTGTAAAATTATACCTTTAGATAAAATTAAAATTGAGTGGCACAAAAATATGGTGGTTAATGATACTGAAATTAATGGGAAAGTCCTCTAAAGTCAAATAAACTGAATGTTTGGTTCATAGTGTGGGAAGCCTCCTCCCTAGAAGAATGATTTTCTGGGAAATATTAAAAAGGCAGGACAAAATATTTCCTAAAGGAGAAATTAAAAAATCTTAAGGAAGGCAAAAACCTCCCCTAGTTTCCCTGCTCCAAGCAAAAACTGAGGAGGCTGGCTTTTAGAAATGCAGATTTGGCAATCCATTCAAGACAGGATATTTTGAAACAAAGGCAGAATAGTAGGATTAGAAGCAGTCCCTCACCCAAAATCCAACACAGGACGACAGCCATTAAGCCACAATAGGAATCGCACAACACTCTTTCAGAAACAAGCCCCTTCATTGCAACATCCCAGAGCAGTCCAGTCCAAACTTCACCTGGGAGCTCCGATAAACAATAAACCAGAGGTCGACCAGATTAGTTTAGACAAACACCTAGGATTTGCATTTCCTCTTTTGTCTATAGAGCCAGCTATCACTCCTACATAACCCCTATATGACCCATAGGAATCTGACAACAGCCAATAGAATATTAAAGGACCTGTTCTTGCACAGGAACAGGAAGCTCAAACACAAAGCCCAAGAAGGTATAATCCATCCCCTCTCAACTCCATTTTGTCAGCTGCCCAGAATGTCAAGTAGTTGGTGGTTCTGCTTCATCAATAAAGGGCCTCTCTCTTTCCAATCAGCCTCCAACCTTTATTTTATTTGTAGTGCCTTTCTCCCGGCTTGGTACTGAACCAGATGGATATTCCTTCCAACAATTGTACATATCAAGAATAAGCAGATTCATCATTCAAGAAACTGATTTGAAGATACATTCAAGTACATCTTGATAATCTTTCATATCATGAAAATCCCAAACAGATCTAAGTAGAGATTAATGATTTTGAGGATAGGTTTACCTATCAAATGTATTCAATGCTTTCTATACTTTAAGAATTGGCAAATATTAGTAGAGATGTATATCTAATCTCGGAGATCTATTAGCTTTATTTAAATAAGTAGGAAAACATTTCAGTTGTTTCATTTTAGACAAGAGAATCCTTGTTTTTCTGCTGTAAATCATCTAGTACTAGTAAAGCCCTGAATTTTTTTATAGTCCTGTATTAGTTCCTGCTCTCTGAAACTTTCAGAAAAGTTTGTTTTGCATTGCAAGTTCCTATTAACTATTGATTACATCTTATATTCAAAGTATGTAACTGCATTTCTTAGTTTGTATAATAGTTTAACCTCCAGCATTTTCAACAAACAAACTAGCCTGCTATGTCCAATGTGGTTTTCTTTAGTCACTATGACCCAGATTTGTATCAGGAGATTATTTTTTCTCTATCCTATTATGTGACATGGAGGCGGCAGAAAGGAAGTATAGTCAGCAAAATTTGTATCCCAAACAGACTAATTATGAAAATGTCAACTGTATTGAGCAGTATTGCATCAATATAATAATACTAGTTAGATATACTATGCAGGTGAAACTTGAAAAATTAGAATGTAGTGTAAAAGTTCATTTATTTCAGTAATGCAACTTAAAAGGTGAAACTAATATATGAGATAGACTCATTACATGCAAAGCAAGATAGTTCAAGCTGTGATTTGTCATAATAGTGATGATTATGGCTTACAGCTCACGAAAACCCCAAATCCACAATCTCAGAAAATTAGAATATTACATGCAATCAATAAAACAAGGATTGTACATAGAAGAATATCGGACCTCTGAAAACTATAAGCATGCATATGTACTCAGTACTTGGTTTGGGCCCCTTATGTAGCAATTACTGCCTCAATGCATTGTGGCATGGAAGCTATCAGCCTGTGGCACTGCTGAGGTGTTATGGAAGACCAGGATGCTTCAATAGCGGCCTTCAGCTCTTCTGCATTGTTCGGTCTCATGTCTCTCATCTTTCTCTTGGCAATGCCCCATAGATTCTCTATGGGGTTCAGGTCAGGCAAGTTTGCTGGCCAATCAAGCACAGTAATCCCATAGTCATTGAACCAGGTTTTGGTGCTTTTGGCAGTGTGGGCAGGTGCCAAGTCCTGCTGGAAAATGAAGTCAGCATTCCCATAAAGCTTGTCTTTGGAAGGAAGCATGAAATGCTCCAAAATCTCCTGATAGATGGCTGTGTTGACCTTGGACTTAATGAAGCACAGTGGACCAACACCAGCAGATGACATGGCTCCCCAAATCAACATAGACTGTGGAAACTTCACACTGGACTTCAAGCATCTTGCAGTGTGTGCCTCTCCATTCTTCCTCCAGACTCTGGGTCCTTGGTTTCCAAATGAGATGCAACAGTTGCTCTCATCAGAAAAGAGGACGTTGGACCACTGAGCAACAGACCAGTTCTGTTTTTCTTTAGCCCAGGTAAGATGCTTCTGATGTTGTTTGTTGTTCAGGAGTGGCTTGACAAGAGGAATACGACATTTGAAGCCCATGTCCAGGATCCGTCTGTGTGTGGTTGATGCACTGACTCCAGCCTCAGTCCACTCCTTGTGAAAGTCCCCAACATTTTTGAATGGCCTTTTCCTGACAATCCTCTCCAGGCTGCTGTCATCCCTGCTGCTTGTGCACCTTTTTCTTCCATACTTTTCCCTTCCACATAATTTTCTATTAATGTGCTTTGATACAGCACTTTGGGAACATCCAACTTCTTTTGCAATTACCTTTTGAGGCTTTCCTTCCTTATGGAGGGTGTCAATGATGGTTTTCTGCACAACTGTCAGGTCAATGGTCTTTCCTATGATTGTGATTCCTATTGAACCAGACTGAGAGACCATTTAAAGGCTCAGGAACCCTTTGCAGGTGTTATGGCTTAATTAGCTGATTAGAGTGGGACACTTTGAGTCTGTAAGCCATAATCATCTCAATTATGACACATCACGGCTTGAACTATCTTGCTTTGCATGTAATGAGTCTATCGCATATAGTAGTTTCAGCTTTTAAGTTGCATTACTGAAATAAATGAACTTTTGCATGATATTCTAATTTTTCGAGTTTCACCTGTACATCTTAATATCCTGATTTTTTGTTCTTTAGTACTGAATTCATGAAAAATATATGCTATAATTGTCATACATATTTCACATGAAGCAATTCAAAAATCTTTTTTTTTGCAATATTTTTTTTATTTTTGGTTACAACAAACATCAATGTGAACAGTGTGGTTCCATAATACCTTACATTTTGATACAAATATGACAATATTCCTCTTATTTAATATAGTTGACAATTTTTCAAATTTGATATTAATACATATAGTTATTAAATTATCTTAATTATTCAATGTTACAATGTTATTTTATGTCAATCTCTATATTCTTAACCTCACTCCTTTTACTACCAATTATATATTAATAATCATATTTGCAGTTTACCTAATTATATAGTTCTAATAGCATTTCACAAATTTGTATTAAATTATAAATTTCTATTATCTATCCTCTTATTAATTTCTGAGTATGCTACCATTATATTTAAAAAAGAAAAATTCCCCTTTCTAGTCACATTTTAATACAAATACAATAACATTCTTCATTCTTACATTTAATAATTTATACAATTCTAATAATACCATTATATTTTTATTAAATTTTGCCTTTCATTGTCTTGTATAATACTTCACAATGTTTTTCTTTTCTTTTCTTTCTTTTTTAACCATTATCTCTTATTTGCATTCAATCTCTTACTTGCATTCAAGTTTTTCACTACTTAGCTTGTCTCCCATATTCTCTCTTATATTTCCATTTCTATCTACCACTTTTTGATCTTTCCTCTGAAACATTTCTTCCTTCTCTATTATGTCCCATTGTCTCATTTCCAAGTTATCTACTCTCACCCCTATCTTTCTCCCAAAGATTTCTCTTTTGCAATTCCAATTCCTGTTTAATTTCCCTTATAATTCTCTCCCCTTGGTTTACATCAATCATTATATTTATTTTTATTTCCTTTTTATCTTCAGTTCTTCTTTCATTTGGCTCCTTCTCTTCCTGGTCCTCCTGCTTTCTTATTATTTATATCTCAGTTTCCAGCTCTACATCCATGTTTTTTATTTTATTCAAAATGTTCTCTAATCCTCTTGCCAATGTATCTTTTATTTCCTGAAAATCCAATGCAATTTCTTTGCAAATTTCACTTTGTTCTTCTTTTATTTCTTCCAGCCAATTGTCCAACTGTCCAATTGTCCTTTATCCAACTCAAAGTCACTTTTTAAACTAAAAAACAAATGTCCAATATCCAAAGATCTTTATGTTCTGAAATTAATCTTTTAAATGGTCCAAGTATGAAATCTTCATACATCCCTCTACCAGTTGAGTCTTCTATCGTAGCTTTCAGGGGTCTTTCAATAATAAAATTATCACTTTTAATTGTCATAACACCAGGTCTTTTCCAAACTTCGGGGATCTGTTGTTTTTTCTTTTAACAGAAGGTGGCAGTCTTAAATCAGTTTTCACTTTATTCCAATCTTTAAGTCTGATTTTTTGTATTTTAAGATATTAACTTTTTATTCCAATATCTAGAACATAGCCACTTAATATATTTATAAGTCCACTTTTTTGAATATTCTTCTCAGGATTATATTTAAATTAAAAAGGATAGTTTTCACCCAGTTCCACACTGTCAGTAACTCCGCTTTGGCACTCTTCTTAAGTTGAAGCTACCTGCAGCTGTGTGGTGGCCATTTTGGCTGCCTCTTCTTTGTGTCATGGCTTAGAGAGTGGGGGCTGGGGGCTCTACAGGGAAGTTGCATTCTCCCCTGGAACCTCACAAGGCTCCTCTCCTTTGCTTCACCACCCACCCAGGATGGTTTTGGTCTCCTCCAGAGCACACGAACACACAGAAAACCAGCACAGGGACAGAGAGTTATGTTCCCTTGCTGGTATCACTGCGACATCATTTCTGGTTCTCGCAATTCAAAAATCTTGATTAATAGCTAGTTATGTTTTGAAATTCATAAAACCAGATTTTAGGTTTAGAATTGCAGATAATTTTTTATGTTACAAAGAATTCTGAAATGTGTCAGTAAATGAAATAATGCTAATACAGGATCTTTAGAGCCAAAATGAGTTTTGTTTGTTATAAACATTGAAATTGATTTGTACTACGTGTGGTTTCCTTTGTACTAATTGGGTTTTGCCATTATGTCTGGATTTGTATAATTGAGAAACTTTGAAGGAGCTAAAAATGCTAAAATATACTGAGATGAGTAAATTTTCAATTATTAACTAATCACTAAACTGATGGAAAATGGAAGCAAAGAATCAGTTCTAAATTGTCATTTGTCTTTGCAGGTTCCTAAGTAATTTTGTATTGAAATTTGTTTTCCAATTTCCTGAAAGTTTTCTTTCCAGGAAAATAAGTTTTTTTAAAATCAATCTTATTGTTTGAGTTTTTAAGAGATTTACTGGATTTTATTTTGATAGTGCCTTCCAAATTAATTTCAAAGCAGTGGAGGAAACCAATGTTTTTAATTGTTACACATTTTTCTGTCATCTTCTCTGTTTTAATTTTGATTGAAGCATTTCTGTTGGAATTCAAAAAATGGCCAATTTGATTCTGCTACAATTTAGTTTTTAAGTAAATTTAAAAAAAGCTTTTTTTTCCTTGCAATTAAATTCTGGAATTATTTTCCTACTGTATCTTTTGATTGCATAATAGTCCATTTCATCCTCTTAAAAGTGATTATATTTTCTACACAAACTTTTAAGATTATCTTCTCCCACATTTCTACCTGTCCAATATAGTCCAACAGATTAGGCATGCTACAGATCCTGGTAGGTCAGGGAATTTTGGTTAAAGGATATTTGGAGGCATGCCTTCTCTACCATAGACTCCGTCCTCTTCAACATTCTCTTTCCAAAGATTAGGATAGGCATAATCTTGTTGGCCTTTCGTAAGACCTTGAAGACCTGGTTATGTGTCCAGGCTTGAGGCCCCAAGTGAGTTAAAGGCCCCATTTCCTGGTTATATTGAGAGTTATAATTTTTCTTGGTTACTATATATTATTATTTTTTTCTGTTCAGTTGTGTCTGGTTCTCAGAGATTGCATGTAGTAGTCCCTGAAGTTTTCTTGGCAAAGTTTTTCAGAAATGGTGTGCCATTGGCTCCTTTCTAGGGCTGAGAGTAAGTAACTGAGCCAAGGTCCCACAGCTGGCTTTCTTGCTAAGATCTTTGTCTGTGTCTCTCTGCCTCTGTCTTATCCCTCTCCCTCTCTTCTGTATTTCTATTATCTATATATGTAGTCTTTGACATACTATCATTTGTTAAAATGTTCAAAGTTACAATGGCAGTAAAAAAATGACTTATGACCATTTTCCCACTTACGACCATTGCAGTATCCCCATGGTCATGTGATCAAAATTTGGATGCTTGGCAACCGGCATGTATTTAAGATATGTGATTACCATTTGTAACCTTCTCAGCCAGCTTCCAACAAGCAAAGTCAATGCAGGAAGCCAGATTTGCTTAATGACTACATGATATATTTAATAATTGAAGTGATTTGCTTAACAACCAAGCAAAAAGGTCTTAAATGAGGCAAAATTTACTTAACAACAGCCTTGCTTAGCAATGGAAATTTTGGCTCAATTGTGACCATAAGTTGAGGACTACCTGTATCACTGTTATTATCTCTGTCTCTATTCTTTCTCTCCCTCTCTCCTTCTCTCCCTCTATATTGTGTTTGTACTTGGTTTTAACTGGTTTTATTATTGTTCACCATAGAAAAGATAGAGTAGTTGCACTGAATCTTAAACATATTCACTTGTGCATAGAAATCAGAAAGAATTGGGCCACATCTGACTCTTTGGCTGTCCCTGTCCAGCCTGTGTGGCTTTTATTTTGAAGGTGACTCCCTCCCCCAAATTTCGTATGCATGTCTCAGCATGCCTACACACCTTCATAGCCAAATTTGTTCTGCCCTCCACAGCAGTCCCAGTTTCTCACGGGATCCCTTGGGCAAATTAATCACCCACCCCTGCTATTGAGAGTAGTTGAGTAAAAGTAAAGGAGATGATTACAATGTCCTTACAAAAGCAAAAGGCAGGATTTTCTACAAAAATTGTAGTGCTGCTGAAGTATAATTATGCCAAAATTTATTGAAAAGCAAACTTTGCCAAATGTGATCTTTATTGAAAATTTCTGACTTGTCTTGATGAAAACTTTCTCCACCTGAGTCTTTGTCTTGATATTAATAGGAAGCCTTAATTGAGAAACTAAAACTAGAGAAATATTCAGGGAAAGTAAACAAATAAACTGGACTTCTTAATTGCTAGGTATGGTAAATATGGTAATAGAAGCTAATGAGAAAATGAGCTCTCATTCCAAGCAATTACAATTAAAAAGTGGAAGAGGCAAAAAAAGTTAATGTGGCTACATAAAAGGCTTAGTAAAAATTTTGGCAAAACAATAAGCAAAAATAAAATTAAGAGGATTATGTCACAAAGGAAATGGACAAGTATCCTGGAATTTTATAGCTTGTAGTGATGAAAGGAAAAAGGGAGCCTCACCCTTTTGTGAGAGGCAGAGTTCTCCCCTTGTGGATTCAAATTTCCCGGCTGGGAGAAAATGATTTGGTCAGCTGCGTTGAAAGTCAGAATCAGTTTATTAATAGGAAGGCAGGTAAGAACTCTCACAGCGTTCCTATGATTAATTTAATAAGTGAGTAAGAAACCCTCTCGTTTATACATTTCAGATCCTTTGATTTTGTAAGTGTAAACTCTTTAAGTTTTTGATTTGTGTGTGTGTGATGAGTTCCTGTCTCTTGATATTGGGATTTCTTCCTGGGATCTTGATAAGAGTAATTGTTTTATAGTAGCTGTTTGTTGCTGAGTTTCCTGTTATACCTTTTGGTTTGCTTTTATAGCTTGCTATCTATTTGATTTCTATGGGAAAGGATCTGAGCTAATTTGTGAGGTTCTTTCTCTGTATCTCATGTCTGTAATTTTCTCCTTCCTTTTGTTGTGAAAAGCTAGCACCAGCTATTTTAATAGCCCTATTTGACAAAGGTGGGGGCTGTTTTGCTAGGAGAGCAGGGGTGGAAATTGAAACTTCCAACAGTAGCATGAAAGCAAGAATAAATAAGTTGTTGTAGGATATTAAGAAATTAAAAAGGACTTTTTTGGTATTGTTAAAATAAATGGAAAAGAAAAAACAGTGTTTTATTTATTTATTAAATTTATATTTCTGTTCATCTCGGTATCCAGAGAAGTATACTATTTTGTCAGTGAAGAAGGTAAAATTCTAATTGGTAGCTATGAAAGGCCAGAGCTAAAATCCTGTTTTGGATCAATCTTCATAAAAAGTTTTCTCTGTGTGGAAGCTGAAGAGCAGATTGGTGAGGATTGAAGTTTCAGACTGATACTGTAGAAAAATGTACAGAAACATGTTTAGGTCTTGTTTAAAGTGCAGTGCCACAATTGTATTCCGTAAGTTCTTTCAATCCATTCAGGGCTGGTTACAGTATGGTGATGGTTCACTTGCGCAGCCCCAGAAGGGCAGCCAGAAGCAGTAGCTGCAGGGCCAAGAGGCAGGAGCAAAAATTATATTAGCAAAATTCATTGTGTTCTTTCAGATTCTTTAACCTTCAATGGAAAATACTCTTTAATCTATTTTAAAACATTAAACTTTTCTTTAAAAACACCAAAAAGTTCTAACACATCTTTCTAACTTCCTTTTTAAGGTTCACTTTCAGTTAGGCCAATAAAGTTCCAATTAAATCACTGAATTTAAACCACTTCAAGTTATCCTCATTAAATAACGTTTTTCTTCTTGTACACATCCTTTTAAAAACTCTAAACTTTTCTTTAAGCTAATATATCTTTTTTAACTTTCTCTTAACATAGATACTTTTAGTAATATTTTACAAGCTTTAAGAATTATTTAAGCATTATATATAAAAGGGAAAAAACACATTTTCAGACCTACTTTACTTTAAACTTTCTTTCAATTAAAAATATTAGATTGATAAAAATCCATCCTAATGCCAATTGACTTATTAAGTTTAAGTCGCTCCTTCCAGCTTATCTTCATGAAATAAAATCTTGTTCTTTGGAATGTTTATCAAGTAGTTATAAACTTTCCTTTTTCTCAAGCATTTCTCAATCTTGTTAAAGAAAAAGTCCCATCCGTTTGAAAGTTGCAGATTTTCTTGGAACTCTTCTTTCAATTGTGTTGGGAGGTTTATATTTAAACCATCATAATAAAGATTAGTGTCAGGTTTATATTCCAAAATTGCAATTGACTCCTCTACATTGTCAGCTACTTGGGAAATTGCCTCAGTAGTTGGTAACTTTCTACACATATTCACATCTCTGAAGTAGTTTTGAGTAGGTTTTTTTAAACATCCTTGGAGCACAGGTGATCCATGAATTGTTGGATTTTATTTAAAAAATGTCAAATACATTTCTAATAGTTTGCTCCTCTATCTTCTTAACTCTCTCTTTAATCAGAGAGTAACTTTTTTGTAAGTCACTGAAGAATTGCTGGCCAATCAGGAATCATAAAAATCAGAAAGTTTTAGTTACCTGCAGCAAAGCAGACCAAGCTACAAATGACTAAAAATAATAAACTAGAACCACAACTTTCTATCCTTATATTTCTCCCATCAGTTAAAAAAAAAATAATCCACACCTCCTTATTTTAGTTTGCCTTAGCAGCTTTCTTCCTTGTTGTTTAACAATAAAGAAATCTTCCAAATGGCATGTCTGGTATACCCAAATATCTACACAGGTCCTGGGAGATGGGCTATTCCACAAAACATCAAGGAAACTAACATGGCTACTATCCTGTAGAAATTCCAGACCCAGATGGACAGGCAGGTACTGGCCAATGAATCAGGCATTGTGATAGTAGATTAGAAGATAGAAAAGAAGTTGAAGAAGTAATTATTATTCATACTGACTTTGGAAGTTTTTATTAGAAAGATCAGACAAGACTCAGAAATAAATGGTATGGAAATAAAAAAAGGAAACTATAAATTACAGGTATTTGTGGATGATCTAGTACTTATTCTAGAAGAACCACTAGAAACAGGACCTATGTTATAAAAAAAAAATAGAGGATTATGATGAAGTGTGTCAGAATATATTCATGAACTGGAATAGAGCTTAGTAACAAAGTCAGCCAATGAATAGGCATGGCAACAGACCAGCCAATGGGAGTTGAATTGGAAAGTGAAACTAGAAGTAGCCTGGCTCTAGTCTCTGCTCTGAACTCTGAAGCTGCTGTTTGTGTTTTGCTTTGATTTCTGTAATAAATTTTAACAAAGTGGCAGGACTAAAAATAAAGAAAAGACTAAAATGTTGGCAAAGAATCTTAAAAATAAACTGAAAAATGAATTGAAAAGATGGGTATTCAGATAACTAAAAAGTAAAATATTTAGAAATCTGGTTAACAGCAAGATGTGCACTATTAAAGAAGATAATTATCTTAAATTAATACAACAAATAAAGTTATATCTGGAAAAATGGAAAAATCTACAGTTGTCGATGGTAGGAAGAATTGCTACAATAAAAATGAATATTTTACAGAAGCAATTCTTATTTCAAACAATTCCAATAAAAATAGAAAAAAATGTTCTTTGAGGATTTAAACAAATAGATTTTAAAGTTTATTTGGCAAGGGAAAAAAGAATAAACTTGGAAATGCTACAAGAGGCTGAAAATAAGGTAGAATTTGGGTTACCCAGTTGGAAGCTGTACTACCGGGCCTTAGTGCTTAGAAGGGTGAAAGAATGGATAAATCTGAGCAATAAAGAGTATTGATTTTAGAAGGACATGATTTACAATTGGGATGGCATGCATTTATGTGGTATGGGAAAATAAAATACATATATATTTCCAAAGACATTATATTAGAAATGCTTTGTTTTCAGTATGGGAAAGAATTAAAGAGAAACATTACATGAAAATAATGGTCTGGCTATCCACAATGGAAGCACTAGTACACCTGAATGTTGTTGAACTTTTTCAACAACAATTACAAGATATAAAGATATCCTAGATGAACAAGGGAAATTGAAATCAAACAAGAACTGGAAAATCAAGGAATTGATTTGGTCTGGTGGCTACTCATGCCAATGCAATCAAGATAGAAGAAATATACTGAACTGTATGGATTTTATAAAGAACCTTTAGAACTAGACCAGATATTTTTAGGGATGGATGACAAATTAATAAAAAAAATATAGCTACTTATTGAATTTTAAAATGGAAGAAGAACAAGTAAATGAAACAATTATAGTATAGTCTAAAAATTTTAGATACACTATAGAATTAGATAAATGGCAAAACTTAGGGAAAGAAATTATAAATTGATGATATCAACAGCCTATAAAGAAATTCTGTATAAAATGTTTTATAGATGGCATTTGCCACCAGCAAGAATGGCAAAGATGTTTCAAAACATCCCAAATGTTGGAAATGCAAATAGCTATTGAGATCTTATTATCATATGTGGTGGACTTGTCCTATGGCAAAAAAAAATTGGTTAAAAATAATGACAAAACAACAAATAGATTTAAAACCAGAAATGTTTTTGTTGGCTATTCTACCGGAAAAATATAATAAAAGAAACATATGTTTAATTTTACATGTGATAACAGCAGCGACAATTATGTATGCACAAAATTGGAAAAATGAAAACATGCCTACTGTTGTGGTCCGCCGGCAGTCTGCAGAGACAATAGCAGAATTGGACAGTGGGGAAGAACATAGGCCAGTCTGGGAGTCTGTGGAGACTCAGATGAAGGTCCTGTGGGGCCAGGGCCATCTGGGAGTTATGTGCTGACTCCAGAGCCTCCAGAATCTGACAGCAGCGAGGCAGAGGAATAAGGGGAGCCTGTTTCCAGTGCGCATGTATGCAGAGCTGCCAGAAAGCAAGAACAGTTAAGACAAAAGGGGTGACTCGGAAGTAAGGCTTGGAGGTGATTGCCCCTCCCATAAGATATAAAGGAAGTGTAAAGGGACAGGAATCTTTTCAGGAAGCAACGTTGTTCACTCTGTTCAGATTAAACTTTGAAGCTCTGTGTAGACTTTGTATTTCATTTGGCTTTTTACAGTTAATTTGGCGCACTAGTTGGCAGCAATTCAAAGGAGACAAAAGTGGGTGCTTATTTCGAGAGATTATTTGGATTCATTATGGGCTGGGAATGAACATAATTCCCAACACTGAAATAAAATAAGAGTTGTTTGGACTAAACTTGTGCTTAATTACAGTCTCAGGAAGCCTTGGTCAGAACACCTACAGAGGAAAATATAATAAAGAAAATATTAGAATGTGCTGAAATGGATAGATTAACTTTGAAAATTAAGAATAAGGAGGAAACAGAATACTTTTTAACTTGGGAACTATTTTATCAATGGTTAGAAAATAGAAACAGAAGTTAGAAATTTAAAATTAAGGAGGATATGTAAATAAAAATGAAGTAAGTGTGTAATTAAATAATGAATGTTAAATAAATAGGATAAGGAAATATGATTATTAAACTTGGAGGATAATGGTGATAAATATGATGTTTTTAAGGTTTGATAATTAATATGATAAAACTGAACAGAGTATTTAATTAAATAATGGAAATGGTTTAATAAGGATAAGCGAAGGTTATGGTGAATAAATTTAAAGAATAATGGTTATAATTTAATGTGTGTATAAGGTTTGTTTTTTGTATTTAAAAGAGATTGTACCCAGACAGTAGGTGATGATTTATGAATAACTGCACACTGGAAATACAAATAATAAAGCAAACACTTAGGTATTTTGATTGGATAATGTCATGGAAAAGGGCCTGATTCTAGAAAAAAGAGGCAATTGAAAACAGACAAAAGAAAGATTAAAGACAAGTATTATCAATATTGAAAATATAAGATTAAGGTTATAAGAATGCAAGAAGCTGTTGCTAAGTGGTACAATAATGATCATAGGATCACAAAGATCTGGAAGTGACCAAAAGACTGAATAGTAGCCACATTTTGGAAGAACCAGCCACCATTTCAGTTATATATTGAACCAAAGGTGTTTCTATTTATTAATACTTAAAATAAATTGATTTAGAGCCCAGTGGAATGTTTTCTGCATTTAGTTGATAGTGCCATGTTTGCTTAGAGCATGGGGCCTCTGAAAATAAAGGCTAATATTTTTAGATTCTTCCAATGTGTATGATTTGTCACAAGCTGTTTAAAAGTATAAGATATATGAAATGAAAACAAGCAAGCTCAGAGAGAACTAAGGACCCCTCATGTCAACCCTGAGCTACATATATTCTCCTTTATTAGATATGAAATGGTTCTTTCATATCCATCCTTGTTATATTCTTTGGTTGAGCCAAAGGAGTATTAATAGTCACCCAGAGAACCACTTATCACTGAAATAGTTCTTCAGCTAATGCTTGTCTAGTTCAAATCATTTGAATATTAGTATATTACTCCTAAACAATTCTATAATTGCTGATAATGTAGATAAAGGAAGATAAAGGAAAGGAACTTAACATGAGGTATAATATAGACACTTCAATATTATGATTATAAAAATAAATGTTGATTACAGGTAGAAATGATATTAATTATTATCTTTATTGTCAGAGTACTTGTATAATGAGATTGGCTGAGCTTCCCTTCGTGCACCCCCCCCCCCCAACAAAACTCACAGTGAGGACAGAAGTCCCTAACCCAATCCTAATCTTATTACACTATGTGACTTGGTTGCACAACGTGCCAGCCCCGCAAGTCTATCATACTGTGTTGACATGAAGTTATTTTCTGTTCAGAAGTTTGACAGACCACGGGTAGAAACTGTTCTTCAGCCTGTTGGTGCGGCTGGCTATGCTTCTATATCTCCTACCCGATGGTAGGAGAGTGAAGAAGTGCTGACTGGGATGTGAGTCGTCCCTGAGAATTTTCCTCACTCTTCTAAGGCAGCGAGCCCTACCAATGTCATCTAGTGGTATCAGGAAACAGCCCACAATGTTTTGTGCTATGCTCACCACCCTCTGTAATGTCTTTCTATCCGCGGCTCTCAAGTCAGTATACCACACCACAATGCAATATGAGAGGACGCTTTCTATTGTGGTCCGGTAAAAGGTCATCAGTCATTGCTCCACTTTATTCTTTTGCAAGATCCTAAGGAAATGGAGTCTCTGTTGGGCCTTTCTGGCCATCTGGGTTGTGTTGATTTTCTAGGTAAGATCTTCACTGAGGTAGACTCCCAGGAATTTAAAGGAGGAAATTCTCTCCACACAGCCCCCCTCGATGTAAAGTGGGGTGGGTTCCTCTCTCTTCTTCCGGAAATCTAACACCATTTCCTTTGTTTTGCTGATGTTTAGGTGCAGGTTGTTTTCTAGGCACCATGAGGATAATTAATATAGGGCTTTGAATTGACTGTTCTTCCTAAAATGTTATTTAATTATGTGGCAGTTATTAGTGTTCTTGGGGGAAAAAGGATTATTTTTATTTCTTTTTCTGAATTTAATTATTAAAATATGTATCTTATGAATTATTTAGCTATATTTTTCTATAGTAAAGTTGTATCAAAAAGAGATCATTTGGTGTAGTGGTTAAGGTATCAGTTTAGAAACTGAGAGATGATGAATTCTAATCCTACCTTAGACATGAAGCCTGCTGGCTGACTCTGACTCTCCCGGACGTTTCCCCAGATACCACTCCAGACATCAGCTTGGAGGAAGATGGATAGTTCTAGGCATGTCAGGAGGGGAGTTGGTCAATGGCTCCAGCACCCATCTGAGAGTGATTTGGCTGAAGTACAGCTGCAGCAGGACAACCCTGAGACTTCAGGTGGGGAAAGCATGCAGCTGCAGCCAATTAGTGATAAGGAAGAGGAACTGCCTTCTGCTCCTGATCAGAGAACATGGAGTAGTGAAGGTTAGCCAGATTACTTGTGAGGAGACAGCCTGGCCCTTCTTTTCTTTTTTTTTTAGAAAACTTTATTGAATTTTATTATATATAAAAACATTAAAAAGTATATAATTCAATAACAGCTGTTTGTGGTGCATTATCATATAACAATCATTTGTGCGATCGTAATAGTTTATACATAACTATATTCTTATTCTATCTATGTTCTATATTTAATAATCATCTATCCTTAGTCTGTCTCCAATCTATCCAATTGTACCATTGTTCCCATACCTTATAAAATATTGAAGATTCCTTATCTTTTAAACTCACGTTAATTATCCATTTCAGCACAATTCATAACTTTTGTATGAGAAAAAGCAATCTGGCCGCAGTCAATAGAGGGAAGAGGAGTGGGAACGGGACCGAGGGGGGGGAAGAAGCCCCAGAGAAAGGGCTGTCAAAGCAGGGGGCATGGGGAAGGGCCGGTCGCCAGGGGGGGGAGGGGGAGCCAATGGGGCGGGGGGGGGACCGCGGCAAGAGCACCCACAGAGGAGAAGAGAGTGGGCTTCTGCCGCGGTGTTTTGTGGCGAGGATCGTCTTGGCCAACAGTGGGAGGAGGGAGGGAGTCAGGGGCGGGCGAAGCGCGGGAAGGGGAGTAACGTGCCACCTGGAAAACAGGGTGAAGGAGGCATGGGCTGGGAGGACGGCGGGGGGGGGGAAGGGAGGATGCAGGCCAGAGACGCGCCCAGGGCTAACGGGAGAGGAGGGCGAAGAGACGAGCGGACATAACAGCCGGCAGGACGGCGGCGAGGGTCGACAGGTGTTGTTGTCGAGTAAAGACTGCTAAGGGAGGGAAGGGGTAGTTTGGTATCACTGTTGCTGTGAGTGTAGGGGTTCTATTTTTTCTTATCTCACATTTTGTTTGGTCTATTTTTGGTGGCTTAAGTTTAGTTTTTGTGGTGTGGCTATTGTCATCATAGAGAGGAAACCGAAGACGGACCGGGAGGAAAACCCACCAAGCGAGGGGACCCGGGGCGGACGCCGGGGGGGGGAAAGGCCAGGGAGCAGAAGCGGGAAGGTGGGAAACAGGGGCAACGGGAGGAACACGGGCCAGGAAAAACAAGGAGGGGAGAGAGTTTTGTTATGGCTTTTTGCCGGGGGGGACTTCCGGACCAAGTGTTGTGGTGTGCGGATGTTTTGTGCGTAGCATTGAGTCAGAAAAGAGGGGGATGGGCCGTCGTTTGGCCCAAGAAATTGCGCACTTGTGGCTGTTCTGTCTTGGGAACAACGGCTGGTAAGTAATGGCGGAGGCTGGATAAGGAAGCCAGCGGGGACCCAAACAGCGCGCCCAAGAAGGCCCAAGGGCAGCCAAAACCACCGCGCCTGCGAGCGGTAACAAGGGGCAGGGGAAGCGCACCCGCCAAGAAGGGGAGGCGGGAGGAGAGCAAAACCGATCGAGACGGAGGAAAAGAGTTTTTTGTTTTTTTTGTTTCTTTGGTGGGGAAGAACGGCGGGAGTCATAGTGCGCCGATGACAGTTCATCCCCCATGTAATCCTTTCAGAATGGGCGGGTTTAATTGTGGTTGGTTTGTTTTGTGTGTAATGAAGCCAAGCGAAGAGATTGGAGGGGACAAAAACCGGGAGAGGCGGGAGAAAAGTAATCGTTGCTTCTTCGTTCAGGAGCTGTGGGAGTGAGGGGGAGCCGCCAGATGACCAGTGATCAAAAGAGAAAGGATTATGTGAACGAGTCAAGAAAAAAAAAATGAGCAGGCGAAAAAAGGAGTAAGGAGCCTAAAAAAAGAGGAAAGGATACGGGGCAGAAAACCCAAAGGACCAGCGCGCGGCAGGTGACATCGCGAAGACACCATCCTATGAGACGGGTGAAGGAAAGAAGAGAAGGAGAGAAGGATGAATAAAGAGAGCGTAAAATAAAAATAGAAGAGAGGAAGAAACAAAAGAAAAAAAGTAAGCACAGAAGAGCAACAAAAGAAAGGAGAGAAGACAAGGAGGAAAGGACAGTGAGAGAAGCATAAGAAAATGTGGGAGGGCCAGAATAAGCACAGAAGGAAAGGAGAAAACAAAGGGAGTGGGACGGGGAAGAGAGATGGAGAGAGATAGTAAAAGTAAGAGGGCGGAAAACAATGTCAAAAGCTGAGCGGAAGGAAGGATGTAAAGAGAAAATGACACAAAGGGAGAGAAGATGTCAAGGGCTAGAAGGAAAGCAAGGGGGGGTTGCGAAGTACAGGTTAATCGGGTGAAACGACATGACAAAAAAGCAAGCGTGCGACGAGGAGAAGAGGATACTGAAGGTGAGTGAAAGAGGTGGTGATGGGGGGGGGGTGTGTTTAAGAGATGTGAGTACGTCCGGGGTGGGTTGCGAGATGGGGTAGTTGTAACAAAAAAAAAAAAAAAATAATTGTGCGGTGTGGGTGGGTAAATTGTAGTTGCGTAAATAATAAAAAAGAGGTCGTTGCATGGTACAGAAGAAAAAGTCAGCCGTGGCATGGGGGGAGGGGAAAGGGGGGGGACTTCCGGAATGCAGGGGCGAAGGGCCGAATGTTGGGGGTAGCGTGCATCGTGAGCCTTGGGTGGTGGCGGTAGGGGTGGGGGGATGAGACGAGAGAGAAGCACATAGAAAAGGTCGGTTGGGCAGCGCGGCCTAGAAATGTGGAAGAGGGAGCGAGTATCGGCGTGAAGAGAAAAGGTGAAGATCCTTGGCTGAAGGTTGCGATGGAAGAATTCCCCTCAGGGACGTTTAAGAGTTAAGCAGAAAAGGTCCACGGCGTGGAGCGAGTGTGTGGTGAGTTTATGGCTGTGACATATGGTGGCAGGCGAGGTCCCCACTCTCTGCGCCCTTCGCAAGCGTAACACCATGCGAGGGCCGAAACCGCGCAGGGAATGCCATTGCTTATTACTCCGGGCTTTTGGCCCCCCCAAGTGGCATTTTTACAAAGTCAGCTTATTGTCCCCAACAATTTTTGGGTCCTCAATTTACCTACCCCGAGAGGATGGAAGGCTGAGTCAACCTTGAGCCTGGTGGGATTTGAGCCTGCACTAATTGCAGGCAGCTTGCACTAAGTGCTAGATGATTAACAGCCTGCACCACCAAGGTCCTTGGTTTTTTCTTACCCTGCCAATTAATTTTGAGAGGGTTGTGATCTGCCCGAAAGTTCGATATAATTTCTACTTTTGTCACATCTTGTATTAGCTCTCCACTCGTCCATGCCATATCAATCTGCGACCATGAATGGTGGGGGTTTGAATAGAAAGTAAATGGTTTCTTATCTGGGTTTAATTTCCTCCATATGTCTATTAAATTTAATTCCTTAATCATTTCTACGCAAATTTTAGGTAATTCTCTCTTCCTTTATATTGTCCCAGATTAATGTTCACTGTTAAATAATATATCATAAAAATAACCAATAAACTAAATTAACTAATACAGTAATTAATGAATTTATCTATTGTAGACATTGTGCTTTCTGGATATTCTTGTCTTGAATGGCAAACCTCAGACAAAGAACATTCCATGCAAAGTGCAATGTTTGCATGTTTACCTGGAGGAAATGTTTGCATGTTTACCTGGAGAAAACAAGACCTTAACACCCAGATAGGGCGGAACAAAGGCAGGAACTGAAGCTTATGTTAATCTTAATTAAAAGTTAATCTTAACTAGAGGTGAATGTATAAACTGCTTAAGCAGACAGTAACAAAGGTTGTCTAAATAGATGCATAGTGTATAAATTAACCACTGGTATGCTACTATGGATATAGAGAGATAGAACGAACTCTGGCAAGAGAGCAGACAGCTCTTCTTATTCTCAACCTGACAATAAAGAAAGCAGCTTGTCTCATCTCCATGTGGTCCTGAGTCTTGATTCCTACAATCTATCTCTTAATATCTTTTCTATATATTGTATATAACTGGTAAGAATGTAATTATCGATATTACTAATAAATCAATTGAATCAAACAAATTGTATCACAATAGCAATGAACAGTTTCCCTCTACCTTATATATACATGCATAATACTATATGGAGATTAAAAAAAAATTGAGAAAGGAACATTAGCTAGTCAAAGCACCAAAACGAGATAGAGAACGTAGAAAGAGAGAGAAAAGGAAAAGAAAAAGTAGCTGTTCCACCTTCAATCATTGGAATTACACGTTTGCGATCCGGATGCCCAGAAATAGAAAATTGCTGAGTAATAGCAATGTCCTCTCAGAGTCTCAGCTCACTCAATTATATTCAATTCTCTTATCGTCTTTTCTTAAGAAAATCTTAAGTTCAGTTTTTCTATAGTTCTATGTTTTTTCAGTTAAGGTAAACTGGTCAGTTAGATCAATACAAGCTTGAATCAACAGTGAAAGACTTTTTCAAAAACTTCCAAAAAGTATCTTCTTTTGCTTCACGTTATCTCCGTTTATTTCACTTACACTGATCTTCTCATCTCAAATTTAACGCAGTCTTTCCAAAAGAGAATAATCCAAATCCCCCAGACCTTCCAGCGGCTCGATTCCTTTCCACTAATGACAATGTCATTACTAATCTCTAATCCCACTAATCTCACCAACCTCCCCGTCTTCTATGCTACTTTTGTTTGCTGTCCTTGTTTCTCTCTGTCCAGCCCTTTCACTTTCACCCGCCTTGCCTCCGCTCCTTAGCCCTTCCTTTTAGGGCTCCGATCAAATTCTTTCATTCCTGTGGATCCACAGTATTCAAAAAAGGCTTTCTCACCCGCACCTTTCACCGTTGATCACCACAAACTGTCTCTCACTTGCTTCCGTTCGTCAGTGGCAGACCGGACTTTGGGACTGCCATTAAAGAAACAGCAGTCTCTTGCTTGGCAGGCTCTGAGGGATTTCTCTTTGCTGTAATGGGAGTTGCCTTCCCCTCACCACAGCTCGAGTTTCCCCACACCGGCACGTTTCTCTTTGGGATTTATGCACCCCAAAGAGTCGCACCAACAGCAAGAATAGGCAAGAAAAATCACGAGCAGACTTCTATGCCTCTATTCGTCTCCGCCTCACCCTGCCTGGCCCTTTTTGATGGGCTGCACTAGAAGTTGGCTATTTAGCATAGCAGACAGATGGAGATGATGCTGGGAACATGTTTCTTTTTTTGCTGAGTGTTCTTGCCTTGAATTTTGGATTGTATCTCTTCAGCTGTTTCCTTTGCCTTTCCTTGCCTTGGAAACTTGCTTTGGCACAGTGGACTGACCTGGCTTTTGACTTGAGGACTAGTGTTGCCTTCATTTGAATAGCCTGTGGATTGAGAAGCAGTGTGGAACTCGTTGGGATTGAGCTAGTGTTGGCACAGGGAATTGCTGGAGAATACCAATTCAGGGTCAGAAGATTTACACATGTGGTATATTTGTGTGTGTGCATGAGTGGGACAACATAGTCACTCTCCCTTAGACTTAGGAATATAGCAATGGCAAACCATTGCTGAAAATTTTAAGCGAAGTGAAGGGACTACATATAGTTCTTGGGTTGCAGTGATAATTGTCAAGATAGCTGTTCTAAGTGATGTGGTCATAAACAGCAATGTGATATGACAATATTGCTTAATAACAGCAATCCTGGAAATCTGTTGGGAAGCCTGGAATAGGCTACAGGCCCATCAAGGCTCAGCACGGGCAAGGTATGAGTTGAGGGAGCCTAGGAGGCTCTGGAAGATATGGTAGAAATTGGATATTGCAGTGGCGGGCAGTTTGCTGCCTGTAGGGGCAATTCGTTGGAATGATTTGCAATCTTCCATGACATTGGTTGTGCTTGTGGGAAGCTGACAGGGAAGGTTTCCAATGGTGATCCCATAATTACTTCTCCCTACAATGCTGAAATCATGAGTTGGGCATCTGAGCCCAGATCAAAATCAGATGACTGTAGGGCTGCTGTAGTAAATTGAGCTATGGAATCCATTGTATGTTTTATTTTTTCAATGCCACTTAACTTGGAACAGTCATTGAATTAATGTAAGCCAAGGATTACGGTAATTCAAGGAGTCACCAGGAGTCACAGCAATAATGATGCTGATATTATAGCTGAAGTGTTATTTTACAATTGTTGCTCAGAAGAACATCAGAAATTCCACCCACTAATCATTTGAGGTCAGTTATAGTAATTATTCCTTAATGTTTTAAGTATACTTTATTTCTTCCATTCTTCATCTGCTTTACTGATATTTTATGATATCTGAATATAAACTGTTTCATTATTTTCTCAATACAATTTTTAATACAATAAAAATATTAAAAGGATTCTCAAATAGATTTGATCTTGTTACTAAAGAATTCATTGGAAATATGCATGATTAATCAAGAAATAATATATTTGTCTAAAATAAAAAAAGTTTACATATTTTTTTATTACAAAGTTTGATTTTATCATTTAATTTAGATTTACTAAACCTCTAATTTAATAAATATTTAACAATTACAGATGAAGTCAAGAGTTCTCTGTTGCTGTGTTATTCCAGTTGAAGAAAGACCGAAGGGTTGAATATTGCACTCATTAAAAACCAGAACTAATTAAAAAAGACCAAGAACATGTAGACATGTTTATTTCATAGTCCCGTTTTCAAGCTGGAATACAACCTATTGTGTGCTTAAGAAAAAGAGGACTTGAAGGGACTTAGTTCTGCATTATATTCCATTTTGGAATAGCTAATTGGCAGTATTCCAGTTTTACAATAAGACTTATATGTCTGCTGTTTTAACTGTTTTATGTTTCTGTGTACATTTTGTCAAATTAAAATGACAAGTACTGGAATTTACTTTAGACAAAACAAAATTGCAATATTCCATTGAGGTTTAAGGAGTACTAACACTCTGAAAAAAGTTGCAAAACAAAAATATCTTTTTTTAAAGGAGATATAAATAGTTCATTGATAAAAAGTATTCATTTATAATTAAAAATTGTCAGGTGTGCTTTTGTAAATAATCTTGATTATAATGTTTTGTTTTTATTGTATGTGATTGGTTTAAGCATTTACTATATATCATATATCATATGCATGCCTAAATATAAATAGGGTTTATGGAGGTGATAATGCAAATAATACTAAAATTATTTATCAGAATATGTTTGATCAGATATTTTCTTTTTGTTATTTTTTAATGTGGTATATTTTGAAAGCTGGATAATTGAAAAATTGTTTCTGATGAAGGGATGAATTCTGAGATTTACATACTACATTTTTTTAAAAAAATGTGCAGGCATGATCATTTAAAACAAAACACCAATTAAGATTGAATACAGTCAGTCCTCATTACAGTCAGTCCTGATTTGCAAACATGATAGCAAACAGTAAAAAAAATTGTTTTGATCATTGTGTGCATTTATAGTTAAATTTCTGTGCCTGATAACAACACCCACTAAAATGATAGTAACACTAACATTGCTGCATGAGATAATTTCATCTAAATGTATGTATATAGCATGTGCATATGTTATGTATGTGTACACTTTTGACAGCAGACAACATTTCATTTTTAATGTGTGTCAGTGTGCCCACAGTAGAAAATGACAATAAAGATTATCTATCTAAATGAGATGGCAGCAACCAGAGATCTTTTCAGCGTCTTTCTGTCTCTCTGCCTCTAGGGCTTTCTCCCAACCCACCTCTCTCTGTGTGTATAGTATATGTATGCATTAAGTTGAGTTACTGACCATTTTGCTCAGTGACCATTTTCCTGGAACAAATTGCTCTCACTACACAAGAAGAGATTCTATTTTTTTTCCATTTATAATTTTTATTTTATTATATAAAATACAAAGAAGAGAAGAAAAGAAAATAGGAAATTAAGGGAGGGAAAGATGAAGGGAAAAGGGGGTGTGAGATACAAGGGGAAAGAGAAAAAGAAAGAAAAAGGGGTATTGACTTCCAACTCTTCTTAGCATAGTGCTAAGAAGATAAACATCACTCCAACCTCAATTTTTTGCTTTTACACATTAATATATAACTAGTCATTCATATAACACCAAATCTTTCTAATCAACAAAACCAAGATCAAAGTTTCATTTTTTTATCTTCACAAGCACAAATTCCAGAAGTGATATCCAAATAAGAACATATTTTCCTCTTTAAATAAAATAATCAATTTAACCATTCCTGCTTTATCTTCCTTGCTATGGAAATAATGTGTACTTCTGCTTGCACCTACTAATCTTTGCGAACTGTCACAATTTTTATTTACAAAGTTTATTGCATTTTTTCAAATTCTTTGACCATACTGAAAAAAAAGGGAAAAACTTGTTTTTTACGCTTTTTTCCTTCAAAGTACTAAATGTTTAAAAAGCACACATTTTTAAATCAAAAATTTCTAAACATTTTTTTCTTTGACTTCTTCACATACAAGCTTTAAACTTCATTATTGCGTTTAGATCCCTCCCTCCAAACCACCCTTATAGAATATTTTTTTCTTTTATAAACATTATTTTTAACACACAGTTTTTTCCTTAAACTGGTACATCATTTTCTTTAACTTTCTCTTAATACAGGTACTCTCAAATACATTTTCAATATCTCATGCCTACTTTAAGAATTACTTAAGTGTTATATATATTATAAGAAAAATACATTTTCAAATTTTGGGTTAAACCTTTCTTTCTGTTGCAAATATCAAGCAGGAAAATCCATCCTAATTCCAGTTAACTCGTTAAGTTTAAATCACTCCTTCCAGCTTATCTTTAGGGAATAAAATCATCTTCTTCTCTGGAAGTTTTATTAAATACTTGTAGGCCTTTCCTTTTATCATGAGATCCTCAACCTTGTTAATGTGTCAACTCACGAAGCATCCCTGACCTGCTCTTGAGTTGCCATTGGCAAGAGGGATGGGAAAGTGAATTTCACAGCTGCATCAAAGAGCTGGCATCTCAATCAAAACAAAGCACATTCCAATCGATAACACCGAATTTGTCTCCATGGAAACCCACAGTGGCCGGAGGGAGTGACTTTTACAACCCATGAAATTGCTTTGTTGGGGAATGTGACTGATGACATATATTGGGGGGAGGGGAAACAGGGTCAGAGGCAAAGCTGAGGTCAGAGTTGACTCCACCTGGTCCATGCCAACATAAAGCTCCTAATAAGTAACTGGATTTCTTTTGAAGCTTGGCTTGAGGCTCATGATTTAATTAGGACATCTGTCGGAACCCTGACACAATGTCCTTAAAGAAAAAGTCCTAAATTTGTCTTTTTTCTCTGCTCTTCTTTCAGTTGTGTTGAGATGTTTACTTTTGAACCATAGTGGTGGTGTTAGTCGCGAATTCGTGTCTGACCCATCGTGACCCCATGGACAATGTTCCTCCAGGCTTTCCTGTCCTCTACCACCACCCCTAGTCCTTTAAGCTCACTCCGACTGCTTCAGTGACTCCATCTTTGTCATTCCCTTCTTCTTTTGCCCTCAATCATTCCCAGCATTAGGCTCTTCTCCAGTGAGTCCTTCTCATTAGGTGGCCAAAGTATTTGAATTTCATCTTCAGGATCTGGCCTTCTAATGAGCAGTCAGGGTTAATTTGGTTTGATTGTCTTGAAGTCCAAGGGACTCACAGGAGTCTTCTCCAGCACCATAGTTCAATGGCCTCAATTCTTTGGCGCTCAGCCTTCCTTATGGTCCAACTTTCACAGCCATACACTTCAATTGGGAAAACCATAGCCTTGACTATACACACTTTTGTTGACAGGATAATGCCTCTGCTTTTTAGTATGCTGTCTAGATTTGCCATAACTTTCCTCCCCAGGAGCAAGCATCGTGTAATTTCTTAGCTGTAGTCCCCATCTGCAGTGAACTTGGAGCCCAGGAAAATAAAATCAATCACTACCTTGTTGTGAGTCTCTCTTTGTGAAGTGGGGGCAGGGGGTTCAGATGGGCCTTTTGATAACGTACCTGGCTCCCTGCCACGTGTCATTGGCCCTGCCCGGACTTCTCGAGGTGATAGCCGAGCTGGCAGTTGGGACCCCTAGGCTTTTAGTCATGGGGGATTTCAACCTGCCTTCGCTCGGGGAAACCTCTGGGGCAGCTCAGGAGTTCATGGATTCCATGATGGCCATGCACCTGACCCAATTAGTTTCTGGCCCCACTCATATAGGAGGACACACGCTGGACCTGATTTTTGTCTCTGGTCAGTGGTTGAATGACTGTAATTTCGGGGACTTAGACATTAAACCCTTGTCATGGACAGACCATTCTCTTCTTAGACTGGACTTATGTACTGCCACCCCCCACCGCAGGGAGGTGGAGCCGTGTAGATGGTTCCACCCCAGGCGCCTGATGGACCCTGAGCGGTTCCAGAGGGAGCTTGGGCCATTTCCCGAGACTCTGGCTCATAACTCGCCTGGAGACTTGGTGGCCACCTGGGATAGGTTGGCTGCCGAGGCTCTGGACCGAGTTGTGCCTTTGCGACCTCTGACTCGGCACAGATCCCATCTAGCTCCATGGTTTATGGAGGAGCTACGGGAGATGAAGTGCTGGAAAAGACGTCTGGAGAGTGTTTGGAGGGCTAGCCACACTGAGTCTGACCGAACACAGGTGAGGTCCCACATTAGGACCTACCTTATGGCGATAGAGGCGGCGAAGCGTTCGCATTTCTCCGCCCTTATTGCGTCGGCAGAAAATCGGCCTGCCACTCTGTTTAGAGTGACCCGCTCCCTGCTGGAGCCGAGAGCGCGGGATGACCTCTTGCAGGGTAGGGCAGAAGAGTTTTCCCGATTCTTGCACGACAAAATCGCTCAGATTCGGGATGGGCTGGACTCCAATTGGGTGGTCCCGGGGGAGGTGTCCGGGGCAGGTCTTGAGACTATTATCTGGGAAGAGTTTGACCCTGTGACCGCTGAGGGTGTGAACAGGTTGCTGGGGGGCTGAATGCCACCACATGTTTGTTGGACCCGTGTCCCTCCTGGTTGGTTTTGACCGCCAGGGAGGTGACACGAGGCTGGCTCCAGGGGATTATTAACGCTTCGTTGAGAGAGGGGTCGCTCTCTACTGCCCTGAAGATGGCGGTGGTGCGGCCCCTCCTCAAGAAGCCTGTCCTGGATCCGGATGTTTTAAATAACTATCGTCCAGTCTCCAACCTTCCTTTTTTAGCGAAGGTTGTTGAGAGTGTGGTGGCACATCAGCTCCCTCAGTACCTGGAGGAAGCGACTTACCTCGATCCATTCCAATTGAGCTTCAGGCCCGGGCATAGTACTGAAACAGCATTGGTCGCGTTGGTTGATGATCTCTGGAGGGCCCGTGACAGGGGGTTTTCCTCTGTCCTGGTCCTGTTAGACTTCTCAGCGGCTTTTGATACTATCGACCATAGTATCTTATTGCGGCAGTTGGAGGGGTTGGGGATTGGGGGAACTGTCTTGCGATGGTTCTCCTCCTTCCTCTCCAACTGCTCACAATTCGTGTTGACGGGGGGGGGAGGTCCACCTCTAGGCCCCTCATTTGTGGGGTGCCTCAGGGGTCGGTCCTCTCCCCTCTTCTGTTCAACATTTATGTGAAGCCGCTGGGGGAGATCATCCGTGGTTTTGGGGTGCGGTGTCATCTGTATGCGGATGATACCCAGCTTTACATCTCTACCCCAGGCCACCCCAATGATGCTGGTGCAGGCTATGTCCCGGTGCCTGGAGGCCGTGTGGATTTGGATGGGTGGGAACAGGCTCCGGCTCAACCCGTGCAAGACTGAGTGGCTGTGGTTTCCGGCCGCCCGATATAGTCAGCTGACTCCGTCACTGGCTATTGGGGGAGAGATTTTACCCCCCACAGAGAGGGCTCGCAATTTGGGTGTCCTCCTGGATGCACGGCTGTCTTTAGAAGACCATATTACGGCCGTCTCCAGGGGGGCTTTTTATCGAGTTCGCCTGATTCACCAGTTGCGGCCCTTTCTGGATCGGGACGCCTTATGCACGGTCACTCATGCCCTTGTCACCTCTCACCTAGACTACTGTAACGGTCTCTACATGGGGCTCCCTGCGGGGAGCACCTGGAGACTCCAGCTGGTACAAAATGCAGCCGCGTGGGTGGTTATGGGGGCGTCACGAAACTCCCATGTGACGCCTCTCCTGCGCGAGCTGCATTGGTTGCCGGTGGTTTTCCGGGTTCGCTTTAAGGTTCTGGTTCTGACCTTTAAAGCGATCCATGGCATTGGACCAGGTTATCTGCATGACCGTGTTCTGCCGGTAATCTCCAACAGACCTGTGCGTTCCCACAGGGAGGGCCTTCTCCGGGTGCCGTAGGCTTCTATGTGTCGTCTGGCGGCTCCCAGGAGTAGGGCCTTCTCTGTGGGGGACCCCGTCCTCTGGAATGGTCTGCCTCCAGAGATACGCACTAACAAGGATCTGGGAGCTTTCAGACGTGCATTAAAAACTTGGCTCTTTGAGCAGGCCGGCCTAGGCTGATATAGGATTTTAATTTAGTATTACGTTTTAATTAGGTTTTTAATATTTGGGTTTTAATTAATTTATGGGGGAAGGGCATAACTTTTAGACAGCCTAAATTATTTAATTTGTTTTTAACTTTTGTATAGTGTACTGGGGTTTGTGATTGGCTGTGCACCGCCCTGAGTCCTTCGGGAGAAGGGCGGTATATAAATATTACAAATAAATAAATAAATACCTCCATTTCTTCCCCATCTATTTGCCAGGAATTAAAAGGGCCAGATGCCATGATCTTACTTTTCTTTTTTTAATTTTAAAAATAAACTTTATTAAACATTAAAAATATATATAATACAAAACATTTCATAAAGTTATACATAACCAATAAACGTAAAAGACATAAACATTTCTAGTTGTGTAGATGGTGTGTTTTATCAAACAATTTTCCAATATTTAGTTCCTATATCTGGTATATACTCCTATCATGACCTCTTCATGTTTTGATCTTACTTTTCTTAATGTTGAGTTTCAAGCCAATTTTTGCACTCTCTTCCTTCACCCGCATCAGAGGCTTTTTAGTTCCTCTTCACTTTCTGCCATTAGAGTGGTATCATCCACATATCTGAGGTTGTTGATATTTCTCCCGGCAATCTTAAATCCAATTTATGATTCATCTAGCCCCACCTTTCTCATGATGTGCTCTCCATATAAATTAAATAGGCAGAGTGACAGAATACAGCATTGCCGAATTCCTTTCCCAATTTTGAACCAATCAGTGGTTCCTTGTCCAGTTCTCGCTGTTGCTTCTTGACCCACTTATAGATTTCTCAAGAGACAAATAAGATGATCTGGTACTCCCATCTCATTAAGAACTTGCCACAATTTGTTATGATCCACACAATCAAAGACTTTAGTCAATGAAGCAGAAGTATATGCTTTTCTGGAACTCTCTAGCTTTCTCCATGATCTAGCGTATGTTGGCAATTTGATCTCTAGTTCCTCTACCTCTTCAAAATCCTGCCTTACTGTATAATCTTCTAGAGATTATTGTGAGCAATATATGTAATATTTTAGAACAGAACATCATATCTGAATATTTGAAAAAAGAAAGACTACTGAGCTAGTAGATCCACGATTGGATATAGTTTTAGAAGAAAGAAAGGAAACGGCCAATATAGTGGTTGAAAATATAATTCCCATATGAACAAACTGAGGGGAGTTCTTTGTATTTTGCATGGTACTAAACAATAGATTAAACTCAAACAATATATTAGTTGTTTGAAAATATAATATTTGTATTAAAATGTAGAAGAGGACATTTTCTTGCCCATGTTAACAGAAAGTTATGATTCCTTGTCATAACACTCCTCGATCTTTCTATTAGATTATGGGTGTTGGAACTCAGTGAGGGCAAGTGCTCTCTACTAAATGAGATATATTGATGACTTAATCAGGAATATCTTCAGGGGGTTCAAAAATATCAAAATGGTGGGCATGAACAGACAATTAAAGCCCTGCCCCTTTTTACATGCATGTGAAGATCTTAAAAAGAAGTGGGACATCAATTGCAAGATCTCATCTGCTGATTCTATTGACTATTGATTTTGTGGAAGCCTCTGAACTTAGTTGTGAAAACGTAAAAGAATCTTAATTATTGCCATATTAGTATATTAGTATATATAAATTGAGAATATATTAGTATATATATATTAATACCATATATATAAATTTCAGAACCACTACCTATATTTTTACTAGTGATTAAAAAATACCCTTTTCCTGTGTACAAGCAGAAAGCATCACATCACAGAGATATATAATTATGTTTATATTAAGTAAAATATTTTATATTAACATATATAAATCTGTCACGAAGCTCAACTACAATTTTTCACTCCTTGCAAAGAGTTTAATATTTGGATTTGGTTGTACAAAATCATATAGATTTTACAGTTAAAGACAAATTATATACAAATGAGGAAAATTTAGTACAACTACAGTATACTGATTTATGTGCCCCAGCAGAATGTTTTTTAAAAGGATGGAAAAATAGAAGAAAACTTATGATATGCAAATGCAGTTTTTCTTTGCTAGAAAAATAGCAATAGGAATTCTGCAAGAAGTAAAAATACTATAATATAAATGCATTTTTATCCCCTTTATAAATATGTGAGCATTGGATATGTGGTCCAAAATCTAAAATTAAACATTTAATGGACTGGCTTATGTAAGTGTATTGATTTGGTCATATAAAGAAAACGAATGAAAATCAAATTGCAACTCAATTTGAAGAGCAGGAGTGAATGACATAAGAGGAAGGGAAAGACAGAAAGTCATCTCTGTATGGAATTGATAAAATTGTCGAAAAGAGAAACATGATGTTAAAAGAATAGAAGAGAATGTATGAAACACCATGAGCATGATAGAAAGATGCTTTTCAAAGACAGAAATGTGTGGAGAGTTGCTATTCAGTAGATCTCTGTTCTTTCATTTCTTTGTTCACTACTTCTTAGTATTTTTCTATTATTTGTGCTGAATATATGTGGCAATAATGTATGCAGGTAAAAGTACCTTCACGCTTCAAAATACCATTCTAAACATATTTTGCTTCCAGACAGTTTTTAAATATACATGTAATTATATTGGTACAAAAGTAAATACAATTCAGATGAAAAAAATGTCTAACATTGATAAATAACAAGAGTCCAAGTACCAATTTTAGTTTGTAAATATTGTGTTTATTGGTTTTGTGTGTGTGTGTGTGTGTGTGTATGTGTGTGTGTGTATGTGTGTTAGGCCTTGATGACTGCTTGCAACAATATATCAAGAATTTTGAGAGGGAAAAGATTGGTGGAGACCAGCTACTACGTATTACTCATCAAGAACTGGAGGATCTGGGAGTTACTCGAATTGGCCATCAAGAGCTTATCCTGGAAGCAGTTGACTTACTCTGTGCATTGGTAAATATTTTGAGAATGGTTCTGAAATGTTTGAAAACTGAATAATCCATGGGATTGTACAAAACTATTTCAAGATTTTGCATAATATTAATATATTTAGTTTTAGTGATACAAAAATTGAATTGCAGTACAAATCATAGTTGAAAAGCTTGTCATTTTAAAATCAAATTTAGCTTTTTTCAGAGAAAAAGTATTTTTATTGAACTGAAAATGACTTATTTTGTTTGCAGTAATAATTTGTTTCCAAAAGGGGAAGCATTGATTTCTTATAAATCATACTTAACTTTTTACAACAGCAAACAAAATGCCTTCTTCTTAAAATAAAAAACCGGGCACTTTGACTGGATTCATACCTCATATTAAATGTTAGTTATAATTATGATTTGGTGAATAAGGATTGACAATGGGTGAGTTACAAAATAGCCTAAGATAAAACCAAATCAAATTAAAGCTTAGCTTTATATGCAATTAGCATTTCACTGCCAATCCTGTTGGACATAGTTTCGGTGCATGCAAATGTGTTAGCAGATTACCTGGAAAGTAGCTGTACTGAATTTTTAAAAAGCTGTAAAGCACTTTAAAGAGGAGAGCTTCATTTGTGATATTACGGCAGCTGAAGCAACTGTCTGAATATTTTGAAAGGCCCTCTAAAATAAGTATTTGTATGTCAACTGTCTGACTAGTGAACCCAGAATAAGGAAACACTCTTGGGGGCTTTGAATTCCAAAAAGTAAAAATTTATTGGGTACACCATATTGGTACCGAAGAAACAAAACCAGCTTTAATTTTCCCTCTCAAATGTTTGCCTAGTTAAACAATAGCTTCCCTTTCTCCTCACCTCTGGTTGATCACATTGTCCAATTATGAGACGTCCTTTTGTTATGGAAACAGTCCATCTCTTTCTCCAGCACCTGCAGTGGTGAGTAGGATGGTTGCCAAGCTCTCACGATATACGCCTATATTCTCAGCATTCCATTTGCCCCTTCCCCCATCCCCCAGTTCATTGGCAAGTTGATTAGCTCTCTTCTGATTTTCCTGTTTCTTTTCTGACTCCCTGGTTTTATTCAGGGCTTTCTGCACATTTCCCCAACCAGCTTCCAGTGTATCTATCCATTCAGCTAATGTTACTGAGGAGAGGGGTTCCCTTGGAAATTCTGGCATTGACACAAATTCAACTCCCGTGGTCACTCTAAAGGGGGTGAACCCAATGGTGCTATGCACTGAGTTATTGTAAGCCACTTTGGCAAAATGTAGGAGCTGCATCCAGTTGGTTTGTTAATAGTTTACATAGCAACATAGGTATTACTCCACTATTGTGTTAGTTTGTTCCATCACCCCACTGGGAAGGAATCCAGATCACCCTCTCAGTCTTGCCTGCCCCCCCCGCCCCTCCCCCCCAGGAAATGGAGGAGGAAATGGTGGCTGGGGAGCTGCATGAGGGAAGGCTGCCCCAACAGGGCAGCATACTTACCATACACGATTGGAAATGGGGATTCCCTTTCAAGAAGGGCCAGTCTCCCTCGTGGAGGACCTGGGTGTGCTGCTCCCCTGTCTCCTACTCTTGCTTGCCAGAGATCTGTCAAGGAAGAAATTGGACTCACAGGAAACTGCTTCATGCAAACTTTGTTCTCTGCACTTCCACATAAAGCAGCATTGTCCATCGCATCCTGTTTTGCTTGGAGGGGACACCACACAGGGAAATGGCAATGATTTCTGGGATTGGGAGAAGAATGTCTCCTTTGGCATACTGTGCGTGTACATACATGCACACACACACATGCATTACCCCTCCCTCTTCTAAGCTTGGAGACTTTTATCCACATCTGAGTTTGCAAACTGCCAATCATGCCAGGTTGGAGAGAAGGTTCTCTCCTTCCGTTGGAGATAAAAGTCCCCAAACTTGGAATGTGGTGTGTGTGTGTGCATGCGTGCGTGCCCACGCGCACAGACACACATGCTCACACACATGGCTGCCAGAAGTTTTGGGAGGCAAGGAGCTTGTGGGGCACCAAATTGTTCCCCCATCGAGTTAGTGGGTATGACTGATTTTGTTCTGACTCAGCCATCCCTAGTCAGCCACGTTCAGTGAGTGGTGTTGAGCTAGCCATGCCCACCTAGTCATGGCAACCTGTCTGTGATCATCCAGTCATGCCTACCCAGGCATGCCCACCTGGCTGCTGTGAGTTGTCATAGTCTTTCATGCAACTGGTTCTTTGAGGGCAACCATAATGCTGATGTGGCTTTCAATGAAATTGAATTTGACACCCCTGCCATAGTTAGATTTTTATTCATGAAGATTCTGAGCTCCTCCATCTCTTTTGGGGCATTAAGTACATCTTTGGTTTGGGTAATTTCATCCCAAGCAATGTTTCAATGGTACAATCAGTGGGGTGATGGGAAGGGAGTATGTCTGATTCCTGCTCAGTAAATGTTTCAACTAGGTCCAGATATTCCTTTGGGATGGCCAGCCCCACTTGACCAATCTCAGCTAGTGCATTAATGGGGTCTATCTTTCCCTTTCCCACCTATATGTGTCATTCCTACACATTGCAATCTGCCTGCTCTACTTCCCCAGCACCAATTGTCATCCTTCCAGTCAACCGCTGGATCCTACGTCTTCAGTCATGCCATCCCTAATATCATAGTCTCTTCCATTTGGGGGCTGCTGTTAACCAAATAGTCTCCTTGTGGTTCCCTGCTCTCAGGGTTACTGGCTCGCTAAGGCACATGGTGGGTAGACCCCCATAAGAGAGCCATCCAGTTGCTCAAACTTCATAGGCTGCCTCAATTTTTTAAGTCTCAGTCCCATCTTTCCCACAGTTCATAAGCTAACCCAAGCAGTTGGTGCAACCTGAGTCTACCAGGTCGTGAAGACACCTCTCACTCCTGAGTGGGGCACTAGCATCTTCACTGGGCAGTCAAAGGGGGGATGGTTCCACTTACTATTGGATCATTTTCCCCTTCACTGTGATTCTTGTGGAAGACCAGGTTGGGCTTGCTGGGAGTCGGAGTTCCCCCCTTCTCGCTGGAGAGGGAAGAGACCTCCATGACCTGTTGTGCCACTCACATCTTCTTCTTTCCCTTCCTTGGCACCTTCTTGGTCTTTGGTTGGCTCAGACCCCTCAGCACTGACATGGGCTGCAGGCCTGGGCAATTGGCTGCTCAATGGCCCTCTTTCTCACATCAGAAAATGACACCGGGAAAGCACTATGGGCTTTCCTTCGGGGTAGCAGGAGGGGTGTTGGTCCCTTGCATGCAGGTATCTCTCTTGGCCTCATCAAGGGTGATCCTCATGCACTGCGTGCTGCCACTACTAGTTTCACTGTGTTTGCCAGCTGATACCATGCCCTGAGATTATCTGGAATCCCTCAGGGCAGGCAGTTTTGTTACAGCTCCTTGTTTAGTCTGTCTCAGAAGTGGTAGACCAGCAAGTGTTCTGTCCACCCTCTCAGCTTCCCAGCCAAGCTGCAGAACTTTTGGATATATTTGGTTACTGACCTAATTCCCTATCTTATGGCGCAGATCCCAGATTCCACTCGGCGGGCTTGCACAGGGTTTCCATACCTGTCTTGAAGCTCCTCCAGGAGGGCATCCACATTCCCCAACTCTGGCACCCCTTCACCATGGAGGTACATCACCCAATCTGCTGCCTCTTCTTCTAGATTCAAAGTGATGGCGTTTACGTGGTCAACGGCATCCGGTTACATTGCTCCTTATCGCTCTAAATAATTCCACATCTGATTCAGAAAATAGGCTAGCTTCTCTGGTCACTCGTCAAACATAGCTTTCAGAGGTGGGGGCTCCCAGTCATCCTGAACCAGCACATAGTCTGTGGCAGTCCCATTGTATATGGGACTGTTTGAGCCTGAGCTCCTGCTACTGCAGGAATCCCTGGGTTTTTCCTACAGTCATGGGAGGGATGGCAACTCCCTGGGGGAACTCCAGCTCCTTGAGCCACACTCTCCAGTCTCACCCATTAGGGTTGCCAACACTTGGTCTATCCCAAGCCCTGCTTCTGAGACTGAGGATTTCATTGACACTACTCCTTACATCTCCTTTCTGATTAATCTTTTGTGCAGCTGCTCCACAGACAGGCTAAAGCATGCTGCAGGAATTTCCACTCCACTGGTTCCTCCCAGTCTGCAACCCTCTGGGCCTTCCATTTGCCCCCTCCAGGTTGCGGCCACTCCAGGCGGGACCAAGGGGAACTTTAATTTAGTTGCCTTTCCCACTCTGCTCGGCCACTGCATCTTCGGGTCAAGGCAAATGGATCAGGCCATGACTCCTTCCTCACATACCAGTGGCTGCTCTATCTTCTCTACCCTCATCTTGGATCGGGTCACCACCATCTGCACCCTGATACAGCTTGGGTGGCTCCCACTGCCTCCCGAGGAGGGAGCAATCCAGGTTTCCTTGCAGCATCAACTTTTCGCTGCGTTCTGGACATCATTAGGTTACAGCTCTCTTGGAGGCATCCGAGTAGGCTGCGTTAATTTAGGGAGAACTGGTTTAATGTCAGCTGTCTTGGCTAGTGAACCCAAAATAAGGAAACATTCTTGGGAGCTTTGAATTCCCAAAATTAAAACTTTATTGGATATACCATTTTGGTACTGAAGAAACAAAACCAGTTCTGGTTTTCCTTCTCAAATGCTTACCTAGTTAAACAATAGCTTCCTCTTCTCCCCACCCCTGGGTGACCACATTATCCAATTATGAGACATCCTTTTGTTATGGGAACAGTCCATCTCTTTCTCCTGCACCAGCATTGGTGAGTTTGATGGTTGCCAAAGCTCTCATGACCTCCGCATTCATTCTCAGCATTCCATATGTTGCTTCCCCACTCCCCCAGCTCAATGGCAAGTTGAAAAACATTAAGGTTGGAAAGAAGCAAAGCGATTCAATCTTGACAAAGCGGTTTGTGCTACATGAACATTTTCATGAAGATAAGACTGATCTCATGCAAGCATTATTTGATTTTTATGAATTTTCAGTTTCTATAGAAAGAAACATATAAGAAACATTCAGTTAACAATTTAGGAATTATATATAACTATATAAGTTTAAGCATTGTTCTGAATCTTTAATACATTACACTATAGGATATTTTCAGTAGAATTCTTATTTTAATAAATTCTTATTTATCTGAATCATTAGATACGATTTTAAAGATTTTATTGCAAATGTGTCTTACAATGATTAAGGAGAAAGTTTTCTAGAAAACATAGTTTTATAAAAAGAAGCAAATAAATTAATGAATCATGGCAATTTTTGGTCCATAAAAGCAGATTAAACATTAATTTTAGAAAATACATTAAGAATTCTACTGAAAATATCCTATAGTGTAATGTATTAAAGATTCAGAACAATGCTTAAACTTATATAGTCATATATAATTCCTAAATTGTTAACTGAATGTTTCTTATGTGTTTTTCAAATAAAGCTTCAAACTGTTTTCATAAATATTTCTGTTTATTTTAACTAAAAAGTACCATTTTACTATGGAAATATATAATACTCATATTTCAAATTTATAGTTGGTAGATGTTTAATTTCTACTTGTAATACAAAAATAAAATTATGCAGGAAATAGTACTTGATGTATTCATGTGCTAAGCATTACAAATATTATTAATAATAAACTTTTTGTGCCCTTTTTTAAAATGCAGAATTATGGATTAGAAACTGAGAACCTAAAAACACTATCTCACAAGCTAAATGCATCTGCCAAAAACCTTCAGAACTTTATCACAGGAAGGAGGAGGAGTGGTCATTATGATGGTAGGAGTAGCAGAAAATTACCAAATGATTTCCTGACCTCAGTGGTGGATTTGATCGGAGCAGCAAAAAGTCTTCTAGCATGGCTGGACAGGTAAAACCATTTCAGTTGTTCCAAGGATGACTACCTTATTGTTCTTATAAATAAATGTAATGTATTATAAGTTGTATTAAAATATTAATTACAAGTTATCTGCTCTTTTCATTTAAAACATCAGTAAAATTTATAGAGATTACAATATATCATTTAAGTTTAAATATAGATTAAACTTAGTTCTATACTGAAGATTTAGTATCAAAGCTAGTCCCATTTGGCAACTGCTTTTGATCATTGCCTAGAGGTAGGTTGATTACTGGTGGTAGAACCAAATGCTGCTTTATTGATGGGCTGCCATTCTTTTAGATCAGAAGTGTCCAACTCTGGCAACTTTAAGACTTGTGGACATCAGAATTCAGAATTTCAGACAGGCTGGGGAATTCCGAAAGTTGAAGTTCACAGGTCTTTAAGTTGCCAAGGTTGGACATCTCTGCTTAAAGCTAAGGATTCAGCACCCTTTCTTGGTTGATGAAACAACCCTTCACAGCTTCAACTTCAGGGTAGTTAGTGTAGATAGGGATGAGGAGTAGCAAACATAGTCAACATCTTTTTACTTTGCTGTTAGAATACTGTGCTATATATAAGCTACATTTCTGTTCAAATAATAGTGTAATCTATCCAACACTTTTGGAAATGAAAATGTTGTACAGCATGAAATAACACCCATTGGTATTTTCAAATAAGTATATTGTTCTATTTATTAAACATAGCTAATTAAAAAAGTTATGAGTGCTTAACAAGACATACTAAAAACAGAACATCCACTGATTTAAAATGAACAGATATTATAGAATATATGCACTTGGAGTTCATATGGTCCTAGCATTTGAGATACTTAATATTGAAGATAGATGAGATGTCAAATAATGTTAGCAATATTTTATATTTACTAGATAAATAATGCAATAACTGGAAAGGTAGCTTTCTAGCCTGGAGATTTCCATTTTAAATTTAAATTCTGCTATATAGGAGAGTAGTGTTATAAAATAATTATTTTTAAAGACATTTTATTATCCTTAAGCAAACTAAGTTTAAAATACTTACACTAGTCTTTTCCAAAAAGCAATCTAAAATATCTGATGCAAAATTATATTCCATGTGATCTGACTTCTGCTGTTTATTGCAAGTGCTGATTTGAATTTACAGAAAATCAATAGAAGACACGAAAAAACAATAAAAACTTGTGATGGATTTTTAAAATTGTTTTTTCCTTTCTTCCTGCTTAAAATAGCTAATTCTTAGAGAATCCATCTAGTTATAGTAGTTAATGCATTTTTAGTGATGGAAGCAAAACAGATCTCCCTCATGAACCTTGGATAGGGCTGCACTCTCCATTAGAGAGTGCTACCTGGGGATCTTTCTGGGATCACAGCTCCAGCTTAATGAACAGATGGCAACTTTTGATATTCAATATTATTACAAATGTTGTATAGTTAGCATTATAGGAGATCAAGATTTATATCTACTATATTTTATTTTTCCAGATCACCTTTTGCTGCTGTAACAGATTATTCTGTCACAAGGAACAATGTCATACAACTCTGCCTTGAATTAACAACAATTGTACAACAGGTGTGAAAGTACATATTATATGTTACTATTTAAAAAGTATTCTATAGTAGGTAAAGATTTTGCATGCATAATTTCTTTAGTTAAAAATATTTCTATTTACCAATTTACTAAGCTGTGTTGCAAATTCCTTATAATAATTTAAAGTAAATTGTATTACTGCATTTAGATATAAAGTTAATATCAATCAGTTATCTCAGGTGTGCAATAAAACATTTTGAGCTCAATATTATCCATGTAAATTTGAACTGTTTTACATACATTTACTCTATTTTTAATTTTACTTGACACAAAATTGACAAAGCAAGGGTATTTTAATTTAGGGAAAGAGAAAAATAGTTTACACTAGGCTATGTCTCTTAATATTTATAAAAAGAAGGGGGTTTGTGTGAAAAGCAGCAAGAAAAAGAATAATTTCAAGTTCTTTCATGTCAGGCAGCTTCTAGCTTCTTTTCTGAAACTAATTGCGAAGCCCATTTGAAATTCTAGTTTTGCTCGATGGTGTTGGCAATGTTACAAAGGCAAAACACCTACTATTCGTCTTTGGTTAAAAAAAAACAAAGCATATATCCTTTGTGTTACTGGAGTGATTAAAAGTGAGGGAATTCCCTTTTTATTTTTTTACTGGCACGTCTATCCTTGGTGGACCAAATCCACTATATCTACCAATACATTCTATCCACCCCAGTTTATGTTTCAGGCAGAAACATGGAGTCCGTGTTTACAAATTCTGTATATAATTTTGAAAATCAGTATGTCTCACAATCTGACTTCCACATTGCATCATTTATAGCTTTATTTGTCCTAAGAGTATCTTTCTGGCAATATAAACCTTTTCATAGCTTATATGTAATGAATAATGGATACAGTCAAGACCAGGGGTGTATCAAACTCAATTTCATTGAAGGCCACATCAGCATTCCGATTGCCTTCTAAGGGCCAGTTGCATGTAAGACTCAAAGCAGCCAGGTGGGCATGGCTGATAGGTGTGGCTGGGTGGTCACAGCCAGGTTGTTGCAACTAGGTGGGCATGGCTGGGTTGGTATGGCCGGCTCAATGTAGGTGGTGGGGATGGGGTGGCTCTTTTACATTTTACATCTTATCTTACTATGCCTGGAGTGACTGAGATGGAACGTGTGGAAAGTGAAAGGGTACAAAGTGTTCTGACTTGGGCAGACAGTGTACCTGTGTCTGTAGGCTCCATTTAGGCACTTAGTTGAAAGAAGCTCAGTGGTCACGCAAAAGGCCACTCTCAGGATCTGGCCCTGCATCTCTTTTGCTTCCTGAAACTAATCTACCGACTGGATTCTCGGCTGCTATTGTTTTTAAGAATGGAAAAATGGAATTAGATTTTGGATTGGATTCCCCTCTGAAGTAGAGCGTCAAAGGAGTAGCTTACAGCTCTCCGGCTTTGGGAAAGCTTGGCTCAAAGAGGCAAACCTAGGCAAACCTCAGCTCAATTCTCCCCGGCTGGCTGAAAATCTTAGCGTGCTCCCTTGGCCCCAAATTCTATTGGCTGCTGTTGAGAGTTCTGGAAAATGGAAGCCCTTAAGGTCGATTCTTGCGATATACCCTGGGAGCTTCTCCACAATCGAGGTCTTGTCAATCTTTGGCATGTAAGGGCTCCTTAAGAGCATGCGGGTGGGGCTGGGGGCCCCACCCGCAAGGCAAGGCAAGGCATGGTGAGGCCAATGAGCTGCAGTTGCTGCTGGGCACTGCCAGCCTCCGCATGCTTGCTGCCTCCTATGCATGCACCCAGGGGAAGCATCCACCTTGGCTGGGATGGGATGGGGCCAGCCCCTTGCTGTTTCCAGGGCTGCCCCATTGCACAAATCTAACCACATAGTTTGACATGTCTGGTAAAAACCCCTCCAGGGTCTTTTTTTAAAATATCTAATTTGCAGCTTCTACTTTGTTTGGCATTATTTGGCTTGCATATTGGTATATTCTTGTACTTCGAGGGGAAAAAATGTTACCTTGGGAGTCTTCATCTTTTTGTTAAAATTTTCACCTGATGGTATTATGATTCCATTTTAATTTGAGTATAGACAATATGTCCAATTTTTTTACCTATTTTCTCTTATATTTATTGTAAAAGAAATATAAGTTATTGCAATGTGAACTGTATTTATTTGGATTTAATGGATGTATGGGAGAAAAAGGAAACATGCTAAGGAAGACACTGACATTGTAATACTGCTCGACAGTCTTCTTAAGCTACATATATAAATATACACCAGAAATACACCCACAAACTGTGCAGTTTTACTCTGAATCAGACTGAATTAAGGTTGACATGCTCAGCAGTGGTTTTTGCTTAAAAATGTTCCCTATTGCAATTCCTTATTGTAAATAAATCTTTGTAGCATTTGTGCATTCCTTTGATATGAAAAGCAATAGGTAAAACCCTGTATCATATTACAGTTTGCTTTTCATTTGATGGTGAAGCTTTTCCCTGAGGTTAGACATTTCTTTTATATAGCAAAGACCACTAAAATTCTGATCTATCTGATTCCACTTGGGACAATTCATGGAAAATAAGCATTAATCCTTTTCATAAAATGTTTATATTGCTCTTGAGAGTGAAATAATACCTTAGTCAGTTGGATCCATAGAATGAGCATGTGAAGATTTGAAAGCAGACTGTGTGCTGGTTAGACAGTATACAGTAAGTTTAGGAATTAAGAACTATCCCCTTAAGGGATTGCCTTCTGGGAAATGTAGTCTTAGATCACGTGGGTTTCTGTTTGGCTATTGGGTCAGACTTTTGATAGTCTGGAGGGCTAAATTGCTTGCATGCTAGGCACCGAGGCCAGTTTGAATCATAGCCATGTGGAGGAGCATGCTTACCTTAGCACCAGGGTAGAAATCTACTTTGTTTCACACTATGGAAAGGACTCGTATTGTGCCGGTCAGAAGAATCTCTTCATTGACTGTAAGTTTTTGATATGAGAATACCTGATGACCAATAAACTAATTTGTATGAAAGCCCTTATGTAGAGTTTATCTGCAGGTCTTGAGCAAAAGCAAAAGCAAGAAACAGGACAGTGAAACAAATTGGAAATGATTTATATCCCCTCACTCTCTCTTCATTGATTAAAAAGCCTGCTGCCTTGAAAGAGGAACAAGCATGTTAATTGCTTCAAAAATAACTGCTTTCTCTTTCCTTGCAAATTCCATCTGAGTTGACTGTCTGTAATTTAAAGAGACTCAATGATTCTTTCTGCGAATTGAGTAAATAAACTGTTTGTCCCCTTTCCTTTGGCTTATGAAAAGAAAGACTTGATTACTCTTTGTTCAAGGGAAGAAGGAATCTGTTTCAGGAAAGCATGGTCCCTTATATTCTTCCCTTTGCATTGACTCTTTATGACTGGATCTCCATGGAAGTGACCAGGTCATAAATACCTTGCTCTGCCTAAGTTTTATTGCAAGAGATGGGCCCTGGGGGTTTAGTTTTACAAGCCAAGCCAATTCACCACACATGTGTAAGCTTTGGGAGGAGAAGAAATGCTTTGGAATGTTAAAGAGAAAATAACAAACCCTAGCCTGATGCTTTAAGTCACCATGCCGAGCCTGTCACTTTAACTTTGTTTGTAAACTGGAGTGGCATCCCCCTTTTTTGGAATTTGCAAGGCAATCCCAGTCTAAGGATGCCAGCCTAAATTTCTCCACAAAGGAAACTGCCCAAGCCCAGTTGATCCAGGCATTAGTTTAAGTCACTGCACTATTTGGTGAATAATTTTTAAAGCTACAGGCCTGCCAGGATGAGTGAGCCACGTGCTGTCAATGACATGAAGATTTATGGAAGCGGTTGCTGCCCATCTGTAATATACCCAAAGACAAGCTTCCCCTTGAGTGCATTCATTCATTGGAGGATGAAATGGATGGGCTTTTTGGACAATACAAAAGCAGTGAAAGCCGCCTCATCTCTATCCAGTTGAGGTTAGGAGAAACAAGCCTCCAAGAATACATACAACGCCTACTGATGTTAAACAAAGAGTGTGAAGAGCGCTATTATAGTAGTAGAGATGCTCTCTATGCTGCGCTCCAGGCGGAAGACACACCAGGGGAGAAGGCCACATCCAAAGTAACTCATCATTCAAATAGGCCATCCCAGTAGGCACACGAGACTTCCTTTCATCACTCTAAGAAAGCCTCCTCCAATGCGCCATCCCATAGGTCACATGCACCTTCTTCCCGCCATTCTAAGAAAGCCTCCTCTCCCCCCCCCCATGCCAAGTCAAACAGATCTGAGGTGGGTACAAGTGTCTCACAGCAACTTTCTACCACAAGCGCTTCCCATCGTTCCAGAGCATCCTCCCATCGCAATCACTCATCTCGGGCCTCAAGAACAGAGAGTCTCACTATCTGAGCTTCAGATTCACGAATAGAGGCTGAGGTAGTGGCAGCAGCTCTACATACAGCAAAGGAGGTGAAATGGCAAAAGGAAAAAGTGGCAACTACACTTTTTACAGAAGCAGAAATGGCCAATCAAAAGGTAGAAATGGCAAAAGCTCAGGCCCGAGTGTAGTTTCTTGAACAACAAGGGCAGGCAGAAGAAAAGGCAGCATGGGCCACAACTTTGCAGAAGGAGGCTGAAGGTGTTTCCCTCAACTTCAATCTTAGAGAGTTGGGAAGAGAGAGCCCAGATGAACATGTCAGAACCTATGTGGATGAGCAGTACTCGTGATGGCATGAGCAAGTAGAAGCAGTACAAATAGCCACGAAACTCCCAAAACTGGAGGAAAGAGGAGAACCTCAATCACCAGATCTTAAAACTAGTCAGAAAGCTGACATTATCCGAACTAGAACCCAAGACCCCTTCCTCGGAATTAAAAAACCTACCCTGATAAACCAAGACAAACAGGGCAATCAGATTAGCCCAACAACAACCATGAAGGCTTTTCAGCCAGTAGGCATACAAGGAGCTGCAATTCCCAAGCTCAATCCAAAGGCAAAGGAGTTCCTGCCAGACCCTCAAGGCAACTGGAGCTCAGATGTATAACAAAATGAACGCGATCGGCCTATTCAGAACCAAGAAGCGCAACTATTATGTGCGTCATGTGAAGATGGCCTTGTCCTGAAGTACTCCAAAAAAACCTACAAGCCACCTCTGGCACACACCCCTGCCCATGCCTATGGAAATCCAGGGGAAACATCAAATCATGATCCTACCAACTCCAATTAGCACACCATATCAACTCACCCTGGCTACAATCCCTATGCAGACCAAGTGGATAATCCAACATCCTGGAGAAGAAACAAGGAGAGGTCACCATGATTGGGAAAGGTGGATTTGGCATCTAGTGGTGTATATAAATTCTTGGACAAACCAGGCAGAGAATATCTACTATAGAAGCATATCTTCATGCATAGCATTCAGGTCGAAAGGCTGCGGCCAGCCGAAGAGCTCGGACATATGATAACATGGCTGGCACCAGAGTCCACAGAACAAGTAAAAGACATCTATTCAGCCCAACTAGGAGACCCAGGCACCACCCTGGGGCTAGCTTGGGATGCGTCGATGAGCAGTATGGCGCTTCTACATTAATGGAATCCTCATTCTTGGATCATATCAATGACATCCGTTTTAGCGAACCAAGCAAGCTAAAGAAATTCTCCACCATTCTTACACAGCTGTGGTCAGCACAATAGGATCCCAACTTGCCGGGACTTACTTGTCTTGACCAGTACAGGATACAAAGAACAATCATTCAAAAAACTACAAGGCAGCTAAGTGAAGAATGGATCAAGTTATCTGATGCTTTCAGGGCAAAGAGCCGAGGAAGACAACTCCCCTTTGCCTTGCTTGAAGAATTTGTTGCCTGCCAAACAAAGTTGTGCAATAAACCTCAGCATCAGAGAAAAATGGTTCCTAGCTGACAAAAAGGTCAGTCACAACTTTGGTTCAACCAAAAATCTATCGCAACCCACAAAGGGAAAAACCTTTGTGTCTGTGCATAAACCAGAAGTTGCTACATCTCTCATAAAGGATACAGTCGAGCAACCCATAGAGAAAGCCCATCATAAACCTCTAAAAACAAAGAGAGATCTGATCTGCCCACTCCACAAGTCATCACATGCTCTGAACAAGTGCAGAGAATTTGGAAAGAAGTTCTTGGACAAAAGGAAGGCTTTGATTAGGGAATACAAAGTCTGCTTACAAGTGTTGCGAGTCTATGGAATACATGGCCAAAGCTTGCACACCTGTGCAAAAGCAACAAGCACCCAGGTGCCCTACATCCAGATTCTGAGCTGGCACAGCAGACAACTAACCTTCCCTAGACCAAGGAGCCACAGCATGGCACCAAAGCGCATCCAGAGGCAGCAGTGAGTATCAACTGCATGGCAATACACGCGGACTCACCATCCCCTAGCTCATGCCATCAGATCTGTTTGGCTAAACTTTACCCCGACCGATGCCCAGAAGAAGCCATGAAGATGTATGTATTACTGGTTCCTCAGAGCAATTGCTCGTTGGCCAAGTCAGCATTCTTCAACCTCTTTGACGTCCAAAAGGAAGAAGTGCACTTTACAATATCAACATGCACTGTGCCCCAGCGCACAGTGGGGAGGAAAGTTACTGGACTCTACATAGAGTCATTTGATGGGAATTCACAGTCCCCACTGCCGCCATTGTTAGAATGGGATGGCCTACCAGATGACCACAGCCAGATTGCAAGCACTATACCTCACCTGAGGCATATGGCTACTCACCTTCCTGCTCTAGACCCTGAAGCTGAAACCCTGCTCTTGTTGGGAGTGGACGCCCCTGAGGCTTTAGCCTGCATTGAAATAGTCAGAGGCCCGAGAGGCTCTCCATTTGCCTTCAAGACAGAACTTGGATGGGGCATTTCAGAAATAGTCTGTGTTGATCGGCTGCAGGCCCCATCCCAGGCAATTTCACATCTATACTTAATAATGGAAGATCATCCCACCTGAAACTATGCTTCATGTTTTTGACAATGCTTTCGACAATCAACCCTGTTTTAGGAGCAACAGTGTTCCACACTAGCAAAGAAGACAATGACTTGGCCTTGTTGATCACGGACAAAGAATTTCTGCAGCTTATGGATAAGGAACTTCAACAGGATGACATCGGAAGCTGGGTAGCCCCCCTATCCTTTTGCATACCTAGGCAGCACCTGCCGAACAACCATGAACAAACTCTCTCTCTCGTCTCTTCAGTTTGAGATGAACCATGAACTGGAAGCCAGAAATGAAAACTTACCTGGAGTTCATGGACAAGATGGTCCAGAATAGACATGCCGAGCTGGCCTCATCCCTGGGGAAGAATGAAGAATGCTGATACCTACCATTCTGTGAATGTACGATCCTCAAAAACCAGGCCAGGTATGAGTAGTCTTTGATGCCAGCGCACAGTTCCAAGGCCTCTCTCTGAACAAGATCCTTCTCACAGGGCCTGATCTCACCAACAGTCTGCTCGGTGTGCTCATTCGCTTCAGAAAAGAAGCCATAGCCATCATGACCAACATCCAACAGATATTTTATTCATTTATCGTCAGGGAAGATCATCACAACTACCTATGTTTCCTGTGGTTCAGTGATGAACAGCACAACCAGAAGATAGCAGAATTGAGAATATGTGTGCACATTTTTGGGAATGGTTCTTCTCCTGCCAACTATGGTCTACAACGCACTGCTTGAGAGGATGGAGATAAATAAGGTGCAGATGCCACATATTTCGTGGAACACGACTTCTATGTGGATGATGACCTGAAATCTGTACCCACACCAGCAGAAGCCATAGACCTATTGACGAGAACATACCAGATGCTAACAGCCAACCTCAGGCTACACAAAACAGCATCCAACAGTGAGGAAGTGCTAAAGGCCTTCAATCCAAGGATCATGCCAAGGGATTAAAGGACCTCAATTTTGCCAAAGACACTCCCCTTATCCAACACAGGGATCAGAAGATCTTCAAACCCTGAGCAGTGGCGGTATGTACCAACAGACCAGAACCCAGCAGACCACGCTACATGGTCTATTCCTGCATCCCAGTTAGCAGAGTTGACCTGGCTAAAAGGCCCTGAGTTCTTGGCTTGCCTAGACACCCTGATGTCAGAGGGACCAGAATCATGAACTTCTAGAGCCAGATCAAGATGCTGACATTTGAACTCAAGTGCCTGGCAGGAAGATGACTGTACAGACCATCTGCTTGGTGATGGCGGTCAAGGAAAAGGGAAAACTGCCCCTTGAACACTCCTAGAACCAGCTCACTTTGAACATTTCTCCCAATGGAAACCTCTCATGTTGTGTGTAACAGTGATCATCCATGCCATCATCCGTGCCCCAACATTGTGAGACAAGCTTCCCAGACAGATATCTCCAAGCTGAGAGAGGAATTCTACACCAACTTACTTGGTGTAGGGGGGCATTTAAACAAGGCTGAAATAGACCCAAACATCAAACACCCCATCATCCTTCCTGCCCAGCAACATGTGACTAACCTACTAGTTCAACACCACCATGAAATTGTCCACCATCAAGGCCAGCACTTTACAGAAGATGCCATCAGAACTGCTGAACTCTAGATCATGGGAGCTAAGAGATGCATTGTGACTGTTTTGCACAAGTGCCTGCACTGTTGCAAACAGTGGGATGCGATGCAACAACAGATGATGGCTGATCTGCCACCCGAGCGTCTTAGTCCCATACCACCATTCACCAATGTATTATGTAGGTCTAGATGTCTTTGGCCCTTGGTTAGTGTCTGCCTGCGGACTAGAGGTGGTCAAGCTAATGGCAAATGTTGGGCTATTCTCTTTACATGTCTTAGCATTCGAGCCGTCCACACTGAAGTCATCGATTCCATGTACACCTCTTGCTTCATCAACACTCTAAGAAGGTTCCAAGCCTACAGAGGTCCAGTCAAAACATTTAGATCTGACCGCGGTATGAACTTTGTAGGAGCTTGCAAGGAATTACAGATTGATGAAGGCATTTGCCCTGATTCGGCAATTGATGGCTACCTAAAGGCCCACAATTGTGCATGGACTTTTAATCCTCCCCATGCATCCCATATGGGACCAGCGTGGGAACACATGATCTGCAAAATCCTGGATTCCATGTTGATGAAGACATCTATGCTGATGCATAAGATCCTCGTCACCCTCATGGCAGAAGTGGCAGCTATCATCAACGCTCGATCTTTAGTTCCAGTTTCCTTAGATCCTGAAAATCCAACCATCCTCACCCCAGCCACTTTGCTAACCCAGAAAACAGATGGCCAGCACCATCAGGGAACTTATTCCCAAAGATATGTACAAACAGCAGTGGAAACAGGTCCAACTGCTTGCCAACACCTTTTTGGAAGCAATGGAATCAAGAATACCTGTCTACCCTACAAGACCACCATAAATGGAAGACCAAAGAACCAAACCTTGAAAAAGAATGTCTTGTTAAAAGACATGGATGTGCATTGGAACTCGTGGCTCATGGGACTTGTGCACCAAGTCCTACTCAGCTCTGAAGACTAGTTCACCAAGTTGAGGTCCAGATCATGAAGCCACAAGAGTCTTGCCATGACCCACAGACTTTCGCCAAGAGGTTCTACATCAGACCTGTCACCAACTTAGTGTTGCTGCTGAGAAAGATTGAACTTGAACATTGAACCTCAAGCTTTGCATACCTTGTGTCTACCTCATTGTTGCATTGTTTAATGCTATATTACTGTTCACTTGTTTACTTTAGTGAATAGCTAGTTGGTAGTGGAATTTATAATTCCAGGCTGGGAGTGTTCTGGTTAGACAGTATATAGTAAGTTTAGGAATTAAGAACTATCCCCTTAAGGGATTACCTTCTGGGAAATGTAGTCTTAGATCACATGGTCACATCTGGGTTTCTGTTTGGCTATTGGGTCAGACTTTTGATTGTCTGGAGGGCTAAATTGCTTGCGTGCTAGGCACAGAGGCCAGTTTGAATCACAGCCATGTGGAGGGCCGCATGCTTACCTTAGCACCGGGGTAGAAATCCATTTTGTTCCACACTATGGAAAGGATTCATATTGTGCATGTCAGAAGAATCTCTTCATTGATTGTAAGTTTTTGATATGAGAATATCTGATGACCAATAAACTAATTTGCATGAAAGGCCTTCTGTAAAGTTTATCTGCAGGTCTTGAGCAAAAGCAAAAGCAAGAGACAGAACACTGAATTACTTTTCATTAGTGCAGGGAGTAGAGTTTGCTCTCTGCTTATATGCAAGTGTCTTGTTGCCAGTGTTGATGGGAGTGTTCTGGATGGTTTCTTGACTAGGCTTTTATCTAAGTTGGAAGTTTCTTGACTGGGGTATTGCTTACTGCTTGATTATCAATCTAATATTAATATTGGTGTTAATTTCTGCTTATCTGAGTGCTGATGGCTGGCAAGAAGGTGTTTGGTCTTCTTGTTTCCTCTTAAGCTTTTTTGTTGTTTTTTGAATGTATGTAGATGATATTTATATGTAATTTGTCTGAGTGCCAGGCTTCCAGGAATTCTCTATAATTTTTAAACTTCGGTTTAGTCTAGTATGTTCACAATTCCTAGTTGAAACTATGCTGAAGTCTGCCCATGTGATGTGCAATTAAGGCATTTTCATCATGTAAACAGAAGCACAGTGAATGAATGGCTACATGCTGAGTCAGAGGCAGCTGGCAACAGAGAACAACAGGTGGGAGCCCAACTAAGCAGCCCAATGCTGGAAAAGAGGCAACTGAGAGCAGCGAACCACAGCTGATCAGTGGACAAGAAGGGAGGCTATTGGAGCAGCGAACCAGTGGGTCACAATATATTCAGTAATTGCCATATTCCAAATAAACAGTCTTGGGCAGTCCAGCTCGAGGGGCAACCAGGCATCCCAGGGGCCAGGGCCAGGCAAACTTGAGGCAACCAACTATCACAGCCCTCTCAGTGACCTGCCCCAGGTGGAGGACTTGTGGAGGACTTGATCAACATTCCCTCCCCAGTGAAATGAGCAGCACCTCCCCGCCTCCTGCTAGCTCGACAGCCCTTCCAAGAGGACTGTCTGGCAGAGGACAAAGGGCCTGGAGCAACACATCTAACAAAGAGAACCACTGGCTGTGAGAGGAGGGGAGAGATGCAGCAGCAGAATCCATGGAGGGGGGACCATAGCAGCAGCAGAATCAATGGAAGCAAGAAATGCAGCAGCAGTAGAATCAGTGGAGGGGAGACTATAGCAGCCGAGACAAGCAGCACACAGCAGAGGTGCATCAGAGCGATCTGATTTCTAAAGCTGAGTGTTGGGCTGAGTGGAGCAGACCAAACTGTGGAGCTGAGCCAACTGGAAAGCTAAATGGCAGGCTGAGAGAACTGACCAGAGCAGAGAAAAGGCTGAAAAGAGCCAAGCACCCAAGGTCAGAAGGGAGCTGGCAGAGAAAATGACAAGAGGCTGGAGCAGCGAATCATGCAAATGAAGGCAACAATTAAGCTTAAGGTCTCAATAGGAAGGGAGGGAAGACCCCAGTAGAGAATAGAAATAAATACAGGACAGAAAATAAAAGACAAATAAATAGGCAAATAATAAGGACAAGAGTGGAACATTAGAAATCAAGGAAGAATAGGATTAATAAAGATCAATGAAATAAATTAGGCAAATCTTTAATAATAAGTTAGGGAGGAATTGCAGCTCAAAAATTTTAAAAAAATATAAGGAAGAAAAGGATAGATAAAACTAACAGAATAGTAAGCAAGTTACATAAATAACAAGATAGAAAAACAAGCACATAGACAGAAAAAAAAGGATAGAAAAAATAGGCATAATTACTTAAAACAGATAAGGTAAAAACAAGGCTAAGAGCAAAGCACATCCACCAACCAAATAAGGGATTTTCAAATTCTAAATTTTTAAACCTTATAACCTTTAAATTTTGAAAACTTAAATTAACTACTACATTTTTAAACTATTAACTTAAATTTTTCTTCTGGAAAACTGGCAAAATCTTCCACATCCTTAAAGAACAACAATATGAAACATTTAAAAACTATTTTTCTCTCTTTCTTCAAACATGTATTGAGATAAAATCTACTTTTACACAATTTTTTATCCTTAAAAGAACCAGTAAAAAGAAAGAAACTTATGGAACAGGTGACTGATACTATTGTGGCATGCAATAATGTTCCATGTACTGTATGTGCTTATGCCTAAAGAACACTCAAATTATACATGTATTAAATGTAAACTATGTGAACTGCTAGAGGAAAAAGTAAGGAATCTAGAGGCAACTCTAGCGAAACTCCAACCTATGTAAGAATGCTATGTCCAAATCAAACCATATAATTAACAAATAACTCCCAGAGGTTTTGAACCTGCTGATAAATGGAGGAAGATAAATGGAGGTATGTCACACATAGAAGGAAACATAATAATCAAATAAAAAGCAACATAAAATGTAATAAACTCCTGCTGCCCAATCTAACCCAACCAGAAGCAGCCCCATTAAAACTAAGCAATCGATTTCTCCCCCTAAATGAAAATATGCAGGCCCACAAACCCCCCTCAAAGAAAACACACAAAAGAGACACCATCAAATACCTTTAAAAGTCACATCAATAAACACACTGAGATAAACAGAAAAGCACCCCAGATTGCACTCCCTAAAAAAGGAAGACAAGTGTTGGTGAAAGGGGATTCTATTTTCAAAGGAGTCTTCTGCAGACCGGACATACAATCTAGGGAGGTATGTTGTCTCCCTGGAGCAAAAATTAAAGATGTAGCTGAGAACCTAACCAAAACAATTAGGCCCACATATTACTACCCTTTCCTCCTCCTCCTCCATTGGGACAAATGACACAACAAAGAACCTAAGTACAATATTACAAGAATCTAAGTACAATATTTAAGCAACAATGGCAAAAAAGTTAAGGAGCTAGGAGCACAAGTAGTGTACTCCTCAGTACTCCCACGAAAGGCCAACACCTATTGAGGGGAAAAAGAATTCTAGAAATAAACCACTGGCTAACAGGGTTTACAGAGTCAGCATATTGCCTCCAAGAATCTGGATCCTCTTTTTATCCACCTCAGAAGGATGGAAGGCTGAGTCAACCTTGAGCCTGGTGAGATTTGAACTGCTAAATTGCAGGCCAGCTGGCAGTCAGCAGAAATATCCTGCAGTACTGCACTCTAACCACTGCGCCACCAAGGCTCATACAAAAAAGACAAACTGTAGAAGACAAATCAAAAATAAGGAAGAAAATGGTAAGAGAACACCTTTCTGACCTTTTTTAGTTACAAAATTTATTTTTATGTTTACAATAATTCCATCATTCATTCATACAGTGTGTCAACTGGATACATATATCTTGTGCTAACAATTGTAATTAGTACTTTTCTTACCAATATAACAATAATCACATGTTCTTTATAAGCCATTATCTCTTATATCTATTACTTTTATATCAATCTTAACTTATTTCTCTATATATTCATCTACACAATTTTAACTTGTTTTATTCCAACCATTGATAAAATAGATCCCATACCATGTAATATTCAGTTTCTTCTTTTTCTTTAATTGGCAGTGTTAATCTATTCATCTCTGCACATTCAAATATTTTCTCAATCACTTTTTCCTCTGCTGGTATTTTATTACTTTTCCAGTTCTGAGCATACAATCCAAGCTGTTGTTAATACATGGATAATTAAATACAATGGTTGGCATATAAATTAAAAAGAGAGAGAGAAATGAAAAAGATAATGCAATTAATATATGATAAAGGAAAGTCTTGTAATGGAAATGATGAAAAGAAAAAGATAGTACAGAAATATTATGAAAAATTATACAACCAACCAATTATACAACCATTGATGAAGTTAAACAATATTTGCAAAGAGCAGAGCTACCCCAAATACCCGAGGACATTAAAATAATGTTAGAAGGGAAAATAACAATGATGGAATTAACTGAGGCATTAAAGAGACAAAATACTGGAAAGGCTCCAGGGCCCAGACGGGCTACCAACAGAATTTTACAAGACCCTACAGGAGTCTTTAAGTATTCTAATGCTTGAAGTGATGAATGAAGTCTTGTCAAAAACTAAAATAACCAACTCATGGACAGAGGGTTATATTACTGTGATACCAAAAGAAGATGCTGACCTACAAAAAATTAAAAATTATAGACCTATTTCCCTGCTGAACTCAGATTATAAAATATTCATCTCAATAATGGCAGAAAGACTTAAGAGATACTTGAATAATTTTATATATGCTGATCAAAATGGATTTCTGCCCAAGAGGCAAATCAAAGACAATATGAGAATAATTCTGAATACTTTCGAATATTATGAAACGCATCCTGAGAAGCAAATGGCCTTGGTATATTTAGATGCGCAAAAAGCTTTTGATAATGTAACTTGGCAGTTTATGATATTACAAATGGAACAAATGGGTTTTGGTGAAAATTTTACCAAAGCTATTGAGGCAATATATTATAAGCAATCTGCCAAAATAATGATAAATGGAGATTTAACAGATAATATTAATATTAAAAAAGGAACTAGGCACGGATGCCTGCTGTCGCCTCTGCTGTTTGTTTTGACTTTGGAGGTTTTAAATAGAAATATTAGAGATGATAGTGAAATAAAGGGAATGAAAATAAAAAAGAGGAATACAAGTTTCAGATGATCTGTTTGCAAATGATCTGGTTTTTATATTAGAGGAACCATTGAAAACAGCACTTAAATTGATAAAAAAAGTTTGAAGAATATGGACAGGAGGCAGGTTTGAATATAAATAAAGACAAAACTAAGATTTTGGTCAAGAATATGGTGGAAAAACAAAGGGAAGAATTAAAAGAGAGATTGAATATCCAGATCACAAATAAAGTTAAATATTTAGGAATACAATTAACAGCAAGATGTGGAACACTCAAGATAATTATTATAAATTCAAACAACAGACTGTGACAGACTTGAAAAAAATGGGAAAATCTACAATAATCTCTAATAGGGAGAATAGCTACAGGTGAAACTTGAAAAATTAGAATATCATGCAAAAGTTCATTTATTTCAGTAATGCAACTTAAAGGGTGAAACTAATATATGAGATAGACTCATTACATGCAAAGCAAGATAGTTCAAGCCGTGATTTTTCATAATTGAGATGATTATGGCTTACAGCTCATGAAAACCCCAAATCCACAATCTCAGAAAATTAGAATATTGCAAAAAGGTTCAATATTCTAGGCTCAAAGTGTCCCACTCTAATTAGCTAATTAAGCCATAACATCTGCAAAGGGTTCCTGAGCCTTTAAATGGTCCCTCAGTCTGGGTCAGTAGGAATCACAATCATGGGAAAGACTGCTGACCTGACAGTTGTGCAGAAAACCATCATTGACACCCTCTATAAGAAGGGAAAGCCTCAAAAGGTAATTGCAAAAGAAGTTGGATGTTCCCAAAGTGTTGTATCAAAGCACATTAATAGAAAATTATGTGGAAGGGAAAAGTAAGGAAGAAAAAGATGCACAAGCAGCAGGGATGACCGCAGCCTGGAGAAGATTGTCAGGAAAAGGCCATTCAAAAGTGTTGGGGACTTTCACAAGGAGTGGACTGAGGCTGGAGTCAGTGCATCAAGAGCCACCACACACAGATGGATCCTGGACATGGGCTTCAAATGTCGTATTCCTCTTGTCAAGCCGTTCCTGAACAACAAACAATGTCAGAAGCGTCTTACCTGGGCTAAAGAAAAACAGAACTGGTCTGTTGCTCAGTAGTCCAAAGTCCTCTTTTCTGATGAGAGCAACTTTTGCATCTCATTTAGAAACCAAGGACCCAGAGTCTGGAGGAAGAATGGAGAGGCACACACTGCAAGATGCTTGAAGTTTCCACAGTCTGTGTTGATGTGGGAAGCCATGTCATCTGCTGGTGTTGGTCCACTGTGCTTCATTAAGTCCAGAGTCAACGCAGCTGTCCACCATCAGATTTTGGAGCACTTCATGCTTCCTTCCGCAGGCGAGCTTTATGGGGATGCTGACTTCATTTTCCAGCAGGACTTGGCACCTGCCCACACTGCCAAAAGCACCAAAACCTGGTTCAATGACCATGGGATTACTGTGCTTGATTGGCCAGCAAAGTCTCCTGACCCTGAACCCCATAGAAAATCTATGGGGCATTGCCAAGAGAAAGATGAGAGACATGAGACTGAACAATGCAGAAGAGTTGAAGGCCACTATTGAAGCATCCTGGTCTTCCATAACACCTCAGCAGTGCCACAGGCTGATAGCTTCCATGCCACACCGCATTGAGGCAGTAATTGCTGCAAAAGGGGCCCAGAACAAGTACTGAGTACATACTGTATGCATGCTTATACTTTTCAGAGGTCCAATATTGTTCTATGTACAATCCTTGTTTTATTGATTGCATGTAATATTCTAATTTTCTGAAATTGTGGATTTAGGGTTTTCATGAGCTATAAGCCATAATCATGGCTTGAACTATCTTGCTTTGCATGGAATGTGTCTATCTCATATATTAGTTTCACCTTTTAAGTTCCATTACTGAAATAAATGAACTTTTGCACGATATTCTAATTTTTTGAATTTCACCTGTACAATCAAGGTGAATATATTACCAAGGATTTTATATTTGTTTCAGACAATTCCAATTAAGCTAGGAAAAGAATATTTTGAGGATTTAAATAAAATAATACTGAAGTATATAATGTCAGGGAAAGAAGGCAAGAATCAAATTAAAATTGTTACAAGATGCCAGAATAAGATTTTGGTTTACCCAATTGAGAATTATATTACCAAGTGCCAACACTGATGTGGATGAAAGAATGGGTAGTCTTAAGGAATACTAGATTGTTAACATTAGAAGGTCATGACCTATTATTGGGATGGCATGCCTTTTTATGGTATAAGGAAAGTAAAACGCATGGATATTTTAGGAGACACTATATTCGTGATGCTTTGTTATTAATATGGGAGAAAATAAAAAGACAGTATTACATGAAAATACCTGTCTGATTGTCAACTATAGAGGCATTTACATATCCCAATTGTTTATAAAATGGAACATACAGTGAGATATTGTGAAATATTAAGAGGGTGAACTCAAATCTAAACAAGAACTAGAAGAACAAGAAATAGAGATGCATTGGTATTCATATGTGCAAATACATTCTAGATATGATAAAGATCATAGGACAGAAGGATTTTATAATGAACTTACTGAATTAGATGGAATTTTGACAGGTACTGATGAGAAGGTGATTATATGGATATTTACTTGGAGTAAAATTAGAAGAATAACAAATAAAAGAAATAATGATTGCTTGGGGAAAATTTTTTGGATATAGGATAGATTTAGAAAGATGGCAGAAATTATGGTCTTGAAACTATAAAATAACAATGTCAACAGCTTATAAAGAGAATTTGTATAAGATGTTTTACAGGTGGCATTTACCCCTGGCAAGAATAGCAAGGATGTTTAAGAATAAATTGGAAAAATGTTGGAAGTGTCATCAGATACCTAGATCATACTATCACATGTGGTGGACTTGTGTGGAAGCCAACAGATACTGGACTAAAATTCATACATGGCTGGAAAAAATGACAAAACAACATATAGACTTGAAACCAGAGATATTTTTTATTGGGTATCTTATCTGAAGGATACAGTAGAGAATTGATATATCTGATTATAAATGTTTTAACAGCAGCTGGAATTGTATTTGCCAAAAATTGGAAAAGTGAAAAAATTTCGATAGAATTTTAAGAAAATGATGAAAGTGATTAAGAAAATAAAGAGGAGGAGGTGATTAAGAAAAGAAATGAGTCAATTGACATTAGCAATTAGAGAGCAAGAAGATAAAGAATATTATAAAACTTGGGATTTATTTTATCAATGGCTAGATAAGAAAATAGGGAAATAAAATATAATATAAATATAACATAATGGTAAAAATAAGACAATGTAATGAAATGTTATAACTAATTACAATGAAATGAATAATATTACGAACTATGTTTTGTAAAAGTTGAGATTTGCTTGAAAAGGATGACCAACTAACAGAGAAAAGCAAGGTTTTACACCTGGGCAGGAAAAATCAAAGGTACAAGTGAGACCTGGTTCAAAAACAGTAACTGTGAGAGCAACCTTGAAGACATTATAGCGGTCTTCCAATATTTGAGGGGCTGCCACAGAGAGGAGGGGGTCAAACTATTTCCTAAAGTGCCTGCAGGCCAGACAAGGAATAATGGATGGAAACTGAAGGAGAAATTTAACCTGGAAATAAGGAGAAACTTTCTGATAGTGAGAACAATCAACCAATGGAACACCTTGTCCTTGGAAGTTGTGGGAGCGCCATCACTTGAGACCTTCAAAAAGAGATTGGACTGCCATTTGTCAGAAATGGTGTAGGGTCTCCTGCTTGTGTGTGTGGGGTTGGACTAGATGACCGATAAGGTCCCTTCCAACTCTGATTATCTGTTATCTGAATATGAGCTGGCAATATGCAGCAGCAGCCAAAAAAGGTAATACAATCCTGGGTTGTATAAACAGAGGGCATAGAATCAAGATCACATGAAGTATTGTGCCCTAGTAAGACCACTCCTGGAATACCACAACCAATTTTGGTCATCATACTATAAAAAAGATGTTGAGACTTTGGAAAAAGTTCAGAGACGACCAACTAAGATGATCAAAGGCCTGGAGACTAAACCATATGAAGAACGGCTGCAGGTTTTGGATCTGGCTAGTCTAAAGAAAAGAAGGATTAGGGGTGACATGATAACGCTATTCCAGTATTTGAGGGGCTGCCACAAAGAAGAGGGAGTCAAATTATTCTCCAGAGGGCAGGAGAAGAAACAAGGGTTGGAAACTAATCAAAGAGATAAGCAACCTGGAATTAAGGAGAAACTTTCTAACAGTGAGGACAATTAACCAGTGGAACAGCTTGCCTCCAGAAATTGTGGGTGTTCCATCATGGTTTTAAGAAGAGTCTGGACAGTCACTTGTCTGAAATGGTATTGGTTCTCCTGCTTGAGCAGGACGCTGGACCAGAAGACCTCCAAAATCTTTTCCAGCTTCTGTTCTGTTCTGTTCTGTTCTGTTCTGTTCTACTCTACTCTACTCTACTCTACTCTACTCTACTCTACTCTACTCTACTCTACTTATTCTACTCTGTTTTCTGATCACTGTTCATGGATACGCTCTGCTTGGCTTCTGCCTATTTGTCTTACCTGGCAGTCCTTATACTGTATGTTGCAAATTACTCCAGGCAGGCAAACATGCAGTAAATATGAGTAGATTAATTCTGTTCTAGTTAAGAAAAGAATCCCATCATTGTTTCTCATTTATGATGAAAAGTATGATGTGCAGGAGCAGTTCATCTTGAATGTGGGTGACACATAATTCACTTATTTTTTTATCTATAAATGCATTCACCTTATTCATGGAAACTTTTAGCAATGGATATTTATGTCTGTAGGGGGACAGATACGTGCAGAGAGAGGGAGAGAACAGAAAGACATATTTTAATTGTAAGTTAAGATATTAAGAACATTCAGTGATTTTGACTGAAATATTTCAAAATTGCAAAAGCGATAACTATATATTTTAATGATTTTAGATTGCAGTAATATTAGATTAATGAAGCATCTTGAAACTTAAAAGAAGAATTAAAGGGCTATTTTTGTGAGTTTGAAAAAAATACTAAGGTACATTGAAAGTTGGAATGTACCTTCCATTGAAATTCTTGGTAATACAATCCTGGGTTGAAATTCTTGGTATTCTCTTCCATTGAAATTCTTGGTATTAGTTCAATGTTTATGCAACCTAGAAATGAAGAAAATAATCATTGTAAATAGAACTTTGGCAGCTGGCTTAATTCCACTATTTCTACCAACAAGCATTAATTTAGGACAAAATGCTGTATAATAGTATAAGAATTTCCAGGAGCCAAATTGTTTCAGATCCAGAAAAAATTCATTCTGAAAAGGCTTTCCATAGAAAATGGGATTTCTCTCTCCCACTTTCCTTGTGGTTTCTTAATTTTTAGATATTTTTGTATTTGAATTATTTAGAAAATATATGTATACACAAATGAATATTTTTTGTTCTTGCTTTAGAATAAGCTTTAATGGTCAATCAAAGTTCATTGGAAAAGTAAGAGTACTCTGGTTATGTAAATTTCAGTGAATCATATAGTAATTATGAATGAACATTGAATTTTGATTATTTTCAGATATTCATAACATTTATTTTACAACATCTCATTGTAAATGTTATATTAATACTATTTTAAAGACCTAAATGGTGAAATGTGAGATTTTGTTGTTATATATTTTGCATATTCAATGATATGTAAATTGATTTATAAGAACATTCACAATTTATTGAAAATATTCAATGATTAAATTATTAAAGCAAGCTGCTTGACTTCCATTAATATAAATATAAATTTATGTTTATTAGTATGACTCTATACATCACTGCTTATTTTATCATTTGTAGGACAGAGTGAATAATTTTGTGATGCCTGTACTTATTTTATATGTAATTAGTTGATATATTAATTTAATTCATGTATTATATTAGTTTAGTTAATTTTTCACTTATTTTACACACCCATCCTCCCACACCTACACACACATATAAATAAAATGTCTTTGATTTATTTAGTAAACCAATTAAATATCTGAGGAATTGTAGATAATGGACTATGGTTTTAGGCAGTATAATTTCTGAATTATGGCTATCAAAGGAAGGAACTGATATTTCTTATCATCAAAAGATTTTCTTTTTTTCCTTCCTTCTTTCCTTCCTTTCTTCCTTCCTTCGTTTTTTCCTTCCTAGCTAGCTATCATCTACCTACCTACCTACCTATCTTTATATTATGAAGTATTAAAAATTAACCAATTTTCCCTAAATGTTTCATTTAATTAATTTCAGTTCATCTTATCTTTCTAGGACTGCACAGTACATGAAACTGAGAACAAAATTCTGCATGTGGTAAGTGGCATTCATTGCATCATCATAGATATTAATAGTGAACTCAGGTGTCTAAATGTTAATCCTTATGTAGTCAAAAGCTCTTGGGTCATCTATACAGTCCATTTACATTCTAAGCTTTATTCTACACCAGGGGTATCAAACTCGTGTTGTTACTTGATGTATCGCAACCTTCCCCCTCTTTGCTAAACTGGGCATGGGCATGGCCAGTGCGTGACACATCCAGGCTGCAGGTTTGATAGTCCTGTTCTACACAGTTGTTTTACTAGGGGTACAGTTTGCTTAATTCTGTCCTACGTACCGTACCATTATCTAAAAATATAAAACCATATAGATTTCCATGTACAGTGCACTTAAGGGAATAAGGTACATACCGCTAGCCATTCTTCCTTGCTAATCTTTCTACTTGGAACCACCAAGACTATACCAGCACTATATCAAAAATGGATGGTGTGACAAACCCAAGAGAATGTATTATTTTACTATTCCTAAGAAAAATGAGATCCTTATCTTAACTACCTTTTGGAGCTCTTTTATTTTAAGACTGGTATCAGTTGTTTTTCTTTTCTATAGCAAGAACTGTAGTTCATCTTATGGTCTATAAGATGTGTACTTTTATCTATGCATATTATGCTTCCACCATATATTTCTTCAGTTTACAGAAAACTGTGTCCTATATCAGGTTTTCATTCTACCATTGCACCTAGCTATAGCATTTGGAGATTTATTTAGTTGACATGCAGTCAGTCAGTCCCTAGTCATCCCATGGCTAACTATTATAATGCACTCTACATGTGGCTACCCTTGAAGAGCATTCAGAAGCTACAGCTGGTGCAGAGTGCAGCAGAGAGGATAGTTTGATGGGAGTGGGGCAAGAATGGCCCTGGTAATACCACTGCTCCGTGAACTTCATTGGTTGCCAGTTGCTTCTGGGTGCAATTCAAGATGTTAGTGATCACTTTTAAAGCCCTTTATGGCTGGGTCCAGGTTACTTGAGGTACCATTACAACCCATTGGATTGTCCTGTACCACTCTTGCTGGTTAGGGAGGCATGCTTCAGGACCCATCAACCCGATCACTCCAGCTGGCGGGGTCCAGGAGGGGGATCTTCTCTTTTATTGCTCATGCCCTCTGGAATATCTTGCCTCCTGATGTGACCCTCCTATCTTTTTGTAAAGGCCTAAAAACGTTCTGCCAGTCAGCTTTGGGCCCTAGTGGGGGAACAGCACAATGGAGATTCTACCTCCCCCTCTGTTCTTACCCAAACCCTTTCCCAATAAAACAAACACGAATCAAAGGGAACAGAAACCTTTTAATGATTCTTACGAATCCCCTGGTTAAAAGACTGCTGCAGACTAATTAACTTTGATAAGCATGAGCCTCGCCAAAACTGTGCGAGGCTGCCAAGAATAGGTTACCTAAAAATATTTTACAACACAAGAGTCTTCAAATACCAACTAAGATACTACAATGTCCACAAGGGTCGAATTTCAAAATGTCTTTGCTTCCTGCATGGATGTCCAATTCACAGCTGGCTTTTATCTTCTTGAAGAAGGGGCCATTACCTTGCAGCCTTACTCCCAAGTCACCCATGCTGCTGCAGCTGCAGCTGCTCTTTCCTGTGAGTAGCCCTGCACGCACGTGCATTTGGCACAGGCTCCTCGGGAACCTCCTTGCTGCTCCCAGCCCCCACAATCTCAGCAGTCCGCTCCCTAATAGTCCTGGCCCCTCATCTGAGTCCTCGCTCTCCTCAGCCATCTGCACCTGCTGCCGACTAACCACAACACCTCCACTCCACCACCATCCTCCCTATGTATCTTTGGTTTTATGTTTAATTTTATCTTTTTATGTTTTAACTTAGATGTAACTGTAAGCCACCCAGAGTTACCTCATGGTAAGATAGGCAGCCAATAAATTTTATGAATAAATAAACAAACAGGCTGTAGTGTGTATGTTTTCAGCAAACTAGTTTCATTTCCCTATTTACTCTTACTGAGGATGTGTGTTTTTACAATTTTTATATGATTAGGTTAGCTGTTAGAAGATCATTAACATTACCAATTTAACCATGTGTTATTAAATAATACCAGTATATATGTATGAAAAAAATCTGGATTGTATTAGTTGTTATGGTTGTAAAATAAGTTTATGTATATGTGTATTCATCAGCCATATGTTTGCTAATGCTCCAAAAATAGAGAGAAGAGAAACCCCCCCAATCTCTAAATATTTTTTTGAATATTTTATCTGATTGATTATTTTATCATAATCTTATAAGGGAGTAAAATTGTATCTTTAATTATTATGCCCAAGGTTTGCTGTGTTAGACTTAAAGTTTCTTGGTTAATATACCTAATTTTTTTTCCTAGTGTAAGACTCTATCTGGTGTCTGTGATCATATAATTTCACTTTCATCTGATCCTCTCGTGTCTCAATCTGCTCACCTGGAAGTGATTCAGCTAGCAAACATCAAGCCAAGTGAAGGGCTGGTAAGATGTACACAGTTAATCAAAACTTCACCCAGGATGGAAGAAATACATTTTCTCAATAAAATGTTTATTTGGCATATCTACCCTTTACTGCAAATCTGTATGAAGCAGTCAGATACACCATGGTCAGTATTGCATGTTAACAGTTATTTTATAAAATCCTTAAGAAAATAGTATCAATTGAAATTATCTTTAAAATACTTCAGTGGATTGTATTCTGCAGTTTTCTAGAATTGGTTTTCAAGTTTAAATTACAGAATAATGTAAACTTTATTGTGTCTCTGACTGATAATGTATTCATAATAACTTTATCATATATTATATAATACTTGTGAGATATTCTAATACTTGAAGAAATAATCCTAATTAATTTATGAAAATGCTTTTGATATAATCCCATTACAGGTCTGCTTATCCAAATATATTTGTATTATTGATACTGTTTTCCCCAAATGTTGTTGCTTTAATTTCGTCACAGTTATGCTCCATAAATTTGTTATAAAACAAAGAATAAAACTTTAAATTTTTTTGGATATGTATTTGGTTTCACCTAAAATACTTGAATCCTGAAATTATTGTTTTTTAAATTTTACAATATCCTTTGCACTCAATCTCACCTTCAATCTGCCTTTTACTGTGCTATTCTGTAGTTCCTTGTTCTAAATCTTGTATTTGTTTGAGTGTCATAGTAGCATGTTAAAGTCATTTTCTATTCCACCATCTGTAATTTATTCCATGTCCCATGTCATAATCTGATTAAAATGTTTGCACTTTCATAATTCATTGGATGTTTGTACAGCTTCCCTACTCCAGTCTATCCTTTTAGAAATGCTTTTTATGACATGACCAAATTTTCTTTTTAATTGTAAAGATACTTCCCCTCGTTTTTGCCAAAGATTTTCCTCTTTTTATTGGTTTAGATTTTAAGACTGTTCCTATACAGAAATACTTATTAACGGTTTGGTTGTAGTGTATATAGTACAATAAAACCAATTCTTTAAGTACAAAAAAGAAAATATCAGAATGGATTTTCAGATTTTTTAAAAAATGAGCTCGTCTTTTTCAAATGAATTCTGTAAATTATTTTGAGTAGCGGTCATTTTGTCTATTTCTTGCTGAAACATATTATTTTGGAATCAAATAGAAAGTTGTTTTTATTAGCCTAGAAATGGAAAGTATTTTATAAGTGACGCTTACATAAATTACACGATATTAAAAATAATTAGAATGAAACTATAATTAGTTAAATTTTCTTATTATTATTATTGATACTTGATGTTTTTAAATATCTTTTGGCATTTCTGACATAGGAAGTACAAACAAAGGAGCTGTGTAATCAAGTTTCACAGAGTTTTGTTTTCCCTGAGATTTATGTATCAAATTGCTTCAACTTGGAAGTTCCGATAATGGTAGAGAAATAAGTTACAAAAAAAATACAATGTAAGGAAGATATAGCAAAGAATATAGATAAAATTTCTTAATATAAGAGAAGAATAATAGTTTCAGAAATGGAGGCAAATGAAATTAGCATTATGGTTGATGTTTCACTTGGACCAAATAGTAAATGGTAATGGCAAGAGGGAAAGGATAGCAAAGGGAACAAATTGCTCAAGCCATATTTTAAAAATGTTAGTTTCAATTGTGTGGTATATTATTCTACTGCTATAATTCCTATCAATATTATTGCGACATCAATGTAAGGATTAAGGCTTTAAATAGGTCTCAGGGCAGAGATGACCATCATGTAGAGATACAACAATTATTTCAAGGATATCAAGAACTATACCATGTATCCATTAATGGGTGAGGAAGAAATCATGATTTTAAAAAAGGAATTAAGTTAAGTGGTCAAGGAAATATGAGATTTACTGCCAAGTCCAAGTTGAAAAACTTGACAATTAGGTCATTGGTGAACTTGGTTGATATATTAAAATAAATTGAATATTTTGTCCAATACAACTGGTATTGAATGTGCTATGTATATTGACTATATATTATCTGCAAATATTTTAACAATTCATAAGCAGGATACAAAACCTTTTGTATTAGATCTTGGTAGAATTTTTAAGAAATAATCATGGAAGTGTTGGGTGGAGAATCTTTCAAGATTCCTTATATGTAATCAATTCATAGAAAATTTCCATCAGCTGGGTAAAGATGTAAATATCTGTAGGAGAAGATTTTGTGTCACTGGTTTTATCATAAAGTATTGAGTTTCTGAAAAGAATAATGTTGTTTGGTTACTTGATAAAGCAGGTGCTTACTGATGCAATGAGATCCCTGTTCATTCTCATATGTGTGAAATAATAGGGATTGCAAATAAATTTTTATATACTTCAGCTGAGCCACTGATTGGCAATCTTTCCATCAGGACATATATGCCACATTCATTGCATATGTGTGAATGCCTGTAAAGACACATACTCTTTGTTTTGACATTTATATGTCTTAAATTTTGGGTCTGTGTCTTTTAAAGACTTGTATTAAGTATCATATTCTAATTTATTTTAAGTTGACATAATTTTTTAACTTTTTAAAATCATTGTAATACATTTTAATAATTAGCTATGGTTAAATATTTTATATTTAAGCATACCTTAAAAATGTTTAAAAGATTGTTTTCATTATTTTACTAGTAAAATCAATTGTTAGACAAGTTATACAATTAAGTTAAACTTTCATAATACTAAATATATTGTTTTGATAACCAGTAACAAAACAAAGAATTTTGTAGGATCAGGCAGAGAAATAGGCATATGAATATCATGAGTAATTATGGTTTAAATCTTCCTCCGGTATGAATGTTAGGTGAGATGTGACTTTGAATATCCTAGATTTCTATTTCATCTCTAAATCCCCCAAGTATCTTTTCCTGTGGCCCACAGATGATGCCTTTCAAAGTTAGAAGAATTAGTCTTGAGCTCTCTTTCTGTATGTATGTTTGTTGATATAGGCATGTATTGGTGTGTGTGTTTATATTTTCTTGCAATATAAAAATAGTTTTCAAAAATATATATTAATTATTCTGTTCTATTTTTCATTACCTTGCCTTTAAGCATAGTTTTTTATAAGTTTTCCCCTCTATCACTTTGAATGTTATAGAAGTAATGTGTTTACTTCACAACAATATAACATGTTCTTCGGAATTAAGTATTGTGCCATAAAATTGATACATTCACCAAATATACTTTGTTATGATATTCAAAGGCATAAGGCTTCTGGAATACATTAGCTAGAGTGTATATGGAGCAAAGCTTTTTCATGAAGGAGATGTATACTTGTTTGTGCAGAGCACACTGTGTCTGTATATTTATTGTTTTTTAAAAAAGATTTACAAAGCCATTTATCTCAAAGCACAACTCTGGATAGTTTACAACAATAATGAAAATACAAACAAACCCAATACAACCCAAACTAGATAAACCCAATTTAGCCCCTCAGCCATCCTTCTTCAAAGCATCCAATGAACAATCCCTTTATTACTATGGAAAAAATGCTTCTAGATCCTTCTCAATGAGAAGAGGAAGGAAAGGACTTTGAGACTTCACTGCCATTGTATCTGACCTGGTGAAACAGGCAGATATATTCAGAAAAAGGTAGTTCCAGTGATGTAGGGCTTTAATAATAACCAGCAGCTTAAATTGTTCCTGGAAAGATTGGGCACTAGTGAAGCTCATGCCACAGTGGTGCAGCATGGGTGAATCATATGGGTCTGTCTATATGTGTGTGTGTACATGTGTATAATAGAAAAAAATGGGGTGAAGGTTAAGGAAAAGAAAGGAAGTAAAGCCTAGAAAAGCATATATATTTGTGAATTGAAAAAAAAAGCTACACTTATTGAAGAAAATCTGCCATTTATATATTCATTAATTTTCTCAGTTAACAACCCAAAACTTTGAGAATTAAATATATAAATTAATGCTTTCAACATTTGTAACCAACCCACCAGAAAGAAGCATAATAGGTGCATTTTTTGGACTGCATATAATTAGTGAATGAAAGGTATCTTAGTCTTATGACACACTGTAGATGCATACTACATCTAATTCCGTTGCCTCAAGTTAATTTGTCAAATCATTGATATGTATGTCAAAAGAATGTAAACATTTACTCAAAATATTTCTTAGACTCATTGTAGTTAATTGACTTAGAACATTTATTATTAACTGATTAATATGTTTTCAAAATGGCATTTTGTTACATTACATTGTAGTTCTTTGAAGTCTTCGCATTGCAGTACTAGGTAATTCAAAAAATTAATTTTAACTCAATTTAGTTACGATAATTGTAGCATCCCAAAGCATTTCTTTTAAGTCAATGCTGTCCAACCTTTCCAACTTGGCGGCCTCATCCATTGAGGGCTGGTGGTGGTGTGAATGACAGGTGCACGCCCACAGCTACCTTTGAGGAGCACTGGGCGTCCTCCACTCATTTCAATGTGATCGCGTGCAAAGCTCCCCTTGCACGAGTGGTGTGTGTGTGTGTGCTTGAACAGAGGATGCATGTGCTTGTGTGTGAAGCTTCTGTCACGCGAACAGAAGTTGATCGTGAGCGAAGCTCCATTCATGTGAAAAGAGCTTTGTGCGTGCTTGCCCACCGCTCAGGAGCTTTATGTGTGCTCACTTGCTCATCTCTCCCGCAGCCCGGTTTCAAACAGGCAGCAGCTTGGTAATGGGCCATAGCCCGAACATTGGAGACCTGTTTTAAGTGAAAAAAATATGATTAATATTTTCTATAATTTTGAACAATTATTTCAATATTTTATTGAAGCATTATTCAATAAGTAAATTAAGACTATTGTAGTTATATGAAGTGTATCTATTTTGGGAATATCTATAATTTATTTTGCTGATTTCCCTCTTTATATATCTTGAATAGTCTGGCTCACTTGATATTTCTTTCTCTTTCTCCCCTACTCCCCTCTCCATTTATGTCCTTATTACCATGAAGTGACAACCTAAAACACTGCTTATTTATTTTTTTCTAAAAGATGGATTTTATATTTCTTTGAAAATACGTTGGTGTTTGTGTGTGTGTATCTCTTTTAATTAGATTGGGTTTTTGAATTCCTAATATTTTATTTTTTAGATGTACTGTTTTTGACAATACTGTAGCTAGTTTTCTAATTTTAATCAGCAAATTTATTTTATTAATAATTGTTTTTTAACAGTGACCTTTGAACAATTACCTTACAAGCTTCCTATTATGCTTGTGCAAGTGCTTGCATATGAGCACATACATAAGTTACCACATTCACATACATTTCATTTGTGCAAAACAAAATTACACCCCGACCTCCCATTGCTATGAAACATGTTTTAAAACTAAATATGAAAACACCTACAAGATAGTATTGTGGTTTCCCTCATTTAGATCATTATAAATCAGACATTGTGCAGTGATACATGGTCAGAAAGAAAATAGAAAAGATGAAATAAATGTTTACAGTGAAAGAATTTGACTGCTTTTTTTTTCTTCCAGGAGTTCAATATCTGGCAAAGACTGGTTGAAAAGTTTTCTTTAGTTTTCACCCTGCAGGATAAATAAATAAAAATATATCATTTAATGTCTATGTTCTATTGACTAAAGTGGACTATTTCATGTTAAAATTCACATTTGACATGACAACATAACGATTGTTTTCTAAAAAATAGCAACAAAATATTTATATAAAATAGGAAGATGAATCTCCATTGCAAATTTTAAAGATTTTGGGGTTATATTTTGTTGCTTACTGAAAAGAACTAGGGTTAGTAGTAACAAAATATACAGATGGATAGCTTCAAAATCCAGAATGGGACATCTTGCCACAGCCAATTCGCCATAGGACAACTCACCACAGCCAACTCTCCGCAGAACAATTTAACAATTCAATTATTTAAAATAAACATTATTTTAATCTTTCACATTTCATTTTGTCCCTCCTTTTGCTCCTTTCCTTAATTATTTTATTCCACCTTTTCTTTGATATTGGTATAACTCTTGTCCCACAGCTAGTTGTCCCATGGCAGGTTGGCTGTGGCTAGTTGTCCCATGATGAATTGGACACGGCAAATTGTTATAGATCCCCCAAATCAAGAGCCCATTAAAACTAAATGGAGGGGAAACAAAAAATAAATTCTCTGTCAAGTCTTGATGCAAGGCAATTATCAAGAAATAATATATCAAAGGAAGTTCTGTCAGCAAGAACTCTATAAAACCATGTTGCACAATTTCCCAAATACTCATTTAAAAAAAAAAAAAGCAAAATGACGGTTTTTATGGATAGAAAATAGTATGAAGTTTTAACTATATAATCAAGAGGAAATAATCCTTTATCTTGGAAGCCATTTAAATATTAGTATAAAATAATATGGAGGACAAAAGATTTAGACCAAATGTTATTTATTTTAAGCTAACAAGCTATATCCCTCCAAATTGTCTGTCTAATATAAAACAGAGGGCATTTTCTTCTATTGGATAGTTGCAGGTAAAAAAGAGCCAGGCACATAACTGTGTTATGTTAAGACAGAAGAACAAAAAAAGTTGATGATAATAACAATTTTTAAAAATCCCACAAGGAACAAAGCTAGTTTTTTTTAAAAAAGCTCCTTAAAATTAAAGTAGGATAAAAATATATTTAACCAAGATAATTTAATATGTGAACCTAACTTCTTCAGGAAGACAATTTGACAGAGTTCAATAAAAGGAAGTATTAGAGTTGTTTATAGAACATATTGAAGTGTTCTTAAAGCAGATTTTAAACAATGTGCAAATTAAGAAAAATAGTTAATCATGCTCATCAAAGAACAATTAAAAGTAAATCCATACTTATCATTCGAGCATCTTGTTTATTGAAAAAAGTTTGGAGACTGATTATAATTATGTGCAATAGTACATGGAAATACCTTTTTCAAAGTTTTTTTTCACACTTTTCTTAGAATTCCCCCCCCTCCCCGCCCATTAACACGCAAGCCAATTATGCTTGGTCATTTCTATTTACCAGGGGTGTAAAAACACAAATAAATTGATGCTTTAGTTCAATTGATCATAAATATAAGTTCAACAAAGTAAAATTGGAAATCAGTTTCTTTACCTGACACCCTAGACTTATCTATGAATTATGCATTCAAAAATATTAAAACCATAGAGAAACAGGCTAGATCTGTCATTTAAGACATGTATCAATGGGTACTTTCTGGATCGGGACGCCTTACGCACGGTCACTCATGCCCTTGTCACCTCTCGCCTGGACTACTGTAACGCTCTCTACTTGGGGCTCCCTGCGGGGAGCACCCGGAGACTCCAACTGGTACAAAATGCGGCCGCTCAGGTGGTTATGGGAGCGTCACGAAGCTCCCATGTGACGCCTCTCCTGCGCGAGCTGCATTGGCTGCCGGTGGTTTTCCGGGTTCGCTTTAAGGTTCTGGTTCTGATCTTTAAAGCGATCCATGGCATTGGACCAGGTTATCTGCAGGACTGCTTTCTGCCGGTAATCTCCAACAGACCTGTGCGTTCCCACAGGGAGGGCCTTCTCCGGGTGCCGTAGGTTTCTATGTGTCCTCTGGCGGCTCCCAGGAATAGGGCCTTCTCCTGTGGGGGCCCCCGCCCTCTGGAATGGTCTGCCTCCAGAGATACGCACTAACACGGATCTGAGAGCTTTCAGACGTGCATTAAAAACTTGGCTCTTTGAGCAGGCCGGCCTAGGCTGATATAGGATTTTTAATTTAGTATTACGTTTTAATTAGGTTTTTAATATTTGGGTTTTAATTAACTTATGGGGGAAGGGCATAATTTTTAGACAGCCTAAATTATTTAATTTGTTTTTAACTTTTGTATAGTGTACTGGGGTTTGTGATTGGCTGTGCACCGCCCTGAGTCCTTCGGGAGAAGGGCGGTATATAAATATTACAAATAAATTAATAAATAAATAAAATAAATACTGTAAAAATTAGAATAGAAAAATATAACCTTACATTTGTATCAGCATGAATTGGAACTTTATGTTCATTGTAGGCTTTATATTCATTTGAACATTTGGGAACATTGTAAATTATAAAGAATACAACATTTTTCAGTAAAGTTCATAGAATTAAGATATTTTATGGTATGTCTTAACTGTTAATTTTAAAAGAAATTTAATCTATTGAGAATTTTATTAAAGTTCAGTGTTGAATTATATATATCAACTGATTATGCACCAATTTCACACAGTTCTTGAATCATTTATAACTTTGCAAAATAAATGCTTACATATATTAGAAACTTTTTTATTGAGTCTGTTAGTACTGTAAGTAAATAGTCCAGTGACTATGATTTGAAATGCTTTATAATAATTATCTGTTGCATAATTATCTATTTTTTGTTTCAATCAGCATCAATGAACAAGTTTATTAAAATATTATATATTAAATCCTCTGAAATCAGTACATGCTTCTTACTTTATTGAAGAAGAATTGACCCATTTTTTATCATGAAAAGATGGCTTTACCTTTTACAATCTTTCCCCATTTTCTTTCATGGTGACTTCTTGAAACTTTGGATTTTTAAAAATGTTGAGATATCTCTTCAAATAATTATAAGAAATCCTATATAGCTTCCTGTTACCATGAAACCATATGTTGTGCAGTATAAAATGATTGACACATCTGAGAAGTATGCCTGATTTGATTCAGTACACATCCAGTATTTTTGATTGCCTTTATGGTTTATAGTGGTCTACCTATAGATTGCACTTATAAAAGTGAGACTATGCATCCAGCTCCAGGGTAGTAGACATGAACATGCTGCCATATGGAATTATTTTAAATAATTTTATAGTTCATTACAGTTGTTGCCTGAAGATTGCGAATATGCTTCATATCACACAAATCTAAGCCAGATGATAAATCATTACAAACAAATGAATAGCATCCAAAGATAATTGCTACGAAATTTAAAATAATTTACATCTAATATACATTGATTTTGGGTGTTTTTTGAGGAATGGGATGGAATCACTTTTTAAAATTTATTCAGAGTACTATTCTATTGTATCACTCAACTGTTAGTAGATAATTTTAGATAGATGAGAAATGTATGTTGTATGATAGTATGGAAAAACTTTTCAAATTCTTTCCCATGATGTCTTTTTCTTAGGGTATGTACATTAAATCTACATATGATGGTCTCCATGTAATTACTGGAACAACAGAAAATGTAAGTATTGATAATACATTTTGTTGAGCTCTAAACTTAATTTTAGATTAATTTATCCCTGTGATTGCCTATCTTAATTACAAAGGATCAAGAATATGTTATATCGCTTACTCATCCATAGTTCAGCCCATGGACACTCTACTGTAATAATTTATATAATAGCAACCCTAAATATATAGTGCTGTAGTTGGAATTTCAGAAACTCTCCAGCTCTCATCTAAATTCACTTGTGCAGTTCAAACAATAAAAAACAGGTTGCTTTGTCATTAATTTATGCATGAAACATGACAAACTGTTCCTTCACTCCCATACCACACACTGGAAATAACGATATTTAATTTGTAAGGGCTTACTGTGTCATGTAAATGAACCACACTCGAAACTTCCAATGGGAATAAACAATGGAGGGGTCTCTAGCTCAGGTTAAATTTATGACAATGTTCTTTTCCACAAGTTACTTTTGCACTAAATTCACACAGTACATAGTAAATCCTATGACTGCTGACCAATCCACAGACTTGAAGGAACAAAAAGGTCACTGCACATAGGTATGTGCATTGATAAATCTGGGTTGTTATATGATATGTTATGGACATTGTCTTCTTAAAATAATGATCAGACATTTCAATTTTAATAAAGACCTAACATCTCTAAATATAAACTATTTTAACAATCATCTTAATAGCCATCATATGGTTTATTTTTTTATAGAAGGTCCTTGTTTAAATATTTATTTCCAGCTTACCAAAACTAGAAGGATCCCCATCCCTGTATAATTGTACACAGGGATTATTTATTTATTTATTTATTTGCAAGATTTATATACCGCCCCCCTCTCCCCACGGGACTCGGGGCGATGTACAGCCATTAAAAAATACAATAATAACACAATAATTAAAAACAATTAAAAAGATTAAATATCATAGCTGAATAATAAAAATGAGACAAGGGTTTAAAAATAAGGACTAAAACCAATTAAAACCGAATTTAAATCCCCATAAAACCCTAGGCCAGACCGGCTTGATGAAATAAATAAGTTTTCAACGCGCGCCGGAAGGTCAGAAGGTCAGGGATGATTCTTATCTCCGGGAATAATTCGTTCCAGAGGGAGGGTGCCCCCAAAGAGAAGGCCCTCACCCTCGGGGTTGCCAGCCATCCAGCCGGCAGTACCCCGAGGAGACCCACTCTATGGGAGCGCACCGGCCGACGAGAGATTGATGGTGGCAGTAGGCGGTCCTGTAAATACCCAGGTCCCAAGCCATGGAGCGCTTTAAAGATGGTAACTAACACCTTGAAATGCACCCGAAAGACCACCAGGAGCCAATGCATCTTGTGCAAGAGTGGCGTAACATGAGAGCTCCGACAAGCCCTCAGAACCACCCGCGCAGCCGCATTCTGCACCAGCTGGAGCCCTCGAGTGCTCTTCAAGGGGAGCCCCATGTAGAGATCATTGGCATAGTCTAGGCAGGAGATAACGAGGGCAGATGTGACTGTGCGAAGCACATCCCGATCCAGAAAGGGCCGCAATTGGTAGATTCTACGGACCTGATAAAAAGCCCCCCTGGCGACAGCCGCTATATGTTCTTCTAACAACAGCCCTACGTCCAGGAGGACACCCAGATTGTGCGCCCTGTCTGTGGGGGCAAGAATCCCCCCCCACAACCAGCGATGGAACTAGCTGGTTGTATTGGGGTGCTGGAAAGCACAGCCATTCGGTCTTAGCTGGGTTGAGCTGAAGCCTGTTCCGCCCCATCCAACCCCGCACAGCCTCCAGGCACCGGGTCATCACTTCAACGGCTTTGTTGGGGTGACCTGGGGTAGAAATGTACAGCTGAGTATCATCAGCGTACTGATGGAACTCTACCCCAAAGCCACGGAAGATCTCACCCAGCGGCTTCATATAAATGTTGAACAGCAGGGGCGAGAGCACTGACCCCTGCAGATCAGGGGCCTCGGGGTCGATCTCTGCCCCCCTGCCAATACAAATTGCGAACGGTCGGAGAGGAAGGAGGAGAACCACCAAAAAACAGTGCCCCCCACTCCCAACCCCCCCCCCCAGCCGCAATAAGATACTGTGGCTGACAGTATCGAAAGCTGCCGAGAGGTCTAACAGGACCAGGACAGAGGAATAACCTCTGTCACGGACCCTCCAGAGATCATCCATCAACGCGACCAACGCCATCTCCGTGCTGTATCCGGGTCTGAATATATGTAAGCCAGAGTTAAAGCTTGCTGCTACAGTTGTCTTACCTTTTCATATTATTTGAATCCTCATGAGTAGTTGAGAGAGCTACTAATGCTCCATTTTTAGGTCAGCACAATATGCATTCATGTATATTGTGCTGACCTAAAAATGGAGCATTAGTTTTCTTTTCTGTTGATTGATATTACTTGGTTAACATTTTTCTTAGAATAGAAATGATATTAGATCAAGTTATAGATTAACAGAGTTGGAAGGGACCTTGTAGGTCATCTAGTCCAACAGGGAGTTGGACTAGATGACCTATGCCCAAGCAGGAGAACCTATACCATGACAAATGGCAGTCCAATCTCTTCTTGAAAGCTTCTGGTGATAAAACTTCCACAACTTCCGAAGGCATGCTATTCCATTGATTGATTGTTCTCAAATTATCTGGGTTCCTCCTTGATACACATTACATGAGTGATCCGATGGGTGTATATGGAATTAAACAAAACTGATTGAGTTCAAACTAAATGGGACTGTACAGAATTGCAAATATGTGTGTGAATATGAGTTTGTAGAAGAATCCCATAGATTGTTAGCTTTGTTTGTTTTTCTTTTGAATCAGTATATTTTACCAGTATGACAAATCCTTGACTAAAGGATGTGTTTATTACTTCTTAAACTGCTAAATTCTAAATTAGCAACATGTTTACATGAACATGTTTACATGATATTATTCTCAGTATTTCTTAAAATATACCGTAACATATAAGATATTCACCAATCTTGACAAATACAAGCTTTTTTTAAAAAAATGCACTGCTTATAATCATCATATATAATAGGTAAATTTATACAGAAAGACATACTTTCATATTTGGGCAGAACTAAGTTATGTTTATAAATCCAATTTAATAAATGACACTCAACAGCATTCAGGAAGCTACTGGTATAATCAAACAAGTTTAGGTACACTTATACTTTTTGTAGATAAGAAAAATCCATTTATTGTAATCTAGAAATAGCTATGCAATTGTAATTTTAAATAATTCAAAATCATCAGTTAATTTAATTTAATCAGAACAATTCATAGTAATTTTAGATGCACTGATATATTTATGAATTTGGCACATCATTCCTTGATGGTTTGTATTGTTTTTAACCTGGCAAAATCTTGGGAAGAAATTAGGTAAAGTGAGTTGGGACTTTGCCAATAGCATAATAACCACACCCTTGGTCTGGTGGGCTGGATGAAACTATGCTTCAGGTTTTTGCTATAAAAGTCAAAACTCCAATTCCCTAGAGGTCATGGAATACAGCTTAGGTTTGGATAGTTTGGCTTCTGGTAGGATTTCTATGGAACAGGTCAGCTGGTGGGGTGGGAGTGTCTGACTCCTTTTCATTGAAAACATCCTGTAAGTCCCATACTTTTAGGAGATCTGAGGATCATCTTGGAGCCAGTCTTTGGCGGTTGCTCCCACTCACTTTTTGGCTTCACCTGTGGCAGCTTAGGGATAGGCTTTTTATGGTCCTTCTCCTGTCCCCGCCAGATCTTTAGCAATCCCCTCTCCCAGTTCACATATGGGTTCCACTTCAGAAGCCAAGACAGTTCTAACGCAAGAGTACTCTCCATGCCAGGGACTACAATAAAGCTCAGGGTCTCCATGTCTGTGCCCATCCTCATCTCTATTAGCTCAGTGACAAATGTCACTGCAATCCCACTGAGCTGACTAGTTGGCAAAAAGCTACAGGCACTTTAAGTTGCCTGCTTCTCACACCTAATTTCTCAACAAGGGCAGGGTTAACCAGACATCTGGTGCACCCCAACTCCAGGAGGGCTGCTAGGCTCCCCTTGAACCCAGAGGATTGAATCATCAGTTCTATAGCGATGATCACTGGATTGATTGGGAGACTTATGAAGGGATCATTGTTGTAGTCTGATACATTTTCCACCGGACTGTCCACCGGGCTGGTTTGAGTTCTCTCACTATCCTTAAGAGATGTATTGAACACTTTTATTCCCTTCAGGGTTATCTCACAGATTCTCTGGTGGTTTTGCCAATTTTTTGGGAGTATCCGGAGTTGCCTTCTGGGTTGGGCATGCAGCTCAGCAGTCAGCAGTTCAGTGCCCCTCCTTCCTGAATCTAAAGCAGCCAGCATATCATTGATGTGGGCTCTGCTCGCATGGCAGCTGTTTTGGAGCCTCTTTCTTTTCAGTGTGGGATTTTCACCACCCACAGCTCAGCCAGTATTTGGATCAAACCAGGTCATGTGAGGACATACCAGATATGGAGGATGGGGGTCGCCCCTGGAGATAAAGGTGTTGTAGACTTTGTCACTTAACCTGTCTTGGAAGCATCCAATCAAGATGTCTTCTGGCCAGTTGGTCAGTCGGCAGGCCAGGTCATAAAACTCCTGGGTGTACTTGGCCATTCCCCTGCACCCTTGTCTGATGATTTTTATGTGGTCTCTGACTTTGCAATCAACTAAGAGGACTTTGAAGTGCTTTCGAAGGGTGACCATGAAGCTGTCAACGTTTCTCAGCTCCAAGGCATCATCGTTGTGGAGGGTGACCATCCATTCAGCCATGGTCCCCTCCAATGCCATGGTCACTCATGCACCACACTGTAGCCCCTTTGGTGGCTATTTTTGGACCATACTCCTGGATGTATGTCCAAATATGTGCCAGGAAGAACCCCAATTGCTTGGGGTCTCTGTTGAATTTTATGCCTAGGGCTGGTGTCTTGCATCCTCTCCACAACTCTGGCATTACTTCTATAGCAAGGGGCAGGAGCAGGGGCAGCTGCTGCTTCCATTGGTCCCACTGCTGCTTCCATTGTGGTGGCAGAAGTGATTGCTTCATCTCTTGCCATGGCTGAAGTTGGCTGGTCAGCGAGGTTTGCCACCTGGGCCAGGACTTCTGGTGCTTTAAGGTTGCCAAAAGCCCCCCTCAGGAACTTTATGGCTTGCCCCAGCATCCAGTCCTCTCAATCTGGCTTGCCTACAATCAGTTCTTCCTCCTGCTCCTCCTGCTCCACTCACATCTCCCTCTGGAAGCTGCCATGACTCCCATGGATGAATGTCACTTCCATGGGATTCTTCTTCCCATGTCACTCTTCCTTTTTCCCAGGCCCAAGGGACCATCAAGATCTTAGCAGGTCCCAGACATTCGGATAGATCCAGCCCTCCAGGAGGGGCTTTCAAGGTTGCTTCCCCCCAGGTTTTTATCTCTTCCTGGTTGCTTCCTTGAGCTGACATCATTTGCATGGTCTCCACGGTAGAGGCAATTTCCTCTCCATGTTGACCACAACTGCAGAGCTCGCCTAATATCAGACCTACTTCAATCTGATCCCTTAGGAAAAAAAGACCCTCAATTTCACTTGGTTGAAGCAAAAGATTCCTTTACTAAAAGATGTTGACTGTAGTAAATTCAGGTGAGCTCTGGGTTTCCCATGTTCAAAAAATACAGAAAGATTTTCCCCCTGTGACCAGTCTGTGTTCAGCTCATTGGAACTCGCCAAAGTGTTTTGAGAATCCTGAGATATTTTGATACAATCTACATTCTTTCTCAGAATGCCAGGCCTTGGATACTGGTACAAACTGGCTCCAAGCTTTTCTGGTCTTTATTACCTCTCATTCCTCCCCTCCCTATTTCTCATCTCTCTCACACAATTTTATTGCCCATATATCCTCCCCCTTTTAGCCTTTGATGGCAGGATGCCTGTGAAGTACCAAGCCGAGCTTTGAATATTAGCAACTGCTCCATTCTAAGCTCATTCTTCTCAATCACATAATGCAAAAAGAGCATTTCAGTTTTCAGTATATTTTTCAAGTAACATATACAAAGATATAGCTATTGCTGGTAAAAGGGCATGGAAATAATTCAAAAAGATACATTCAATGTTAGAAGTCAGAAAGTGTTGGTATAAAATACTGCTAGGATAAGCCATATTTTTGTGTTTTAAAAATAGATTTTGTCATTTCCAGATGGGTAGGTCAATCATGGGATATACACAGAAATTATATAAGGAATAGCAAAACTATAGAACTCTGTTACATTCATAATAATCCTCTGACTGTATTTTAAGATCATTTGCACTTACAACTATTGCCTAAACAGTGTGAAATTTTATGTTATAATTGTAACAACAAAATTTAATACAGTCAGGGATCCAAAACACATACAATAAGAGAACTGTAATTTAATTAATTACAACCAAATGAGCTATTATTTGCAGTTTATGTAACAGAATCCAAACTTTAAAAGGCAATTTTAGCATTAGAATAAAAAATGCTTTCAAACAACAGAAATTAAATAGAAGCTTTTGTATTATGAATTTTCTTTGGAGAGACATTATTGTAAAACATATTTGTGTTTTCATGGATTAGAATAAGTTGAATAAACTTTAGAAAAATATATATTATGTCCTGTCTGAAAATATGTCTTAGTGTCTAATTGTTAAGAAATGTTATGGAGGCTACAGAAAATTCCTTTTACTTTTAAATTTATGTATCCAATTTAAGTGGGTCTGTTATTTGTTGCATTCTGAGAATGGCTTCTTCTAAATATCCTTATTGTATTATTACTGTGGAATTCTGTGTTATAAATGATTCAAAATGCCTTTTCATTTGGGATACACTTAGTATGTCTTTTATAAGTGAAATGCATATGATATGCTTATCATTTTCTTTATCCTGTGGAGGAAAAATCAGTGATATCCAGGAGTTAACAGTTAATATAGAGGACTGAAAATCACCCACCTTTGTTCACAAAACCATGATCATGTTAATGTTTCTTTGTAGATATGATTGTGAAGGTAATTTGCTTTCCAGTTTCTCATACCAGAGTATTAATCCATATCTCCACATAAAGGTCATCTTTCATGCTAGACATTCAGTACACATCCCCAGCAAGTAATTGTTATTGTACAGTATCAAAAAGTAGATGGCAGATGTAGGGGAAATGACTTCTTCCTTCTTTAGGCTACTTTCTGATTTATTTATTTACATTTACAAATTACATAGGTAGTTTTTCCAGGATTAAATACAGCAATCTACCTAGAACTGAAAAACATAACTTTTTTCAGTTGGAGATGCTACCGTAATTGTAGCATACTGCTTCAGTTTGGCTGAAGTCTGCTATTCTGCCTTCCTCCTGTTGTTTGGATTTTAAAGCAGATATTGCTGTGTTTTTTTAAAAAATAAAAGTTTTGGTTTTTTTTATTGATGAGGTTTTTGAGTAATTTTGTTACTTTCATGAGCTGGTATAAACAGATTTGTTACTTATCTCACAAACAAGTACTTTACCATTATTTCCACATATAGAAAAAAAAGGTAATAAACATTCATGTTCAAATAATCATTTTAGAAATATTTTTTAATCTGCAGATTTTATATTTATACTTGGCAAATATCTAATTGGTGGTCAAGTTAGCAAACTGGTTAACCATATTAAAAAACTCTTTATATTGCAACTATTAATAAAATTATATTAAAACATATAAAATATTCCTCTGCCCCACCCAAGATCCTAAAGAGAATGTTCTGACTGTTGAAGGATAGTATTTGGAAAGAATGGGAGAACAATGGAAGATAATGGGTTAAAGCTGAATGCTTGAGAGTTATTTTGAAATAATAATTTCTATGCAGAATTATGGATTTACTTAATTGTGTGTGTGATCTTATATTTGTGGTTTTCTATTTGTTTCCATATTTACATCCTAACTGGAAAATAATAAAAAATGACATATGCCCAAGAATTCCTAACTTACATATTTTAAAATTTTAAAATAAATTTACATATTTACAAAACTATTTACTGGAAAATTTAAATACAATCTTCCTAGCTTAATTATTTTTATTTTTGCAAAGGAGAGATGATAATCAGTAAGAATTGTATTCTTTATCATCTCTTTTATTTTAAATTCAGTCACCTGCAGATCGATGTAAGAAAATCCATGCTGGCGATGAAGTGATTCAAGTTAATCACCAAACTGTGGTATGTATAGTTGAATTCTGTTTCATTTGAAGATGAAGATGCATTAGTTTATCAGCAATTCAAGTTAACAATTTTGGTTTATTATGTTAAGTAGCATCTGCATGAGATATTTAAAAATTAATAATTCTTGTGATGTTTACATGTTTACATACTTCTTAATTTAAAAAAACATAGCTGGCCAGTTTATAAAAGTTAGATGCTCCCTCTTAGAAAAAAAATTGTTTTTCATGATAATGTTCTTCTACTTAATGGGTATATTGAACTGTGGTGGCACAGTGGTTAGAATGCAGTACTGCTGCAGGCTGCTTCTGTTGACTACCAATTGCCAGCAGTTCGTCAGCTCAAATCTCACTGACTCAAGGTTGACTCAGCCTTCCATCCTTCCGTGGTCGGTAAAATAAGGACCCAGATTGTTGAGGGCAATATGCTGACTCTGTAAACTGCTTAGAGTGGGCAGTAAAGCACTGTGAATCAGTATATAAGTCTTAAGTGTTATTGCTATATTACTTTCCTAGAAATAGCAGCTGAATATGTCAGTCATATCATGAGGAAGCCATCAGTGAATTTCAACCATTTCTATGACATTACCATATGCAAATAAAACATTTTTCTATCAATACATATTTGCTAATATTCATACAGGAGAATTTGTATAAAGAAACCTCTAATAGGACAAAATCTTAGGGTATTAAACATTTAAAGACTTGGCGGATTTTTTTACTTTCATAGTATTGGTATAAAATGCTATGGCATATTAATTGGAATCAAAAGTATTAAATTAATTTATTTTATTTTTGGTACTTTGGTGGGATAATATATACTTTATTTCATTCCTTATGATGTGAGGAAAACATATATTAGATATTAGGATGAAATAATATTAATGAACTTTGCAGTGGGCCTCAGCAGTTAAGCAAAACCTAGCTGACCATGGTTATTCTCTGAAGATAAGCAGGATCAGGCTAAATTAGCACTTGTATGAAAGTTGACTTAGGAAATTCAAGACTGTTTTCCTGATTGTAAAGTTAAAAAAATATCCTGGAAGAAAACAATAACAAACATCTGAACACCGTATGAAACCCCCACTATAGTAGATTCAGTATGCAGAAACTGAGGACGATTTGAATGAGTCTGTAATTTATTTAATCTGGCAACATCATCCTAATAACTTGGGATGATGTTAGGATGATGTTGATGCTCCTACATTTCTGTAGTGATGGACAAAAACCTGATCCACAGGAAATGAAATAAGTTGTATGGACACTATGCAAAGGGCAGATGAAGATGTAATGCTATACAGTATATACTTTAGTGAATGTCCCATGAATTTAATGGAACTTGCTTTTGAATAAACTTAGTTTTATCGTTAGAATAAATCAGGGTTTGCCTTTTTTAGAATTGCAGTGTTAGAGTGTTAATATTTATTGGGAAATTTGGACAATAATGTTTTTATGATATGGGAACACGATTGTGGGATGCTGTATTTTTTGTTTTGATTTATTTTACTGGAATACTAAACTAGAGATGATTTTTTTTTATTAACTTGATTTTAATATAATGATTATTTAAGATAGAACAGTAAATTTTGTTAAATTTGCTCCATTTAAATTTTTTTTACTATATTTCAGGAAGAATATATATGAATGTATGTATAATTTATATTTCAGGTAACAATGAAATGATGACCATATTGGTGAATTTTAAACTAAGAATTGTTAGAAAGTTACAACTCAGTTCTAACCATCCATGGCAACGTACATGTTAACTGTACTAGTCAATATAGTGATCAGCTCCCACACCTGAAGTTGCAGTTCTCAGTTAACAAGACAAATCAATACAAAAATGAGAGATCAGTGTTATATCCAATAAATAGCTAGTTGAAAAAGAAGCAACAATCAAACAGACTGTGTGGGTTTTGTATGGTGTTCAGATGTTTGCCATTTTGCCAGTAGTGGCCAAAATTGTGGAAACCTTTTGGGAAAAGTGAATTTTTATGCCATCACTACCAAACAAGGAGATCTTGGTCTCATGACTCCAAATAACAGTGTCCCATTGTTCCTCGGTCCAGGTAACATGGGTTTTAGCCCAGTTTAGTCTTTTCAACCTTTGTTTGAGAGAAAAGTGTTTTTTTTCATGGAATTCTTGCAATCTGCACCAAACAGTCCTTGCACTCAATTTCACACTGCATTGCACCATTTCATCTTGTATACACCAAGATTATTTTCTTCTATCACATAGGCACAATATCATAATTCTTCTATCATCACTTGCTGTTGTGCACCTTTTCCTGCCTTTACCAGTGTGGTTTTGTAGTGACTGAGTCTCCTTATATCTCTTCAAAAACTTAGAAATGCCACCTTTGGTTAAGTTTCCACCAATTTTTCTTCTAATTTCTACAGTTATACTGTAGCCTTGTTCACTTAACAATACTATTTTACATCGCTTTCTGGGTGACCAGTCAACTTTTTGCATCATTATTTTAATTTTATTACATTTTACGAGCTCACTAAATGAAAGAACACAAAAAACCCAACCAACTTGATAGCGTTCACATAACACACTGACAAATGTCCTCTCAGCTTCAATATATGACATCAATAACTGAAACCTACTGTGATCCGACTGGCTCATTGCCAAAACAAGATGACACCTGATTGCCTCTCTAAACACTCATGCCCATTGGCTACAATCAGATGAAGGAAAGCTACCTGATACCAATCTAAGCAAATTGTGCTTCCTTTTTCTGGTTATTTGGCTATAACTTTTCATAGAATACAGATAATTGAACAAACTTTGTTGCATTACATTCCTGATTAAATTATCTTTCCATTGATACATAATTTTATGGTACTACTTCAAAAAAAGTGGTGTTATTAGCCATCAAACCTCAAAAATACACTTTTGCCAAAAAGTTTCCATAATTTTGGCCACTACTGTAAACCAAATGCTGTAATTAACTGCTACATTCAAATAATTTTAAATGAAATATGAATACTTGATATGAATTAGGATGATTGCTGAAACCCAACAAAAGATTATTATTATAGTACATCTACTTTTTGTTTTTCTAGAAATCTTAAGCTAAAATATGTTTTTCCAATTTTATTTGTCTCTTATTGTCATGCACTGAGTGGTTTTCTAAGTTCTTTCAAGTCTGATTCATATATTGCTGTTTTGATAAGGCTAGGTCTTCTGCATTTTGACTAATGCCAGAGATTCCTAAAATTGCTAATATTTTAAAGTCATCTTAACATTATTGAACAAGCTGAATCTAATTTATTATCTAATTTATTTGCTTATTTGTGGCAATATCTGGATGGCAGTAGCTTTTTATAGTTGTTCTCAAGCTGTGCTCTTTAGAAGAAAGTGTTCAATCATTTTATTACCAAATTTCTTATATATTAATTATGTGTGTTGTGTGGTTAAGAAGTGATACAACACTGAAGAGCTATGGTGGAGTACAAAATTAGTTGACATCGTATATTTCTCTCTCATACATTCAAAAAGAGTATATTTGAAGTTACGATCTCCTTTTTTGTTAAAAGGACAAAATATCCGTTTAACAGACCCATAACAAAACTCTGAGACTGGGATTTAGGCTAATATTATTTGTGTTGTTCATTTTCAGTTGAGTGATATAACACTTTGCTAGCATATTCCTAGAAACCCACTGAACAGATTCTTGGCAATAATACATATTCAACATACATTAGTGCAGAAATTTAAACTACTTTAAAAGCTGCTGAGCCGATGTACTTGAAAATAATATCACTATTATAAACAAGAATTTCCCAGTTTTACTCTTTTTTTGCATATCATAGTATTTGCTTATCCATTTTAGTGAATCTTCTATGTAATTAATTAATCTCTTATGCTTTTAAATGTTTAACTTCTGTTTCTGCTAGTCAACCATTGATAAAACAAATCCCGTGTTAAAAATATTCAGTTTCTTCCTTCTCCTTAATTTTGAGTGTTAATCTATCAATTTCTGCACATTCTAATATTTTTTTTATTATATTTTCATCCATAGGGATCTCATCATTCTTCCATTGTTGTGCAAACACAATTCAAGCTGCTGTTAACACGTGTAAAATTAAATATGTATTCCCTTTATTGTATTTTTCTGGTTGGGTACCCAACAGAAATATTTCTGGTTTCAAATCTTTGTGTTACTTTACCATTTTTTCTAACCATGTGTGTATTTTTGTCCAATTTTTTTTCCCCTTTGGGCATGTCCACCACATGTGATAGAACAAACCTGGTGTCTGATTAAATTTCCAAAGTTTAGCAGACATGTCCTTAAACATCTTTGCCAGTTTTGCTGGTGAAAATGTTTTGCCACCTGTAAAACATTTTATATATATTTTCTTTGTATGCAGTTAACATTGTTAGCTTATAATTCCTATCCTACAATTTCTGCCATTTATCTAACTCTATGGTATAACCACATTTTTTAGCCCATACTATTGTTTCCTTTACTTTCTCTGTTTCCATTTTAATGCTCAGTAGGTAGCTATAAATTTTTTAATTAGTTTTTCATCTGTCACTGTTAGTATCTGATCTAGTTCTGTTGATTCTTTATAAAAGCCATACATTTTAGCATCTTTCTCATATATTGATTGTATTTGCACATGTGGCTACCATGCTAAATCAATCCCTTGACTATTCAGTTCTTGCTTACTTTTAAGTTCCTCTTTTTCATTCAAGATATCCTTATATCTTATAATGTTTTTCATGTTGACAACATTCGGATGTATCAGTGCCTCCATCATGGAGAGCCAGACTGGTATTTTCAAATAGTGTTTTTCTTTAATTTTTGTCAACTTTAACAATAATACATTTTTTAACATAATGTCTTTGAAAATATCTATGTATTTTGTTTTTCCTCATACCATGAAAAGGCGTACCACCCTAGTTGGAGATCATATCCCTCCAAAGTTAAATCTGTCTGTGCCTCAGATTTATCCATTCTTTCACCCATGTAAGTACAAAGGCCTGGTAGTACAACTCCCAGTCTGGCAACCCGAAACCCCCTTTGTTTTTAGAGTCTTGCAACGTTTTCAGACTTATTCTTGCTTTTTTCACTTGCCAAATATATTTTGACATTTTATTTAATTCCTCAAAATATTTTTCCAGTTTTATTGGAATTGTTTGGAACAAGTATATCTTGGCAAGATATTCATTTTTATAGTAGCTGTTCTTCCTATCAAGGATAATTGTAAGTTTTTTCATTTCTCCAAGTTTGATTTGATTTGTTGCATTAGCTTAATGTAATTATCTTCTTTAATAGTTACACATCTTGCTGTTAGTTTGGATTTCTAGATATTTTACTTTCTTAACTTTCTGGATATCTGTCTTCTTCATGAACTCTTTCTTCTGTTTATGTGTAAGATTTTTAGCTAGTATTTTGGTTTTCTCTTATTTATTTTCAGTCCTGCAACTTCACCATAATCTTCTATTTTTTTATTAATTTGGGTCAGTTTCTTGTGGGTCTTCTAAAATAAATACCAGGTCATCTGCAAACATCTGTAGTTTATATTTTTCTTTTTTTATTTCCATACCTTTTTTTTCTATATCTTGTCTAATATTTCTATTTAACACTTCCAATGTCAGTATAAATAGTAGAGGGTTCAATGGACATCCTTGTCTTGTACTTTTTTTATTGAAGTTCTCTGTCATGCCCTCATTTATGATCACCTTTGCAGTCTGTTTAAACTATATAGTCTTAATCATCTTAGTAAATTTTTCATCAAAGTCCATGTATTTTAATTGTAATAACATAAATTGCCAGTTTACATTATCACATGCTTTCTGCGCATCTAAAAAGATCAGTGCCATTTGTTTTTCAGAATGTGCCTCATAGTACTCCAGCATGTTCAGGATGATTCTCATATTATTTTTAATTTGTCTCTTAGGTAAAAATCCATTCTGATCTGAATGTATAAATTCATTCAAAAATCTTTTTAATTTCTCTGCTATTATCGAGGCATATATTTTTAATCAACATTTAGTAGTGATATTGGCCTGTAATTTTTAATCTGCATTAAATCTGAATCTTCTTTCTGTATAAGAGTAATATTTGCTTCCGTCCAAGTATTTGGTATTTTAGCTTCTAACAATACTTAGTTATAAACTTCCAACATCAATGGTCCTAGAATATCTTGTAAATGCTTATAGAGTTCCGCCGGTTGCCCATCTGGTCCTGGTGTTTTATTGTTCTTTTGTCACTTAATCGCCTCTGTTAGTTCCATCATTGTTGTCATTTCATTTAACATGGCTTTCATGGTTTCAGGCATTTTAGGTAGTTCAGCTTTTTCCAGATATTTCTTTATTTTGTCTTCTGAGATTTTTTTCTTGGTCATACAGATTTTTATAAAAATCCTGAATTATTTTCTTTTCCTTTTCTTTTGGGTTTTCCTTCTCATCTGCCAATCTATGTATCAATTTCTTTTCTTTCTCCTTTGTTAGTTTATATGCTAACCATCTTCCTGGTTTGTTAGCATTTTCAAAAAGTTTTGTTTTATACTTCTAATTTTTTTCTGCCAATTTTTCTTTTTCTATTAGATTCAATTTGTGTTTTATTAGTTCCATTTGATTTATTAAGTTCTTTTTTTGTGGGTCTTTCTTTAATTCTAATTCTAGTCTTTTGTGTTCTTTTTTTAGTGTCTTTCAATATTGTTTCTTTTTCTTGTTTTTTTCTTCCTATATTAAGTTATTGCTAGTCTCTGGAAATACACCTTAGCTGTATCCCACATATTTTACAATGAAATCTCTTCTTTTCTATTCTCTTTAAAAAAAGAAACCCATTTCTTTTTCCATTGTTTGTGTAAATACTTTGTCCTTTAGTATGGATTGACCCAACAAAGTACAAAGTTTTAATTTATTTTAATTGGGGTTTTTTAGATTTTTATAGGGACAGCCTAGGGTTTAATTCTTTTTTAACTATTTATATTTGTCTACATGTATTTTAGTTGGCTGTTCACCGCCCTGAGTCCTTTGGGAGAAGGGCGGTATATAAAACCTAAATAAATAAATAAACATCCATGTCAGCTTTTTCTTTTGTCCTTTCCACTTAACTTTTACTGGATTATGATTCACAAGTATATTTGGTTCTATTTCTATCTCTTGTACATTTGCTCTTAACTCTGGCGACATCCATATCATATCTATTCTTGACCAAGATTGGTGTCTATTTGAATAAAATGTATATTGATTTTTCTTAGGGTTTCTTTCTCTCCAAGTATCTTGGATACATACTTCTTCCTCCATTTTAAAGAAAATCTTTGGGAGTTTTTGTTACCTGTTTGCCTACTTTACTACTTCTATAGTCAAGTTTTGCATCTACAATTGCATTAAAATCTCTACCACACAGATATTTTCATAGTACATTTCAATAATTTTCTTATGAAGTATTTTGTAAAATTCTTCTTATTTATTATTTGGTGCATATATTGCTGTCAAGGATATCTGTTTGTTATTTATTGTTACCTCCACCATCAATATTCTCCCATCTTCATCAGTATAAATTTGTCTGGCATTTATTGTTTCTTTAATATATAAGAGCACCTTTCTTTTCTTTTGTTTGCTAATGAAGAATATAGTTTCCCAATTTTAGAGTGTTCCAGTAATTTATTATGTTGTTTTTTTATGTTAATCTTGTAGACAAATTAAATCTAATTTTAATTTTTGTAGTTTAATAAAAGTTCTTTTCATAGGTGAATTCAATCCAGTTATGTTAATTGACAATAACTTTAGTTGTTCTTCCATCATTTCACTTATAAATGGGTCTTGTTGTTCTGGTTGGTCTTATTTCTCTCTGTTCCTTCACTCTTGCTCCTTCTCATTCTGCTTGTTTTTTTCCTCGGGTTTCACTTTCTTTTTCTTGTGTATTTTCCCCTCCTGTTAATTCCTCTTGTATATTACTTTCCATTTTCTGTCTTCTCTCTTGTTCCTCATATGGACTGAAGTGGTGGTCATAAAAATCACATGCTTTGTCTAAAAAGTCCAGTCTATATCTTTTATTGTTCCAAGTAATATTCCTTCAGGTATATTTACTCTTGAGTATCCTGATATATTAGCTATTTATTCAAGTACTAAACAGCGAAATAGCAACTTTTCCCTGATTGTTCTACAACTTTCCTCAGTCATACACATTCCACTTACATAAAATAAATAAACTTAAAACCATCTCACCAAAGAAAATATGAAGTATACTAGGTAGCCTTAGAGCTATCAGTTGTACCGGTAGCATCACTATCATTGACATACAGAAATAATTTCAATATTTTTCCTAGGGGTGTACTACATTATGACATCTTAGTTACCCAGAAAGCAAGGTCATGTTTCAATCCAACTAAGTTTGAGAAACGTTGAACTGCAGTTTTATCATTAATATTTTCTGATAACATAGATACGTTTATGAAATGTGAATTGAATGTGTGCTAGGAATGCTGCTTGAGTTGTAAACTTCAGGTTTTCTTTATTACTCATCATTGGCTCTATGTCTAACAAAAGCAGTTTAAAAATATAGACTTGAAGAGCAGACAAAAATAAAATAATTATTGTTATCTATTGTATCATTGGTGGGATTCAAATGTTTTTACTACTGGTTCTGTGGGCATAGCTTGGTAGGCATGGCAGGGGAAGGATACTGTAAAATCTCCAGTCAGAGGTGGTATTTGTCGGTTCTCTGAACTACTCAAAATTTATGCTACTGGTTCTCCAGAACTGGTCAGAACCTGCTGAATACCTGTATTGTATATAGTATAGAGTTGTCAGTTGAAGTTCTCATTTTGGTCCTCTGTTGTAGCAGGAAAATACTCTCTCCTGATTGGTTGTTTGGCTGATCAGTTTCCTATAAAAGGAGCTGTGTCAGCCAAGAGTTCAGTTGCCTCACAGACAGTATTGAATAAAGAACTGTTAGAAATCACTATGGCCTCATCTCCATTCTTTGTCCAGAACTTAACACTGCGACAAAGGTGGGATTGAATGGAAACTGAGGCTGCAAAGAGCTGACTCATTCAGAGATGACTCCTTCAGAGCTGAATCACCAGAGCTGATCCACAGTTGCTGCCACTTCATTGACTATAGACACCTCAACCCAAATTGCCTGGGGGCTCACACTGGTCTCTTGGAAAATGGCTGCACTACTGCTTTTTGCTCCATACATCCCAGCCTCTGAGATATGGGATTCCTACCTTGCTCGCTTTGACTGCTTCCTCGAAGCCAATGACTTTGCTGAGATCACTGACAACAGGAAAAGGGCACTTTTCCTAAACTTCTGTGGCCCAGAGATCTTTGAGATGGCCAGGGCTCTGCTCACTGCACTGGCCATTCAGTCTGTGCCATGGGACATGCTGCAGAGCAAGCTATGGACTCACCATGTGCCCAAACTTTCACGAATTGCACGTCGGCATGCTTTCCATCATCGGAATCATGCTGAAGGTGAATCCATCAACAAATACATTGCCGCCCTTCAAAAGGCAGCCCTGTAAAGTGAGTTCAGGGACTTAGATGACTCTCTCTTGGACAGAGTGGTCTGTGGTGTGAGGGACGTCAAGCTACAGTGGTGCTTCTTTGCAAAAATCAAACAGCATTATGCAAACCAGTCACTGTGCACCATGAAGATGCTAACCATGATGAATCAGCAGATGAGGATGATGATGTCTGTTGCCTCAAATCCTCCAAGGGAAGGAATGTGGCTATAGAAAAGAGGCAACCAACATGTGCTGGTTGTGGTGGCAATCATCTGCAAATGGCATGTAAGTTCAGGAACGCCATCTGTCAAAGATGTGAAAAGAAAGAACATTTGACCAGGGTCTGTCACACAAACCAACTGACAGCTACCACTGCGAGCCCAGAAACCTGCCCCAAAAGAATGCAGAAAAGACCTCAGAATCATGGAGAGAACTGCTTCACCATCTTCAGAGGCATCTGCAAGGCAGAAGCAGTCATCAGTCAAGCCAGCCTCTCCTCTTGCAAGAAGATCCATGTCACCATCCTGATTGAGGGGTCCCCTTGGAGATGGATATGGGATTTTACTGTCTCTTGGAGTACAGTAAAGAGAATGGTGCCAAAAATCTCTAAAAGACAGTTGGACTTCCACCATATTCATCTCCGAAACTACTAGGGGAACAGCATTCCTGTTGTTGGAACTGGAACCTTTAGAGTATCTTTCAGGGACTTCTTGGGCCCACTGTGACTGCTCATAATGGAGGGCTCCCTACCAAATCTCCTAGGACTGGACTGGTTCTCCTCCCTGGATCTGGAAATCACTGGCATCAACTCCATGACTCTGATATCGAGCCCTTAATCTCTGATTTTGCAGACATCTTTGACAAAAACCTGGGCAGGTATACGGGCACACCCATCTCATTCAACCTTGACCCCCAGGGAGCTCCGATCCAAATGAAGCAACAAAGAGTTCCATTTTGCTTGCACTCATAGGTTGATGAGCAGCTCAACAAGCTCATCAGCCAAGGAATCCTGGAACCTGTCGACCATGCAAAATGGGAGATACCAATTGTGATCCATATGAAGCCGGACGGTTCTGTCCACATCTGCACAGACTATAAATGTACATCAAATAAAGCACTACAGCAAAATGCATATACGGTGCCCATGGTCCAACATCTGTGTCAGAGTATTCATGAACTGGCAGAGACATAATTAACAAAGTCAGCCAATGGGAACTGAACCGGGGGATGAGAGTATGGGTGTGGCTTAGCTCTATGTTCTCAATTCTGAAAGTGAGGACCCAAGATTGTTGGGGGCAATAAGCTGACTTTGTAAAATGCCGCTTGGGGGGGGGCTAAAAAAGCCCTAGTAAAAAGTAGGCATATACAATGGAATGAAGGCTATTGCCGAGCACTTAGCATGATGCTCCATAAACTGTAAGCCGCCCTGAGTCTCCGGAGAAGAGTGGCATATAAATGCAAATAAAAATAAAAAAATAAAAAATCTGTTCTGAGCTCCTGAGTTTGTGTTTTTACTTCCACTTTGGAAGGAACTACTAATGATATTGTAAACCTTACTTCAAATTGTTATTATGTATATAAAGTTATTGAATCCTGCTGAATCAGTCATCTGTGTGTGTTTTCTGGATTTGAATTTTTATTGCAAAATCGTAACAATCTGCTGCACTCTCTGGGTGAGGGTAAAGTCTTCGCTAAACTGGACCTTGCCCAAGCCTACCAACAGCTATCAGTTGACGACGCCACATCTGAGATTCAGATAATTGTAACACATCGAGGAGCTTTTAGATGTTGCTGGCTGCAACTTGGGGTGAGCATGGTACCCAGATTTTTCCAGAGCTTGATGGAGAGTCTCTTGCAAGGCACCCCAGGTGTCATCCCCTATTTTGATGATGTCTTAGTGTCAGTGGCCAACAACGCCGAACTCCTCGACTGTTTGCGAGTGGTACTCATAGTTTCCAGGAATTTGGCCTCAAAGTTAAAAAAGAAGTTGCAAGATCATTGTTCCACAGGTAGAGTTCCTCAGCTACCTTATTGATGCCTCTGGATTACACCCTACATAGGCAAAGGTCCAAGCCATCCAGGAAGCTCCCACACTCAAGAACAAGCCCGAACTCCAGGCATTATTGGGACTCCTAAATTTCTACAATGTCTTCTTGCCACACAAAGCATCCATAGCTGAGCTTTTCCATCATTTGCTCGACAAGAAGATGTTTTGGCCCTGGGGCCGAAAAGAAGCTGCTGCCTTCTCTTCTGTCAAGGAGCTACTATCTTCAAACAGTGTCCTAGTGCAATGCAACAAGAATCTTCCTTTGGTTCTCACCTGCGACGCCTCTCCATTCTGCATCAGTGCTGTTTTAAGCCACTGATTCCCAGATGGAAGAGAGGCCCCAATCACTTTCTTCTCATGGACCTTATCATCGGCTGAACAAAACTACAGCCAGCTGGACAAGGAAGCTTTGGCTGCAGTCACATGAGCCAAACATTTCCATGAATACTTCTACAGCAAACCATTAAACCTTGTGACTGATCACAAGCCACTACTGGGACTGCTCACAGGGGCCTGTCAAATGCCACAGGTTTTGTCCCCTGACATGCTGTGATGGACTGTGTTCCTAGCTGCATACAGCTACCACTCCTGCATCGGCCGGGTAAGACACTTAACCACGCCAACACCTTCAGCTGATACCCGCTCCTGACTGTTGTGAAGGATCAGGCATCATCTGTTATATTAATTGAAGACCTTGTCAGGATTCTGGCAGTTACTTCAATTAAATCATGAGCCTCAAGCCACACTCCCAAATATTTATTTGAAGGTAACATTCTATATCTAGCATTTACCTAGGCGTAGTCAACTCTGAGATATGTAATTCACTGTCACCCTTGATCTTGCTTCCCCCCCCACCTCTCTGGCTGTATCATCCAATGGAAAACATCCATAGCCAAGAGTCATCAATCATGCTCTCCAATTAGATTTTTGTGCAGCAGAAGTTTTAGTCATCTAATCAGTGTTTGAAGAAAATGTGAATGGAATGTACTTTTGATTCCACACTGCCGTCTGTTCTTTGAAACTCCCCCTTTTCTTTCTGTTGTCAACTATAAAATGTGTATACAAAATGTTTTATGAGTTGACAGACCTGCTGTCTGGTCTCATTACAGCATCGGAGATTGCTGCACACTCCTCCAAGGACCATGTCATTACCCAAGTGCTCAACTGGGTTTGGAGGGGTTGGCCGAAGGGGCCAGTCATCATAGAGTTTTTTCCTTTCCACATCTGGCAACATGAGCTGGCCACTCAATGGGGCTGCCTACTCTGGGGGAGTCATGTGGTGGTACCCCAGAGGCTGCGGCGACCAGGTTTGGAAGCTCTTCATGTAGGCCACCCAGGCATCGTGCGGATGAAGGCAGTCGCCTGCAGTTATGTCTTATGGCCCAATTTAGATAAGGCCATCGCTGATTGGGTTGCATCTTGTCAGCTTTGCCAAAAGTCAAGGCCAGCCCCCCCTTCTGCTCCAACACACTGAGTGGGAAGCACTCAAGACACCTTGGTCGAGGGTGCATATTGAGTTTGCGGGGCTCTTCCATGGACAGACTTTTATGGTGGTTGTGGATGCCTAATCAAAATGACTTGAGGTGGTACTCATGACATCGACCACCTCAGACGCCATGATCAAGGCCCTTAAAAGGCTGTTTGCGACTCATGGACTGCCAGACATCTTCGTGTTGGACAATGGGCCACACCTCACATCAAGCCAGTTCGAGCTGTTCCTGGCTGGTTATGGCATTCGTCATGCCCTGATTGCACCATTCCATCCTGCTAGCAGCAAGCAGGATGAGTGGATGGTCCAATCAGCAAAGAAAGCACTTGCAGGAATGGGCCTGGGGGACTGGCAAACATGGATAGCCGAGTACCTCCTGGTCCAGGACATCACACCAAGCTCCACCACCAACAGGAGTTCAGCTGAACTCCTAATGGGTCACCGCTTACAGATTGACTTGGACCGGATGTCCAAGCTACTCCTCAGAGATCCCTGCAGACTCGACCAGCCAGCTCTAGTCATTCTCACTGGGCAACCTTGTCTATTCCCACAACTACGCCGGGGCCCTTTCCTGGATTCCTGCTTGGGTAGTGGACATTACTGGGCTGTGTTCTTACAGGGTGGCGCTCAGAGATGGCAGGTTGTGGCACCACCACATTGATCTACTGCATGGCCGCCTTGGAATCTCCGTCTGCCACCAGCCAGAGAGACAACCCCAGCTAAGGACATGCCAGCTCAGCCACCACAAACAACAGTATCGACAAGGTACTGTGGTGAGTCACAAATGCCTGCTGACTCAGTTCTTCTTGTGTTAGAAGCACTAGTGACTGAGTCCTTGCTGTTGCCACAAGCTATACCTGAAGCGGCATCAGCCACTCCACCTAGTCAAGGCTCTGGAGCTACTGGTCTTGAGACGGAACTTCATAGATCAGAATGGACATACCGCCATCCTGCCTACCTAAAAGACTACATATGTTAGATTGTTATTTTGATCACCATAATGTTCCATCTTGGTGGGGAAGGGTGTTATGTATTGTGTATAGTTGTCAGTTGAAGTTCTCATTCTGGTCCTCTGTTGGAGTGGGAAAATACTCCCTCCTGATTGGTTGTTTGACTAATCAGTTTCTTGTAAAAGGAGCTGTGTCAGCCAGGAATTCAGTTGCCTCACAGGCAGTATTGAATAAAGAGCTGTTAGGTATCACTATGGCTTCATCTCTAAACTTCACCCAAAACTTAACAGTTATATTCCTTCTTGAAGTCCTAAACAAATCCACTTCTGAGTCTAGAGAAATGCAAACTTAAAGTCATCTGCTGTAGTTCTGTTTCTCAGGAATTTATTGCATTATTGAGTTAATATATGTATAGAAAATAATGTAAAGGATAATTCTAATTTGTCAATATTCATTTAAAGCACAATTATAAGTTCAGTAGGTAGAGCAAAATTTATTGCAAATTCCACTAACCTTACTTTGTTTATAAATATTACCTCATCACCGTGGCAACCAATTGTGGTTATCTTTAATGGTGATTATTTACATTTTATTAACAATTTTTATTAACAATTTTGTTAACAATTATTAACAGTGATACATTAGAGACAATAGATGATTAAAAATAGCCATCTTTTTCATAATTGAAATTCATTCTGTTGAGAGTTGGAATGGACTGTGTTTATCTTATCAATTTTAAAATGAATTTGATAATCAAACTAGTTAATAAAATGTACAATTAAATTGTTCATTTAAAATATGGTTCATATATTAGGTTGTTCCTACTCTAAGCATTTTTCACAATTGAGCCCAAGAACGAACTAAAGCTCTCTTCATCCTAAGCTTCTGTGTCTCTTATCTTGGCATACAATATAAGTTGGGGGTGTCAAACTGGATTTCTTTGAGGGCTGGATCAGCACTGTAGTTTTCCTCTGCAGGCTGCCAGGAGGGAGAGATGGGACTGATGCCTCCTGCAGCACCCTGCCGGCAAAAACGGCACATGGGGGGCAACATGAGGCCTCCTGTGCCACATTTTCAGCCTGGACAATCTTTTGCAGCACCCTGCTGGCCAAAACAGAGTTTGGGAGGCCCTCATGCAGCCCCCTTCACACCTCATTTTCAGCCTGGACAGCCTCCTGCAAGCACCCTCCCACTAAAACAGGACATGCGGGGCTCATGCCACCCTTCCGCACCCTGTTTTGGATGGCAGTATGCTGCAGGATGTCATCCAGGCTGAAACAGGGCACAGGGGCCCGGACACAACACTGCAGGTCAGTCCTTTGCTATTTCCAGATATGTCTAGATAAATTAGAAAAAATAATATATAAAAATATATGAGGCTTCAGTGAACAGTTATAATAAAAAAATCTGACTTGATATAATTGAATCTATAAACTAAGCCTTTTCCAATTCTGGAAGCTTTGAAGGACACAGGGTTGGAGAAATTTTGCCTAGATGAATATCTAGGCAAAATTTCTCCAACCCTGTGTCCTTCAAAGCTATAGAAGAATGCTTCTATTGTTCAGATCACTATCCCATTATTATTAGCCCATTATTGAGTACCTTTATGCTGGTTCTTAATCAAATGATTTGAGTAAATTAATGAAGAGGGTTTTAAGAAAAATTATATAGTTCTCTGTTCTGCAGTTTTAAAGAGTATACATTCATTCATTATAGGGATTCAATAGGAAATAGTATGAGTGATCTTCACTGTAGCCATAATAAATATTTCACTGATTTCACAATTATCTTTTGAAAACATTTGAAAATTTTTCTGTAATTGATTGTAGTTTTGAAAGTTATTTTATATTCAATTCAGCAAGTAGAAACTAAGGGAAAATGCATTTCCTTGTCTAGTCACCTCCTAAAGTTATTGGGAAAGTTGTGTATGTTTCTCAGACAGTAACGTTTATTACCATGACCACTCTTATTGCTGTTAGTTTTAAATATTGATTTTAGTATATAAGGGAAAATGAATTAAATAAGTTTTTCAAATTCAGTGTGCTTATTGCTTGGTACTTCAAGGCAAAACTTTTCATAGTTATCTTGGTTCATTTTTTAAATCATCTACTTATAAATGCATTAAAAGGGGAAAGATAGAATTATATACCCAGCAATAGTAGTATCAAGTGGCATTTTAACACTAAATCAGAAATATAGAAAGCAACGTCCCACTATTAAAAAAAAAAAGTGCATTTTATGTCCAGAATCTCTGAAATCTAAAAGCAAATTTAACCTGGTACTTAGACCAAAATTTTTCTTTGTGTACAATGCAGGAAACAATTGAGACATCAGCCCAGAACATGTGTGTTGTCATATGTCAAAGATCATTCACCACATATCTCTGTTTTTTGTATCTTCATATGAATGACTCGAGAAGTGTTAGCAGTGTAATATCAATGTATTCTTTCAGAAAACATCTATTCTGACTTTACCTGCCTCTGTTGTAAATTCTGAATTTCCATACAGGTAGTCCTTGATTTATAACTATTCATTTAGTGACCATTGAACGTTACAATGGCATGGAATTAAGTAACTTAGACCATTTTTACACTTATGACCGTTGCAGCATCCCCATGGTCACATGATCAAAATTTGAAATTAGCATGTATTTATGACAGTTGCAGTGTCCGGGAGGAGGGTGTTTTTCATGTGATCATCTTTTGTAATCTTCTGACAAGCAAAATCAATAGGGAAGCCAGATTCACTTAACACTATATTACTAAGTTAACAACTACAACAATTCACCAAACTGTGGCAAGAATGGGGCAAAACTCACCTAATAACTCTCTTGCTTAGCATTGAAAATTTTGGGCTCAGTTGTGGTCATAAGTTGAGGACTACTTGTACTGTATCTGTAATACTACAATGTTTGCATAACCAAGGCTAATTTATATATATGTGCGCTTATTAATACATTTTGAACAATTTGAGAGTTAGGTTTTTGTTACAAAAAGACAGGCATTTTAGTGATTTTTCCTTATTTTGGTCAGTCTGAAAGAATAATATTTTTATGATTAATTTTATAACATATCTACTAAAATGATGGATTAATAGCATGGTTAATTTAAGAGGACAATTAAATGTGACTGTGCAACTAAAATAATGCTAGCTAAGTTGTAGGGAGATATTTATTTTAACTCTATCTGGGAGTGTTCCATTGCTCAACTCTAACGAGTTTGAACTATTTATTGAAATAACTCCTAAAAATAAGAATAAATCCCCCAGTTTTCATCAGTGATACATTCTCTAATTTTAAAAATCAGGTAACCCATTCCAATGCATTCCAGTAATACTGATTTTAAACAGCATGCTTTAGTGGTGTCAACTGTGAAATTTTAAACAGCAGTCTGCAAAATCTAATGATTTTACTAATCTTATTAAAAGGGGAGGATTACACTGTGAATAATCTATCTCAACTTTATTGTAATAATTTTGCTGGTTACCAGGTGGGGTGGCAGTTGAAAAATTTGGTGAATGCACTACGAGAGGATCCGAGTGGTGTTATCTTAACTTTGAAAAAGCGACCTCAGAGCATGCTTACCTCAGCACCAGCTTTACTGAAAAATATGAGATGGAAGCCCCTTGCTCTGCAGGTAACAATGCTTAATCATAAATCATACACCATCATTTTAGTTTTAGATTATCTCAGTGCTGCTTTATTGTGCTTCATTTCAGCAGCATATGTGGATTTAATCTTGTATGCTTTGAAAATGCTTTGTGAAACATCTGCAGATTTATTTGCTATCTTAAATTAATATTAAATCCACAGCTTGCAAAGTTGAGGCAATCTTTTATTCCTCAGTTTTAAATGTATATATAACCTGAATTCTACATATCCTTTTTAAAATGCATAAAATTATATGCCTTATTAAATAAATAATTTAATATCAAGTAAAAATAAAATACTAATCTCATGTTTGTGTCTTTTTGTTTGTTCATTTTTGAATTGTGAATCTCCTTCCTCTGTTTAGTGATCAAGTGATACTTTGCAGAATAGAAGGAAATCAATGGGTGCAAACCAAATTGCAAGTTGCTTGAGTTCAAGATGAGTTGTCCCAATTTTGGTAGAAGTGTTTGATGCTGTTTTCAATGTTTTGGGAATGTTCTGTGCTTAAGCTATCCTGAAATTGAAATGGATTGTTTTTTAGCTTGAAATGATTCAGATTTTAAATTCTTTCTATATCACTAGAAGGAAGGTGTCCTAGGTACATGGATTATTTCAATTTTCCAGGCAAAAGAAAATAATCTTTGTATATTGGCTCCAAGTCAAGTGACATTTACTCGTTCCACCATATTGTAGATACCACGTGTAGATTTTTGCAGAAGTTGTTTAAAAAGTTAGGGGCTTGAAAAAATATCTACGTTTATTTTTGAAGACAATTTAGTAGGTTGTTGCCATATATTGAGATATTGTTGCTCTTATAAACAACACTTTTACACTATGTTTGTATATTTTCAGAAACAAAAATAATAACATATGAATTAAGAAAATGCTACTTTTGCGGTATAGGTCCACACATTGTGTTAAGTTAATAATTATTTGACATGGAAATAGAGCTATTGTGTAATTTTAAGTTTGAGGTAAGGCATTGCTAAACTGATCTGGAACATATTTGTAAATTTTCAAAAAGATCAACAGGAGTGATATTTATAAATTATATTTGCATAATTTAGGACTAAAAGAAGGTTTGTTTGTTGTTTGTTTGTTTGTTTTGACTGCCCATCTTACCACAAAGTAAACTCTTATAAAGTTTACTTCACCATTTGTAAAATGGTGTAAGCAATTTTAAAAATATCAGCCTGTCATTGGAAGAAATACAGAGAGAGATAGGGAGGGCAGTGTCAGAAATAGTTGTTCAGCCTCAAGGAGCTTCCAAGCTAGACTCTATTATAATACAAATTAATAGACATCTTATGGAATTGCATTTTAAATGTTCCAAGATTAACTATAATGTTTTCTATAGGATTTGTAGTAAGCTGCTTTCCTTTTCTGTGCATTCATGTTTTTAGTGTGTAAATGTTTCTACTTAATATATAAACACATAAAAGTAATTTCAATAATAACAGATTCTGTTATATAATATTTATGTCATAGCTTTTCATTAGAATATTTTACCCTCAACTTTATTTAATGCATTTGAAGGAATGAATAAGAAAAGTGTTCCTGGTTTTGTATGGAAAACTGGATGGGCAAAATTTCAGTTAATTAATACAATTATTTGATACTATCTGATAATTCTGAGATATATAGATATATACCACATTTAAACAGTATATAACCTTGGAATTGAGACACTAGAGAGTAAATGACAAAATGTTGTCATGCATACTGTGATGTCATAAAGCAAAGTGTTTGCATTTGAAGAGGGATGTTGTGTAGTGCTATCACAATACTCATTTTATCATTTGCTCTCTCTTTCTCTCTATTAGACACTGGGATGGTGGGCAGTGAAATTTGTTTTAGATCTGAAAAAATACTGTGATATGTAAGTGAAATAAATAAATCTTTGTGACTTTCCTATATAATCCCTGAAAGCAGTTATGAAAAGATCAATATATATGCCAATCATAATACTATTGTAAAGATAGTCCTCAACTTACAACTATTCATTTAGTGGCCATTCAAAGTTACAATGGCACTGAAAAACATGATTTCTAATTAGTTTTCACACTTATGAATGTTACAGCATCCCCATAGTCACATGATCAACATTTGACTGTCAAGTGCCCTGTTTCCCTGAAAATAAGACCTAGCATGTTTTTTACAAATGTGCCTAATACAATCTCTACCCCCAAAATAACCCCTGTTTAAGAGCCTGCACAGCCGGCTGGCCACCATTCCATCTGGATGTTCATGGTGCCATAGCCGCAAAGTGAGACAGGGTGGTGGAGTTTCCCCATATACCTATATCAGCTTACCAGAGGACCCCCACAGCCAGGCCATCCATGTCCTGATATCTGCCTTGCGGCAGCAGCACCTGTAGCTATGTGCAGCAGGAGCCCATGTTGCCACCGGCCCACTTCTTCTGCTTGCTCATAGCTGTAACAGAGTGGGAGGCCAAGCAGTGTGCTGGTGCTGCAACTGTGAGGCAAGGCAGATATCAGAGTGTGGATGGCCTGGCTGCAAGGTCCCTGAGGTAAGCCAGTGTGGGGTGCTGGGGCAGCTCTATCTCCCCTGCCTCGCGGCAGCAGCACTTATAAGCCACATGGCCTTGAGCAAGCAGAAGAAATAGCTCTCCAATACATGAAAAAAAAAAGACACTCCCTGAACATAAGCCCTAGTGCTTATTTTAGGGCCCAAAAGAAAATAAGATCCAGCCTAATTTTGGGGGAAACATGGAAGTTTATGATAGTTGTGCTATCCTAGGGTCATATGATCACCATTTGTAACCTTCCCAGTTGTTTCCAACAAGTCAATGGAGGAATCCAGGCTTGATGAATCACTCATAATTCAATTAACTGCAGTGATTTGCTTAATGATTATGGCAAAAAAGTCATAAAATGGGGTGTAATAATTGCCTTGCTTAGCAACAGAAATTTTGGGCTTGATTGTGGTCATAAGCTGAGAATTACCTGTACATAACTAATCTACATATACAAATATTATGTTATTTTGCTGTTATACTGCTCTACTTCCTAGAGGATCCAGAACTCTGCACAAAAGAAAAAGTAAGAACAATAAAAAAATTAAAGTTTATCCTAAAATAAATGTTATTATTTTAATAAAACCAATGAAGAAGAAAAATAACAGCTCTCAAAAGAAACCAGAATGCTACATAAAGAACTCTCTGACAAATAGAAAGATGAAAAGGACTAATATAAAAAGTGGAAAGAACGGCAAATAAAACCAGTCCACATTGACACATGGAGTCCTTTTGTAACATAGATATAGAGACGTTCTCTACCTTTCACTGAATCTTTTAAAAATGCAGAGGTAACAGTGGCAGAGGAAATTGAAGGAAATGTTGTGAATTGAAACTAATAGGAGATCAACACTGTTTTTCCTCCTAAAGTTCAGATTTTTAGGCAAAAGATTGTAAAGGTTTCTGGTTCAAGAAAAAAATGTTTCTGTAAAAAAAATGCTACACCTAGGAATTCTGTTAGAATACTTTTTCTGTATTTCTAACAAAGATTTAATTAACACATTAGGAAAACAGATTGCATACCCTAAGCCTTTCATTACAGATAGTCCTCGAGTTACGATCACAACTGAGTCCAAACTTTATATTGCTAAGTGAAACATTTGTTAAGTAAAAAAAAGTCAAAGCGAAAAAATTCAGCTTCATAAATTAGAGGTGGTGAACCATGCTTTTCTTTGGAGTATACTTTATTACACATAACTAGGAAGTACAATCTAAGAAGTACAGAAAAAGAAAGAAAAGAAAGTAAAACTCCTCCCCTACAGGCATGCACAGTAAACCAGACATCACAAGACACTCATATCTTAGTTGCTATAGAAACATGATAACAATTCTAGTAGGCTCTGGACGCTTAGCAGACAAATAAAAAAAAAACATGACACCCCCTTCTTTGGTGAGCGGACATCAGATAAGACACATTTTCTCATGCAGATATTCGTGTTGAGCAGCTGCAAGTGGTTTGTTGAGCATGTCAGCAATCTGATCATGTGTGGACACATACTGCAATGTAACAAAACCTTGTTTAACTAATTGCTTTATGTTCTTATAACGAATGTCAATGTGTCTGGACCTAGAATCTGTGAAACGGGTTTTGGAAATATAAACCACAGATTCATTGTCTTCCATGACGGTGATTGGCTGGATCGAGCGAGTCCAGATATCTGTAACTAAAGCATCAAACCATGTTAAAGAATTACATGCATCTGAAACACAAGCATATTCAGCTTCCGTAGATGAACAAGAAATAACAGTTTATTTACGCATATGCCAGTAAACGGGACATCTATTTAAGAATACCATATAACCTGAAGTACTTTTATGTGACTTTTTATCACTTGCCCAATCAGAATCTGTATAACAACATAATTCTGCATAATTAGTATGTGTAGGTTCTAACAACAACTTCATACTTTTAGTGTGCTTTAGATATCTCAACAATTCCTTAGTGCATAACCAATGAAACTGTTTTGCTTTACCTATATGTCGTGACAAAAGATTAACACTAAGTGCAATATCTTGTCTTGTCCAGCTACTAATACATAACAAGGACCCAATTACTGAACGATAAAGTGTTTGATCTTCAAAATCAGGACTTGGTTCATGTGACAGATTATGAAAATCTGTTTGTGTAGGTATGCGAGCTGTTTTAGCATCCTTCATATTGCAATGATGCAACAGTTGTTCAATCTTGTCCTCTTGTGCATACTAAACCCTTTTTGAGTTTTAGTAATCTGAACACCCAAATAAGTGTTAATGTAACCTAAAGATTTCAATGTAAAATACTTCTGCAATGCTTGAACAAAACTCTCACTCATTTGCTTATTTGGACCAATATAAACAATATCATCAACATAAACAAGAATTATTTCATATATATTCGCAGATCTTTTTGTGAACACACATTCATCAGTTTTGGATTTAATAAAACCCATTAAATTTAGTTTGTCAGTAAGACATAAATACCACATTAAACCAGACTGTTTCAGACCATACAGACTTTTGTTTAATAGCCAGGTATCCCCTTCTTGTTTTCGGAACCCTGGAGGACCTCTGACGTAAATTTCTTCATCCAGGTCAGCATGTAAATAAGCTATTTCAACATCAAATTGGAACACTTCTAAACCAAGAATAGTTGCAGTGACTAAAGCAATTTTTATGCTCTCAGTCCGAACTGTCGGTGAGTAAGTATTTGTGTAGTCCTCAGGATAACGTTGAGCGAAACCCTGAGCTACAAGTCTGACCTTGTATAATGACTCACCATTTGGCTTCTTTTTGATTCTATAGACCCATCTAGTGCCAATAGGTTTCTTATTTGCTGGAGGACTTGCAGGCATAAACACCTTGAGTTGCTTTAGACTGTCCATTTCAGCCTGCATTGCCTCATACCATTTCTCTTGCTCTGAATCAGGAAGATGCTTAATTTGTATGAACTTGTCGGGAGGCCATGTAACAGCACAAATCAAAGGTAAGGGTGCTTTTGTCAATTGCCACGAATATCACTTCGTAGGGATCCCCTTATTGACCCTCTCGGAACGTCTCGGAACAACGGTCCATTCTTCTTCCATTTCGTCCTCGTCTTCTTCCTTGTCGTAGCATCAGCATCAAAATCTTGTGAAGACAGAACTTCTGGTTGAGAAGAACTAGTTGATGGAACATCCACCTGAGAATCTTGATCATCAGACTGCGTGGCATGAGTAGCATTATTTCTAGGAAAATAAACTCCAGGATCATTGGAGTGAATCCTGGACCAGTCAGCATCTTCCTCAAAAGTAAATGATTGAGAAACCACCATTACATGTCTGGAGTCAATGAACTTGCTGCATTTTGAATTGTCATCAATACCCATGTATCTCATTCTCTTTGCTGCTGGACCTCCTTTCTTTCTTTGAGCTAAAGGAATATTCACCATAGCGTATGAACCAAAAATATGAATATTTTTCAGATCAGGTTTATATCCATATAACATGAAGAAAGCTGTCTGATTTAGTACACTACTCCAGATATGGTTAATAATGTAGTTTGCATATTTAATTGCTTCACCCCAGTATGGGAGACTACGATTAGCGTCTTCTAGGAGACAACTCATCATGGTTTGCAGGATCCCATTTCTGCGTTCCACCACTCCATTTTCCACAGGAATGTAAGGATCTGAGGTCTGGTGCAGAATTCCTTTCTTACGCATCCAGTCCTGAAAACGCTGAGACATGAATTCAGCACCGCTATCACTTTGAATTCTAGCGATGCGAATATCATGTTGGATGTTGACATAGGTTGCAAAGTCTTTAAAGATCTGAAAAGTCTCTGATTTTTCTTTCATAGGAAATACAAATCCATATCTAGAATGATTATCAACAATTGTTAAGAAATATTTTTTACCACCAAGTGTTGGTGCAAATGGACCTACTATGTCAGTATGTACCAAATCAAAAATGCGTGTTGACAGACGTGTAGTGCATTTTGGAATGGCTGCTGCCTTGGATTTAGCTTTCTTGCATACAGCACAATCCAAAAACACCTTACACCCCTTCAGATCCAAACCTTTTATGAATTCTGGCATCTTGCTAAGAACACGAAAACTGGCATGCCCCAATCTTCTATGCCACTTATGGATATACTTGGAATGCAAAAGTTTACCTGTTAATGAATTCTCAGCATTCTTATTAGGAACCTCAGGCTTGCTTTGAGTGACCTGTTTCTGACTTTTGTTGGTTTTAGGAACCTTTGGGGTAGCAACAGGATCTCTCTCTAGGTCATTTCTCTCTGGGCCTGTGCTCCCTCTTGTTGGAAAATGTATACTTGGCTGTGCTTGCGAGGTAGACTTTGGCTTTAGGTAATAAACACCACCAATTAATATGGTTTCAGCAACAATATTACCCTCTTTAACCACATAACTTGCTTTTTCAAAATGGTGAACTTGGTACTTGGATGCTCTCGACAAATGACTCTGACTAAGCAAACTACTGGTTGCTGTTGGAATATAATAAACATATAATAAATGCATCTAGCTCTTCAATATAAACAGTTCCTTTTCCCTTGACCTGAACAGAATTATTGGAAAAAGTATACAGTTCACACATATCAGGTTCAAGCTCGTGCATCTCTGTGTAAAGATCTTTTCTGTAGGTAACATGCACTGCTGCTCCACTGTCCAAAGTCCAGAGATGTCTTCTGTCATAATCCAGATGAGATTGTGGATCGTTGCTTAAAGCCAATGTGATGTGTGGAGCTTGTAGATCATGCCTGGGACCACGATGACCTTGCCTTTCGCCTCTGCCCCTGCTTCTGGAATCTGTTCCTCTGGGCTGGTACGTGGCAGGTGCTAGAGATCGTTGGGGACAATCCCGGACGATATGCCCCATACGACCACAGATGTAGTATCTTGGCATCCTTGAAACGAAAGCTCTTCCTCTGAAGTTATACCTTATTGGAGCTCTTGATGGAGGTGGTCCTCTCAAATGTGGCGTGGCTTGCATAAATGCTTCTTCGATTAAAATTCTGCATACATGATCAACTGTGCGCTGAGCAATAGGCACTTGATTAATCTTTGAAATGGCATCTTTCCATTCATGATTCATTGAGTTAATAATAACACTGATCATTTGAAAATCATCCACAGCATAATCTTGTTCGGCAAGATCTTTTCTCTTTCCTTTCAGTTTAGTTAAATGTTCTCCAATAGGTACATCAGATTTCAATTTTGAACCATGAAATTTGGTTAAGAGCAAACATGTAGATTCAATATTTCTAGGCTGGTAACATGCTTCTAATTGAGCACAAATTTGTTGGGCAGTGGCATCAGGTGAAAAAATAATCTGCAGTTCAGTGTCCATTGACATCAATAATATTGTGCATGCTTTAATATCCAATCCTCTTATGTTGGGAGGCCAAGGTTGTGGTGGAAGATTAAACACCATACAGTGAGTACCTTCTCTACGAAGTAAAATGCTAACTTCACTGACCCATGCCTTGTAATTTTGTCCTGAGCACTTTAATTTTGAATCACCAGTCAGTGGGGTGATAGAAGATTGTTGAAGAGGAACATGTATAACTTGCGCTGGTTGAGCAATGCCTGCTTGGACACCAGGAGGCGCTGGAGCTGGCACAGGTGTCGGCACTGGTTGACCTGCTGAAGGCTTTTGCACAGCTGGAGCAACAGCTGGAGGTGGTGTATCAGCTTGTACAGCGGACTGACTTATTGACATCATTGTAAAAGCTGTTTGTAAATTTTGTAATTGTTCATGTATTGTACGCAAGTCGCCAACAGATGGTGCTACAACATTAGAAATCGCAGAAGCTCTTGCTGTTTCAGTTGAGTCAGCATCACGAGACATATCACGAGATAGCTGTGATGTAGGCAAAGCTCTCTGCTCTGATTGGTCTGACACCATGCCCTTGTGATTAACTTGTGGGTGGTCCCTTGGCTTCGATGAAGGAGGCAAGATGGAAGACTCAGGAACTCCAACCACACCCTTATCTGGCTGAAGGGATAGGGCAAAAGTCTTAGCTTGCTTTATATGTTGCATATAATCCTGCACAGCTTTCTGACGCATTGTCTGCTTGGGACTCAATGGAGAATAATGAATTTCACCTTTCTCTTTGGGTGACAAATGCTCAGCTCACTGTATAACTTTAGGCTTAGCACCCAGCTTTTCATATTCTTGGGCTTCCGGTTCTTTAGGCTGAGTCTCTTTTTGAGCAATAGCTTGGGAGCATGCATCATAAACAAAAAATGGTACAGACCTGATTTCTTGTCCTCCCATAGCAACTTCCTCCAGACGAGTAGCAGAAGCAAGCGGTGTCTGCCAAAGTCATTTAGTATCCTCCTTAGTTAGTTCAAATGATGATAAATCTTCCTCTGACCGAGCTCTCCGTTTTGCTTTTCCTTTCCTGCGCAGCATGTTAAACACAACATCCTCGGATGTTGTGAACTAACTGACTAAAAAAAACTTAACCGCTTACTATCAAAGCAACCAGCAAAGAAAAACATCGTAAATTCACAACCATCCTCTGCTACCAATGTCAAAGCGAAAAAATTCAGCTTCATAAGTTAGAGGTGGTGAACCGTGCTTTTCTTTGGAGTATACTTTATTACACATAACTAGGAAGTACAATCTAGGAAGTACAGAAAAAGAAAGAAAAGAAAGTAAAACTCCTCCCCTGCAAGCATAGGCAGTAAATCAGACATCACAAGACACTCATATCTTAGTTGCTATAGAAAAATTATAACAATTCTAGTAGGCTCTGGACACTTAGCAGACAAATAAAAAAAACATAGTGACAAGTTTGCCCATTTTATCACTTTTCTTGTCATAGTTGTTAAGTTGAACCATTGCATTTGTTAAGTTAGTAACATGGTTGTTAAGTGAATATGGATTCTCCATTGACTTTGCTTGTCAGAAGTTCACAAAAGGGTATTATATGACCTGGAGACACGGCAACAATCATAAATATGAACCACTTGCCATGCATCTGAATTTTGATCATGTGCCCATGAGGATGCTACAAGGATCATAAATGTGAAAAATGGTCATGTCATTTTTTTCCAGTGTTTTTGTAACTTTGAACAGTCACTAAATAAACTGTTGTAAGTCGAGGACTACCCATGCTGTCTTCATCTAGGCAACAAAATATTATTTTTATTTATAATCTGGTATATTCTGTATTAAATTGTATTGTATTTATTCCCATTCCATAGACATTTGTGTCTCTGGAACACTTATTTTACAGATTTTTGCTTTAGTTGCTGATCGCAGCAACTACAACTATGCAGTATTGAATGTATGCATTTTAAGGTTTAACATTTTTTAAAAGTTTTATATTTTATCTCTTTTTAAAACTAACATATGATTTTGTTTATTTTTGGCGTAATTGCTGTATCTTCCAAGAAGAAGGGGAATACCTAAAATCTCCAGTCACATGCTAAAATGCTATATAGTCAGGAGGTAGGATTAATTATACTATTTCAACTTTTGCATTTGTTTTTATTTTTAAGAATGAGATATTGAAGGATGATAATAAGGGGTGTGCATAAGCGCACAATGGTGCCTACCGTCCCTGTCCCTTCGTCCCCAATTATTACTTCCTATTTCTTATATTTAAACTTAGGTTTATTCTTATTTCTATTGTATTGTAAGCTTTTGACAAAATAAATAAATAAAAAAATAAAAAAATCTTATCTCTCACACACAGTGAAAATCACTAAGATGTTAAGTCATGAAGATATTATGAGAAGATTGAGATACCCAGATTACACAGACTCAGCTGTTTTACAACAGCTAAAAAAGTCAGTTTAAAATATAGAAATGCCTAAAAATTTCAGATCAAAATATGGGAATGGCAGGACATAACCGCACCATATGAATTAGCACTTCATCATCTAAATTACATTGTAATCATTATTTATTAAACATAACCTTTATTAGGCATTGTTTGTAATATCTTTCCTTATAAGAAATACAGCCTTATTCCAGAACTCTCTCTTTTAGAGAATACATAATCATGGCTGGCTTGAAAGTTATGATTGCAAGTCCATTGCTGATATTTCTGGTTTATCTTCTAAGAACTGTAAGAATTTCTCCAGTAACAATTTATTTTTAAGTGGGCTTGAATAATACTAAGTAACCACCAACTGTATCAACTGTAACTTGGAAATCAGCTATAGCTTAATGTCTATCACCATTCATATGGCTTTCCAAAGAATTCCTGTCTGCAAATAGCAAAGTTCTTTTGGAACTGTCAGCAGCAGTCATCTTATCCTTTTAAATGGTGCTGAATTAGATATTGGGTTTCTGCCCAAACTATTAAAGACTATTAAACTATTAAATGGTGCTGAATTAAATATTGGGTTTCTGCCCAAACAAAAAATTAGAGAAGGCTGTGCTGAAAGATTACATGGATTTTATGATTTTTGATTCCAGAGTATTCCTGTGATTTTTAATGAAAACCCTAATAGGAAATAAGTTATACTTTTATAATAAATAAATAACAATCTATTAACAGAAGAATACATCTTACCACTTGCTATATAGCAGTGATGGCTAACCTTTTCCATGTCATGTTCCAAAAGCCATGATGCAATGTGCATGTACTGCGTATGCGCGCGACCCCCTGCATGTGCACTGAGTGCCTCTGCACATATACGTGCAACCCCCACCCCCTGCTCATGTGTGCACCTCTCCTGCGCAAGTACCTTCTCCCTCACATGTGCAGCAGATACCCGACAATCAGCTGGCTGGTGGGGGACGCATGCGCATGTACAGTGGGACTCTTCTGGGCAACCTCTTGTGTGCCAGCAGAAATGGCTCTATGATTTCCTGCTTCCTGCTTTCTAGCTAATCTAAATCTCCCAGCACAGCAGAGCAGCTGATGGTCGGCGGGGGGGGGAAGGAAAAATAGCAACTTAGCAGGCAAGTTTGCCAGGTAAGGATTGAGTGAGCGGGGAGAGTTCCCGTGGGCCATGTGGGCAGCGCAGCCTTGTGTTCCCTTGCAGCCTGGATTAATTGCTTTGGGGGACATTTCTCTGAAGACCACTAAAATTTTCTCCCGGATCACCAGTGGGCTGCAGCCCACCAGTTGGCGACCACTGTTCTAGTCCAACCCCCTGCCTAGGCAGGAGACCCTACACCACTTCAGACAAATGGTTATCCAACATCTCTTTAAAAACTTCTAGTGTTGGAGCATTCAAAACTTCTGGAGGCAAGTTGTTCCACTGATTAATTGTTCTAACTGTCAGGAAATTTCTCCTTAGTTCTAAGTTGCTTCTCTCTTTGATTAGTTTCCACCCATTACTTCTTGTCCTACCCTCAGGTGCTTTGGAGAATAGCTTGACTCTCTCTTCTTTGTGGCAGCCCCTGAGATATTGGAACACTGCTATCATGTCTCCCCTAGTCCTTCTTTTCATTAGACTAGACATACCCAATTCCTGCAACTGTTCTTCATATGTTTTAGCCTCCAGTCCCCTAATCATCTTTGTTGCTCTTCTCTGCACTCTTTCTAGAGTCTCAACAACTTATTTACATCGTGGCAACCAAAACTGAATGCAGTATTCCAGCGTAACCTTACCAAGGCATTATAAAGTCCATTCAATATATATATTATAAAGTGGCATTAAAACTTCACATGATTTTGATTCTTTTATTCTATCCCTCTGTTTATGCAGCCTAGAACTATGTTACCTTTTTTGGCAGCTGCTGACATTGCTGGCTCATATTTAAATGATTGTCCACTAGGACTCCAAGATCCCTCTCACAGTTACTACTATTGAGCAAGGTACCACATACACTGTACCTGTGCATTTCATTTTTCTTGCCTAAATGTAGATTTTTCTTGCCTAAATGTAGAACCTCACTTTTTTCCCCATTGAATTTCATTTTGTTAGATAGCGCCCAATGTTCAAGTCTGTCAAAATGTGGGTTAGACAGCATCACCACCAGATGGATTCATAACTGGCCCACATTTTTCTACTTTATCTAGTAGTAGGTTATGGTCTACTTTATCAAATGCCTTACTGAAGGCCAAGTAAATTATATCGACAGCATTCCTCTGGTCCACTAATTTTGTCACTTTGTCAAAGAATGCAACAAGATTAGCCTGGCATGATCTGTTTTTAACAAACCCATGTTGGCTTTTGGTTATTACTTTGTTTGCTTCTAGGTGTTCTCTGATTCATTGCTTATTTTTTTTTTTATTATTATACTTTTATACCGCCCCCTCTCCCAAAAAAGGGACTCGGGGTGGTGTACAGCCAAGATAAAAACAACATAAATAGTAAAAAATTTAAAAGAGAGTTAAAAGAAATTAAACTAGTGGCTGGAATAATATTATAAAAGCAGAATAAAAGGGGTAAAAAAGTTAAAAATATCCAAAATTTAAAACCCTAGTAATTAATACTAGGCCAGACCGGCCTGTTGGAAAAGTTGTGTCTTTAATGCATGCCGGAAGGTCTGCAGGTCAGTGATGGCCTGCATCTCTGGGGGTAATTCATTCCAGAAGGAGGGAGCCCCCACAGAGAAGGCCCGCACCCTCGGGGCCACCAGCCAGCATCGTCCAGCTGATAGCACCCCAAGGAGGCCCACCCTGTGGGAATGCACTGGCCAGCAGGAGGCCGATGGTGGCAGCAGGCGGTCCCGTAAGTACCTGGGTCCCAAGCCACGGAGCGCTTTAAAGGTAATCACCAACACCTTGAATCGCACCCGAAAGGCCACTGGAAGCCAATGCAGCTCGCGCAGGAGTGGTGTAACATGGGAGCTCCGAGGAGCCCCCAAGATCACCCGCATGGCCACATTTTGCACCAGCTGAAGCCTCCGGATGCTCTTCAAGGGGAGCCCCATGTACAGAGCATTACAATAGTCTAAGCAGGAGATAACGAGAGCAGAAGTGACTGTGCGAAGAGCGCCCCGATCCAGAAAGGGCCGCAACTGGTAGAACCGACGGACCTGACAAAAAGCGCTCCTGGTGACGGTCGCTATGTGCTCTTCTAACATCAGCCATACATCCAGGAGGACACCCAGATTGCGCACCCTCTCCGTTGGGGTCAAAATTTCTCCCCCCACGGCCAGTGATGGAGTGAACTGGCTGTATCCGGGCGCAGGAAACCACAGCCACTTGTTTTGGCTGGGTTGAGTCAAAGCCTGTTAAGACCCATCCAACTCCGCATGGCTTCCAGGCACCGGGTCATCACTTCAATGGCTTTGTCGGGGTGGCCCAGGGTAGAAATGTACAGCTGAGTGTCATCAGCGTACTGATGGAACTCTACCCCAAAGCCACGGGTGATTTCACCCAGAGGCTTCACATAAATGTTGAACAGCAGGGGCGAGAACACAGACCCCTGAGGCACCCCACAAAACAAGGGCCTCGGGGTCGACCTTTGCCCCCCTGCCAACACAAATTGCGAGCGGTCGGAGAGGAAGGAGGAGAACCACCGTAACACGGTGTCTCCCATTCCCAACCCCTCCAACCGCCGCAATAAGATACTGTGGTCGACAATATCAAAAACCGCTGAGAGATCTAACAGGACCAGGACAGAAAAACAACCCCTGTCCCGGGCCTTCCAGAGATCATCCACCAATGCAACCAACACCGTCTCCGTGCTGTGCCTGGGCCTGAAACCTGATTGGAGAGAATCTAGATATACCCCTTCATCCAGGTGCTGCGGGAGCTGTCATGCTCCCACACTCTCAACAACCTTCGCCACAAAGTGAAGGTTGGAGACCGGATGGTAACTCGACAATAATGTTGGATCCAGGGACGGTTTCTTGAGGAGGGGCCTCACCACCGCCTCTTTCAACGTGGCAGGTAAAAGCCCCTCTCTCAAGGAAGTATTAATAATGCCCTGGAACCAACCTCGTGTCACCTCCCGAGTGGCCAAAACTAGCCAGGTGGGACACGGATCCAATAAACATGTGGTGGCATTAAGCCCACCCAGTATCCTGTCCACGTCTTCCAGGGTTACAGGATCGAACTCAACCCAAATGACCTCACTGGATTCCGCCCCCGCCCTCCCGCCCAGAGATGCCCAGTCAGAGTCCAGCCCATCCCGGATATGAGTGATTTTGTCCTGCAGATATCTAGAAAAATCCTCGGCCTGTCCTTGCAAGGGATCCTCCCATGCTCCCACCTCCAAAAGGAAGTGGGTCACCCTAAACAGGGCAGCCAGGCGATTTTCTGTGGACGTAATAAGGGTGGAAAAGTAAGATCGCTTTGCCACCCTTATTGCCACTAAATACGCCCTAATATGGGATCGTAAAATTGTTCGATCAGATCCAGAGCGGCTGGCCCTCCAACCACTCTCTAGGCATCTTTTCTGGCGCTTCATCTCCCTCAGCTTCTCAGAAAACCAGGGAGCCAACTGGATCGGCACCAGGTCAGAGACCGCAAAGGCACAACCCAGTCAAGGGCCCCGGCAGCCACCCTATCCCAGGTGGCCACCAAGTCCCCCACCAGGTCGTGTGTGCGAGTCTCGGGAAACGTCCCAAGCTCCATCAGGAACCTATCTGGGTCCATCAGGCGCCTGGGGCGGAACCATTTTATTGGTCCTGCCTCCCTGCAACGAGGGGGTGCGGAATGGAAGTCCAGCCTAAGGAGCGAATGATCCGACCATGACAGGGGCTCTATAGAGACATCCCCTAAACCCAGATCATCCTGCCACTGACCAGAGACAAAAACCAGATCCAAAATGTGACCCCCAGTGTGTGTGGGGTCCCGAATTAATTGGGTCAGGCCCAAGGCTGTCATGGAAGCCATGAACTCCTGAGCAATCCCCAAGGCCCAGCCGGCAGAGGGTAGGTTGAAGTCCCCCATGACCATAAGCCTGGGGGTTTCAACCGCCAAGCCAGCTATAAACTCAAGGAGCTCAGGCAGGGCCGATGTCACATAGCAGGGAGCCAGGTATGTGATCAATAGGCCCATCTGAACCCCGGAGCTACACTTCACAAAAAGGGATTCACATCCAGTCGTTTGAGGAACAGTGGATTCCCTAGGACACAGATCTTCCTTAATAACCACTGCCATCCCCCCACCCCTCCCCTGAGCCCTCAGCCGATGGAAAACCCGAAACCTGGATGGGCACATCTCGACCAGGGGAACACCCCCCTCTTGGCCCAACCAGGTTTCGGTAATGCCCGCCAGATCCACTCCCCCCTCACAGATCAAATCATAAATGAGGGGGGGCTTATTAACTATGGACCTGGCATTGCACAGCATCAGCCGAAGGCCCAGGACCCGAAGACTTGGACAGCCTGGGGAACGGGAAATAACTAGGGGGTCGGAGCGCGTCACCTCACGCAAACAGCAGTGGCGTGCTCCCAAAACCTGATATGGCCCCCTATGTCCGCCAAATCTGCCTCTCCCGCTTACTCTGCAGATGGACTGCATCTCTCCCTCCCGGAAATAGCCCCCCATCCTCGATCCGACCTCTCCCGACCCTAGAACCTCCCGGATGCACTCGACCACTGGTCTGGCCCCTGTCTCAGGTGGGTTGTCCCCCAACCCCCACCTGGTTTCCCTCCCTAACCCCGATAAAAATTTAAATAAAAACTGATACAAATGTGTACCACGCCCAGAGCGTTTCCTATGGCCATGCCACCGTTTCCTATGGCCATGCTTGATTATCTTTTCCAGAATCTTCCCTGATATTGAGGTCAGGCTGATCGGACTATAGATTCCTGGATCTATTTGTTTCCCCTTTTTTGAAGATGGGAGCTATATCAGCTCTTTTCCAGTCCTCTGGCAGCTCCAGAATCTTTGAAAAATACAGTTTAGTAGTTCTGAGATCTCATCTGCCAGTTCATTCAGAACTTTGAGGTGTGATCCATCTGGTCCTGACAATTTGAACTCATCTAGAGTAGACAGGTGTTCACTTATCATTTTCTTCCCTATTTTAACTTGTGTTCCTATTCTGTTTTTTGTGGTGCTGTTTTTGATAGGCTGGCTGTTGCTTCCCTTTGTGTAAAGACAGATGCAAGGGTGGGATTCAAATTTCTTAATAACCGGTTCTGTGAGCGTGGCCTAATTTGTGGGTGTGGCTTGGTGGTCATGTGACTGGGGTGGGCATGGCTAGGTGGCCATGTGACTGGCAAACAAAATATAAGTGGTCCTCTCTTAATGGCCAGTTGGTTAGCAAGTGTTCTAATTTATGACTGACCTCCCCAGAGCTATTTGACCTGTTTTTGGAGTATTGACAGCCATGCATCCCACACAGTCACGTGACTGAAGTTTTCTGTTTTTTGCCAGTTTCCAACAATTCCTTCTAGTTTCCGGTTAAAAATGCCCATTGGGGAAAAGGGACTTTTTTAACAACCAGTTTTTGCTTAATGATCACGAGGTTCACTTAACGACCATGGTGTTTGCCTAACCTAGGGTCTGCAACCTTAAACACTCAAAGAGCCATTTTTCTATTTTCTTTTAAACAGATCTCTCTCTCTTTTTCTTTCTCACTCTCTCATCTCTCTCTCTCATCTTTCCCTCTCTCACTCTCTGTCTCTTGTCTCTCTCTCTTTCCCTCCCTCCCTCTGTCCCTGGGGGGAAGGAACATCTGAACTGGTGCTGGGTGGTGGGAATTTGATGAGCGAGTACTGAAGACCAGATGGCTGGCAGGGAGATGGGGCAATCCCGCAGTTTCCCCAAAAATAACACTTCTGGTGAGGAAGAAAAGAAACACATTGGGAGGAGCTTGGTATCGCTGGCAGCTGCTTCCTGCGCTGACAGTAGTCAACCTGGCTGCTTCCCTCCTCCTTCTCGGCCTCATACATATAGAGCAAATACTCACACATCTCACGGTCCTGGAGGAACTCACCCACACACTGACTTCTTGCAGAAGATCCTCCCAGCGCCATGTGTGCATGCTCTACCCAAGAAGGAGGAGAAGAGTTGCCAAACTTTTCTTCCTTCCCTTCCCTTCACAGCAGAGCTGCTCAGAAGGCAGCTCCTGTGGCCTGGCTATCCCTTTATGGTCCCCCCTCCCATGCCGAAGTACCTTAAAGGGACAGGCTGCAGCAGCTACCTTCGTGCTGCGAAGGGAGGAAGAAAAGTTCAGCAACTCTTCTCCTTCTTGGGCATACACACAGAGCCTGCCATGTACATATTGTGTGTGCATGGTGCCAGAGGGTCCCAGCCTCATGTGTCTATGCTCTGTGTGAATGCCCAAGAAGAAGGAGAATACTTGCCAATTTTTTCTTCCTCTCTCTCTTCTGACACACTGGGCAGACAAGTGAGCAGTGTCACATGGGGCAAGTGTCCTCCCAGCCAGCACAGCGATGGGTCTCCGACCTCATACAAATGCAAGTTTGCAGACACCTCAGGATTCCAGGCTTTGGCTGCAAGAACTGCAAACAGCCTTTCCCACTACACCCTTCTCCTCCCACCACCCCATGCAAGGCAAGAAGCCCGACAGAAAGCACCTGACCCAAAGACACAGCCCTCCATGACGGAGTCCTTCCCAGGGAACAAAGCAAAAACTTACTAATCCATCCCGAAGGGGAGCTTCAGAGTGGTGGCGGCAGCACTCTGGGAGGATGGCCCTCGGGGCCCTGAGAAACTGTCTTGTGCAGCATAGCAAAATTTACTTTAGCAACTGGGAGTTGCTGTTTTGGGTTCTGCAAGTCCCCCTCTCTTTGGGAAACGGTTCCAGGTGGCAGAGAGGAACAGGATTCCACCTGGCTGCTTCTCTGCCACCTGGAGCCATTTCCTGATGGGGACTTGCAGGACCCAAAGCTAAATTTCGCTGTGCCGGGAAAGAGATTCTCTCTCTCCCAGCTAGATCAGCAGGGAGAGAAGCAGCTGCTGTCCCTGCCGGAGCCAACATTAACCTGTCCACACATTCTTCTGCTGCTTTTGCTGGGAGAGCGACAATGTTTCTTGCACAGCAGTAAGCTAAATTTCGCTATGCCAAGAAAGACTCTCTCACTTTCCCAGCTAGACCAGCAGGGAAGAGAAGCAGATGCTGACCCGGCTGAAGCCAACACGGAGCTGCTCCATGTGTTCTCCAGTGAAGGCAAATGGGGGGGGGGAGATGACCGGCAGTGGCGGCAAAAGGCAAGTGGTGGGGGAAAGGTGACTAGCAGCGACAGATAGTGACCAGGGCTTGCTTGCAGAGCCTCACTCACCGATCACGAAGGCAGGGAGCTATGGCTGATGTGGCAGGTGGGCAAAACAGGCTTCAGGCAACCATGTCGCACATGCAAGATAAGGACTGGCTGGGCAGGGAGGGGAGGGGAGGGGTGGGTGGAGAGGGGCAGGGGCAGCCAGTGATGCAATTTGCCAGTTCTCTGAACTGCACAGAATCTTAACAACTGGTTCTATAGAACCGGTCTGAACCGGTAGAATCCCACCCCTGGACAGATGCAAAAAACAAGTTAAGTAGTTCTGCTTTCTCCCTGTTGCTTGTCATCTTGTCATTTTCTACCAGCAATGGACCTATTGTTTCCTTTACTGTTTTTCTTGTTTTTAACATGTTGGAAGTAGGGTTTTTCTGTTATTTTTTACTTTTGTCGCAAGCCTTTGTTCATTGTGTGCCTTAGCTCTCCTCACTTCATCTTTACAGGCTCAGGCTATTTGCTGATATTCTGCCTTGGTTATTTGCCCCTCTTTCCACTTTTTATACTTGTCCTTTTTGTCTTTCAATTTGTCAGAGATTTCTTTATGCAGCCATGTTAGTTTCTTTTGAGAGATGTTGTTTTTCTTGTTCATTGGTATTGTGCTAGACTGGGCTTTTATAATCTCACTTTTCAAAATTTCCCATGCTTCTTGAGTTATTTTCCCCTTGAGGATTCTCATCCATGGAATCCTTCCCAAAGTTTATCCTTCTTTCTAAGTTTATTGAAATTAGCTCTTTTAAAGTCCAAGACTCTAGTTTGACTTTGTTGTACTACTTTTATTTTTATTTATTTATTTATTTATTTATTTTGTCAAGCGATTATAAGATAACAGGTATTAGTATAAACATAGTTATGAATACATGAAATGGATACATATAAGAAAAAATAAAAAGAAACAATAGGACAGGGTTGGTAGGCACATTGGTGCGCTTATGCACACCCCCTACAGACCTCTTAGGAAAGGGGTGAGGTCAATAGTAGACAGTCTAAGGTTAAAGTTTTTGGGGTTTAGGGAAGAAACCACAGAGTCAGGTAGAATATTCCAGACATTGACCACTCTGTTGCTAAAGTCGTATTTCCTGCAATCAAGTTTGGTACAGTTTACCTTGAGTTTGTATCTATTGTGTGCTCTTGTATTGTTATGGTTGAAGCTGAAGTATTCATTGACAGGTAGGACATTGCAATGTATAATTTACATACTATACCTAGATCAGACTGAAGGCGGTGTAGTTCTAGGTTTTCTAGGTCTAGAATTTCAAGTCTGGTGGCATAAGGTATTCTGCAACAAGTAAATGAGTGGAGAACTCTTCTTGTGAAATATTTCTGGACTTTTTCAACTGTGCTAATATCAGATACATAATGTGGGTTCCAGACTGATGAGCTGTATTCAAGTATTGGTCTAGCAAATGTATGCTCTAGTTAGTAGTGTGATATTACCAGAGAAAAAGCTACGTACGATTAGGTTAACAACTCTTAATGCCTTTTTGGCTATGTAGTTACAGAAGCCTCTAGCACTTAAATCATTAGAGATGAGTATTCCAAGGTCCTTGACAGAGTTTGGATCATCAACAAGGTCTTGACTATTCAGCTTGTATTTTATTTTCTGATTTTTTTTGCCAATATGTAAGACAGAGCATTTATTTGTTGAGATTTGAAGTTGCTGTTTTTTTGACCATTCTGATACATAGTCTTTTTGAAGGGTAGCAGTATTGTCTGTGGTGTTGTATAGCTTCATAATGTTGAATTCCAATAGTGCATGATCACTTGCCCCCAAGGTTCCTGTAGCTTCAACATCTTCTATTATTTCATCTCTGTTAGTGAGAATTAAGTCCAATATGGCTGACCCTCTTGTTCCCTTCTCTACTTTTTGAGAAACAAAGTTGTCTGCTAGATTTGTTAGGAACCTGTTGGATCTTCCACTTGGTGCAGAGTTTGTCTCCCAGTTGATGTCAGTTGAAATCCCCCATTACTACTGGGATGTGCTTCCTATGTACCTTAGTTACTTGACTAGCAAAAAGTTCATCGATTTCTTCTGTTTGGTTGGGTGGCCTATAGTATAGACCTATGGAAAAATATGGCAAAAATACACTTGCTCTGAATCAAACATTGAGAACCAATACTAGTTTAAGATTTAAAAACAAGTGTGCTATAATGGAATGGGATTTTTTTTTTCATCTGTGATATTGGGTAAAGGAACAGAGTTTTCCATATTTGTATTCTTACTAATATTGAACACACTTTCTCTGTTTCTTAATTGTATCTGAAAATGAAACAGACACAAATTTAAAGAGAATTTTATAGTTATGTTTCAGTTTTGTATATTTATATGCTCTTTAAAAGATTCACCTATTATTGCAAGTGATTAGGACTCTTGATAATATGCAATATCCCAAACTGTTAATTTATTATGGGAGTCAGGCAGCATATGCATGTTATTATTAACAATAATAAGGCCTTGACAAAATCCCTATCAGTTAATTGCAAATGCAGATTTTCTTGGTGCAGCTTACAGTTTGAGAAGTTTATGTGTACTGAATTTTCATTGTTAAGAAGTAGGATTTTAATTTGTCAATTCAGCCTGCTCAGCTCTTTGTTTTTGTACATTTGACTGCTTTATTTACTTACAAAAATTCCTAGCAAACATATTATGTCATGCTCACAACAAATTTTACTGTGCATTATTGATGAAATAGAGATGAAAAATAATAAGGAATAAATCTGTTCTATCACATAAATTATAATTTAAATAAAGATACATTTTATCATTGTTACCAGTGCAACATTCATCAAATCAAGGCATATACTAGAGTTAATCTATCGGAAAGTATGCAGTTTTCATAGCAGCTATCAATCTTTCCAATACTGAATTGTAGTCTTATTGAATGGGATCTATTTATATTGGGTATTTCTTGTTTGTGAGTGTGTGTACGGTATTTTCGTCTAGCTTCTTCTGGGTAACCATTGTTTGTTTTATCAATAAAGTGAAATTGTAATGTTATATTAAATTATATTAAATGATTAGGATACTTACTACATACTTGTGATCATGTGATCAAAATAAGGGCACTTGGCAACTGGCATGAATTTACATTGGTTTAAAACCGTTACAGCTGCCATTCTTCTAATTCAATACCATATCCTAAATTTATTTATTTTTTATTTATTTGATTTGTCAATCGCTTGCAAAATAATAGGTATAAGTATAAACATGAGTAAGAATACAGGAAACAGGTACAAATAAATGGAGACAATAGGACAGGGATGGCAGGCGCGATGGTGCACTTATGCACGCCCCTTACAGACCTCTTAGGAATGGGGTGAGGTCAATAGTGGATAGTTTGAGGTTAAAGGAGTGGGGGTTTGAGAATGTAACTACAGAGTCAGGTAGTGCATTCCAGGCATTGACCACTCTGTTGCTGAAGTTGTACTTTCTGCAATCAAGTTTGGAGCGGTTAACATTAAGTTTGTATCTGTCGTGTGCTCTTATATTGTTGTAGTTGAAGCTGAAGTAGTCATTGACTGGTAGGACATTGTAGCAGATAATTTTGTGTGCTACGCTTATGTCCAACCACAGGCGGCGTAATTCAAGATTGTCCAAGCCCAAAATTTCAAGTCTGGTGATGTAGGATATTCTGTTGCAAGCAGAGAAGTGTAATACTCTTCTTGTGAAATACTTCTGATTTGCTCAATTGTATTAATGTCTGATATACAGTGCGGATTCCAGACAGATGAGCTATATTCAAGTATTGGTCTAGCAAAGGTTTTGTATGTCCTAGTTAGCAATTCAATATTTCCAGAGGAGAAACTTCATAAGATTAGATTTACAACTCTTAATGCCTTTTTGACAATGCTGTTACAGTGAGCTCTGTCGCTTAGGTCATTAGATATGAGTACTCCTAGGTCCTTGACAGAGTGAGGGTCATCAATGAGGTCATATCCGCATAGTTTGTATTTGGTGTACTGATTTTTTTTTACCAATGTGTAGGACAGAGCATTTGTTGATTGCGATTTGGAGTTGCCAATTGTTTGACCATTCAGACATATAATCAAGGTCACTTTGAAGAGCAGTAGCATTGTTGGTGGTATTGAATAGTTTTACATCATCCGCAAAGAGGACACAGTTACTTATAAAGTGATCGCAAAGGTCATTTATATAGAATATAAAGAGAGTGGGTCCTAGAATGTTGCCTTGGGGGACACCACTGTTCACTGGAACAGGGTTTGATATAGCGCTCCCTATTTTTACTATTTGTTGCTGTTTGAGAGAATGCAGTAATCCACTTATGAAGGGATCCGGAAATGCCATAAGAGTTTAGTTTTAACAGTAGTTTGTCATGTACCACTGAATCAAAGGCTTTGCAGAAGTCTATGTAAATTGCATCTATTGCTTTACTCTGGTCGCGTAGAGTAGTCCATATGTTTTTGCAGTGTAGGAGTTGTAGGTTGCAGGACAATTTTTTCCTGAAACCAAATTGTTTTTGGGAGATTAGGTTGTTTGACTCTAAGTGGAGAGTGATGAATTAGTTAATGATTGATTCCATGACTTTGCACATGACACAACACAGTGAAATTGGTCTGTAGTTTTCAGCCAAGCTGGGGTCACCTTTTTTGAAGATAGGGATGACCGTAGCTAAGGATCATAGGCTCAGTACAGAGCTGGTTCTGAATGATATATCATATATAATGCTTAGGGGTTCAGCTATGGCAGAAGAAAGCTTTTTTAAAAAGTATGCACATAATCCATCGTGGGCAATATATAGGGATGCCCATGCTATCATAGATCCTTTTACAATTTCTTCCTCCCCATTAAATCTTTGCAAATAGTTGTAAGTTTTTGTAATAAATTTATCTACCAGTCCTACTAAAATTTTATCTAATTGTTGCTGTTCTTTGTCAAATCCATATTCCTCTAGGTCTTTTTTATATCTAGCCTGCAGTTGTAGGTATGGCCACCAATCAATATTTATTCCTTGATCTCTCAGCTCTTGGTTTGTTTTAAGCCTCCCTTGATTGTCTAATAGATCATTATATCTTGCTATTTTTCCTATGTCTAGTGTATTCAGATAGATCATCACCTCCATAGTTGACAGCCAGCCAAGTATCTTCATATGGTGCTTTTTTAAAATTCTCACCCAAGTCTGTATGAATGAGACCCTCATTTGATATCTGTAAAAATATGAATGCACCTTGCTCCTCTTTTCCCAAAGGAAAGCAGGCCATCCTATCTGGAAGTCGTGACTTTCTAGTGTTAGGATCCTTTTATTATTTAAATTTAGCCAATCCCTTATCCAAATTTAGTGCCGCAGCCTGATAGTACAATTCCCCCTCTGGGAGTCCAAAATCAGTTCTACTTCTACTATCCTGCAACATTTTGAATTTTATATGTGATTTCTTGCCTAACCAGACAAATTTCATTGTTGTTTTATTTAATTCTTTGGGGAAAAAAGTTATCTAATTTTATAGGGATCATTTGAAATAGACATAACAATTTAGGTAAAATATTCATTTTTATTGTGGCTATTCTTCCCAATAGTGATAATTGTAAGTTCCCCCATAACTCCAAATCTTTTTTATTTATTTTAATAATTTATTGTAACTATCTTCTTTTATTGAAGAACATCTTGACATTAACCATATTCCTAAATATTTAATCTTTTTTGTAGTTTGCAATTCAATTTTTCTTTCTAATTCTCTGTTCTGATTTTCAATAAGTTTTTGACTATTACTTTGGTCTTTATTAATTTTAAGGCCTGCCACCTCCCCAAATTTTTCTATTTCTTGCAGTAAAATATGTCCAGTGTCTATTGGTTTTTCTAATAAAAATATTAAATCATCTGCAAATGCCTGAATTTTATATTTTTCCTTTCTAATTTTGATCCCTATTATTTCTGAATTTCATCTGATTTGAACTAGTAGCACTTCTAAGGACAAGATAAAGAGCAGAGGTGATAACTGACATCCCTGTCTCACTCCCTTAGCTATTTTAAATTTGTCTGTAAAATCCCCATTTAACAGTACGCTGGCCTTTTGCATAGAGTATATTGCTTGTAACGTTTTTTTTAAATTTCATTCCAGATTTCATATTTTTTATTTGTTGAAGCAAAAACTGCCAATTTAAATTATCAAAAGCCTTTTGCACATCCAGAAAAAATAATGCAGCTTGTTTTTCAGGATGGGCTTCATAATATTCTAAAATTCATAAATAAATAAAATCACCATTCTTGTATTGTTCCTAATCTGTCTATTTGGTAGAAATCCATTTTGGTCTATATGTATAATTTTGTTCAATAGTTTTTTCATCCTTTCTGCTAATACAGTCATAAATATTTTATAGTAGGCGTTTAGCAGTGAAATAGGTCTGTAATTTTTAATTTGTTGCTGATTGGTACCTTCTTTTGGAATTAAGGTGATGTATGCCTCGGCCCAGGATTCAGTTAATCTAGCCTCTGACAGTGCCTCATTATATATTTCCAACATTATTAATTCCAGAGATTCATACATGTTCTTATATAATTCCCCTGAGAGACCTGTTGGCCCCAGGGTTTTGTTGCTTTTCTGTTTTTGAATTGCTTTTCTCAATTCTGCTAACATTATTTCTTTGTTCAGCATCTCTCTTTTTTCTTCCGAGATCGGAGGTAGACTTTTTTCTTCTAGATACTACGCTATATTCTCCTTTACTATTTCTTCCTGTTTATAAAGCCCCTCAAAGTAGTTTTGCGTAATTCTTTTCTTTTCTTTCATGTGATAATGTTGGTTCCCTTTTTTGTCTCGTAATTGTTGTATTAATGTTTTTTCTTTCTCTCTTAATTTATAGGACAACCATCTTCCCAGTTTGTTCACATGTTTGAAAAAAAATTGTTTTACAAATTTTAGATTTTGCACCCTTTCTTCTTGTGTTAATAAATTTAATTTATGCCTAGCCGGAACCATTTTCCCCTTAAGTTTATCATTTTGTGGTTCTTTTTGTAGATCAGATTCATATTTTTTAATCTCTTCCTGTATTAAGTTTTGTTGTCTCCATTTTCTTTGTTTCTTCTTGCCATATAGGATATCATTATCCCCTTTACATAAGTTTTAGTAGTGTCCCATAGATTCTGCAGTGATGTATGCTGTTTCACATTTTCCTTAAAAAATAATTCCACTTCTTTTTTAATCATTTGGCCATATTCTTTTTCTTTCAAGATCTGTGGGTTCAGTGTCCATCTTCTTCTTTTTCCTTGACCTTTCCAAATTACCTTCAGAGGATTATGATCTGCCCATGTATTTGGCATAATTTCCATTGTATCTATGTCTTTCTCCATTTCCCCATTTACCCAAACCTTATCAATTCTTGACCATGACTTATGTGGAAAAGGTATATTTGTTCTGTTTTGGGTTTAATTTTCACCATAGGTCTGGCAGATTCAATTCATTTATTATTTCAAAAAATTGTTTTGGTATAGTTTTCTTTTTGTTCTTATTTTTTTTATTACATGTGTAATCCTTTTCAATGTCTACTACAGCATTAAAATCACCAACTAGGCATATATTTCCCTGTCCTGTTTCTATTATTTTTTCGTACAACTTACTATAGAACTGATTATCAATGGGGGAGTATATTACCACCAGTAACATTTGTTTTTGTTGTATCATTAGTTTAATCATTAAAATTCATCCGTTCTTGTCAGCATACCTTTGTTTGATTTTTAATCCTTCCCTAATATATGCTACTACTATTTTTTTTTTGGTCCGCCAGTGATGCATGAAGTGCTCCTAGCTTTGGATAGTTTAAACAGTTGCCATATTGCTTCTTGATGTGTACTTCTTGTAGGCACACTATATCTTCCTTCTGTTTTACTAGTTTTGTGAATGTTTGTTTTCTTTTGGCAGGAGAATTTAATCCATTAATGTTTATTGATAATAATTTAATGGGAGAAATTATGGACTAAGAATTATAACAGAGGTCTCCAAACTTGGCAACTTTAAAACTTGTGGACTTCAACTCCCAGAATTCTGTTGAAGTCCACAAGTCTTAAAGTTGCCAAGTTTGGAGACCCCTGAATTATAAATTAATGCTGTCCGTGACCTATAAAGAAAACCTTTATAAAATATTTTACCATTGGCATTTAGCTCCGGCGAGATTGGTAAAGACGTACCTTAATATCAGCCTGGAATGCTGGAAATGTAGGCAAAAATACGGTACCTTCTTTTATGTATGGTGGTTATGCCCTGAGACTAGGAAATATTGGGTAAGGATAAGGAACTGGCTACAAGAGATAGCAAATCACCAAATTGAGCTTAAAATGGAACTCTTTCTGCTAGGAGTAATGAAAGATAAATATAGTAAAAAGGTCAAATATATTATACTACACATTGTGATAGCAGCCAGAATAGTCTTCACACAAAGATGGAAATGGAATAGTACCTCCCCTGAGGAATTGGCAATACAGAAAGTGGTGGAATGTGCCAAGATAGATAAGCTTACATAGGAACTAAAAGGCAGAGAAGAATCTGAATATTATGCGGTATGGGACAAGTGGTATAATTGGTTAAAGAATAGGAATAAAGATTAATGTAAATATAATAATTACATATTTGTATGTATATTGTCAATGTCACAGTGTTGTCAAGAATGTATAAGAGATTTGTATTTTGGAAAATCACAATAAAAACATATTTTTAAAAAACAGCTAGGTCACATGATCATCATTTGTGACCTTTCCAAGAGGCTTCCAACAAGCCAAGTAATAGGAGAAGCCAGATTTGTTCAATGACCAAGGCAAAATATATTGTAAAATTGGAGTGACTCACTTAATGAGCACATCTTTAGTGAAGGCAATTCCAGTCCCAGTTATGGTCATAAGTTAAGGACTACGGGTAATTCTTGACTTAAAACAGTTTGCTTAGTTTACAACAGCACTGAAAAATGTGACCTATGACCATTTTTCAGAGTTACGACCTTTGCAGCATCACCATGATCATGTGATCAAAATTCAGATGCTTGGCAGTTGGTTCATATTTATGACCCCTGCTGTGTCCCAAGATCATGTGATCACCTTTTGTGACCTTCTGACAAGCAAAGTCAATGGGGAAGCCAGATTCACTTAACAACTAAATTACTAATGTATCAATTATAGTGACTCACTTAACAACTCTAGTAAAAAAAGTGGTAAAATGGGGCAAAATTCACTTAACACATGTCTCACTTAACATAAATTGTGGGCTCAATTATGGCCATAAGTTGAGGACTACCTGTACCTGCACACTGGGATGCTACAGGAAAAATTAGGAAAATTTAATGAAAATAATGTTGAAGGACAGTTTATTTGTCTATGGAATAGGGTCTAGTATGTTCCCAAAAGGATCGGGACTCAGCTTTGGGGGTGCTCCTATAATTATTATTTGAAGCTCAAATGGTATAAAGAACAAATTTTCTCTGCCTAGTCTGATAATTCCATTTTAACTCTGTCTGGGTGGTCCTGTTTTGATTATTGGAAAGATAGGCTAAGATTGAAAATGTTCAAATGTTTAAATTATTCTAATATAGACCTAAAAGAGGCTTTATTCTGGGATTACTCTGTGGTTCAGATGAAATCAGTGCTTTGTTAGGATAAATTTTAACTTACAAGCTTCGTCTGACATTGACTTGCTTTTAAACCTTTTTAATTACTTGAGGAGGAAAGTGTGAAGCTGTAACTTTAACCTTAATCCTAATGACTAGCTACATACAATGCAGTTTCTAAAAGCCCAGTCAACAGGTTTGTGGGGGGAGGCACATTTTGATTCATCTAAATTTCTGCAAAAGAAACTAGAACAGAGTGTCAAACTCAGTTTCGTTGGGGGATGCATCAGGGTTGGGGTTGAATTCGGTGGGCCAGGGTGGGTGTGGCAGGATGGGCATGGCTAGGTGGGCATGGCCAGCTCCCACTGGTGCTGTGCTCGCTCTCCCTAGGCAGAAAACTCATGGTGTGCACGGGAGGGCAAAGTATGTGGGTCAGAGGGAGGCCCACTCTCTCTCCTTGCGAGGAGACCCAGCTTTGTAACTAAAGCATTGTCAGGGATAGAATGGGAGACCACCAGAAGCTGTCAGGAGGAGGGGACAAGAGGATTGCAAAACGAAGCAGGGCTGCTGATGGCCAAGTGCTAAGGCAGGATTTCCCTCAGATCCTAACTCTCATTATAATCTCCCTCCCTCCTTTCTTCCTTCCTTCTTCTTCCTTCCTTTTTCCCTTTTCTTCTTTTTCCTTCCCTCTTCATTCTCCTTTCTTTCTTTTTCCTTCCTGACTTTCCTTCTTTTTTCTTTTTCTTTCCTCTTTCCCTTTCCCTTTTCCTTTCTTGTCCCTTCTTGGATGCTCAAATGCAAAAGGAGAAACATTTCTCAATGCCTCCTCACTTATGATCAAATGCCACTTTTGCTAGTGGTAGGAAGTAGGAAGAAAGAAATTTAAAGTACGGAAGGTGGAAAAGAAAGAATTAAATGAGGGAGGGAAAAAAGAAAGAATCCATGATAAGTTTTTCCATTCCTTCAGTGAAAGGCGAAAGGGAGACTAATCTTTTAAATGTGGACATTACTACAGAAACAAATCAACTTTCATTCTTTCCTGTGGATCAAATCAGATGTGCAAAGCTACCATTTTATTTGTTCACAGCTGGAGAACAGGAGAACTGGGCAGAGCAAGTGGGAAAGCAAAGAAAGCTCCAGTCTGGGAGGACAGAGCAAAAAGCTGCCACTTGCAATTATCTTGAAGAAGAACTGGAGAAACGTCACATGGAAAGTATTAACAAGAACTACCACATCAAAAGAGACCAACACTGGCAATGAGAAAGCTCACCTCTTTCCTATCTTAAGGGGTGGAGAAGGGTGAGGGGGGTGCAATTACCAAAACCTCAGCAGAATGATCAACTCCACCTCCAGCCAGCCAAGAAAAATTAAAATTAAGTGTTTTCAAAGAGCTGCTCTGTCCTTGGAAAAGGCAGCTGAAGGGAGGAGCACAGACGAAGGGAGAGATTGATAGAGACCATAGAAGTTGGGAAGGGGTGGCGGGGGCAGGAGTTGCCACTGGGGTGAAACCTCTAATTGCAAAACTACTCTGTATGGGAAGGAATCCCACTAAAATCAACTGAAGCACCCACCTTGTGTTTGACACCCCTGAGCTAGAAGTCTGTGCCATTTTGCCTTATTCTTGTTGGGAGGAAAATGGCTCCCAACGCTTTGCCTGGAAACAATACTTTGAAGAATAAATGGAATAAAGAAGCAGAGCTGTCGGAAAGAAGTCTTTTAATGCAGGGATGGAATTCAATTTTGTAACAACTGGTTCTGTGGGCGTGGCTTAATTTGTGGGTGTGGCTTGTTGGTCACGAGACTGGGTGGGTGTGGCTTGTTGGTCATATGAGAACTAACTCTGACCTACGAACCTTCCGGCGCGCACTGAAGACCCACCTTTTCCAACAAGTCGATCTGGCCTAGAGTTACTGGTAGGGTTTTAAATTGGTTTTAATGGTTGTAGTTTTTAAATTTTTTCCTTGTTTAGTTTTATTTTTATCGTAGTTCAGCCACTAATTTAATCCATTTTAATTCTATTTTAAAATTGTATTTGTAAGGGTGTTGTTTTTACTTGGCTGTACACCGCCCCTAGTCCCATTGGGAGAGGGGGCGGTATATAAAATCAAATAAATAAATAAGACTGGGTGGGTGTGGCTTGGTGGTCACATGACTGGGTGGGCATGGCTTGGTGGCTATGTGACTCGCAAATCAAATACAAGTGGTCCTCGCTTAATGGCTGGTTGCTTAGCAAGTGTTCTTATTTATGACTGATCTCCCCGGAGCTACTTGACCTGTTTTTGGAGTTTTGACAGCCATGCATACACACACACACACACACACACACACACATTTTTAACCCTGCTATTCTTTGATTCTGTAAGGATCTCCTGCTGGAGCAGGAGGTTGGACTAGATGACCTCTGAGATCCCTTGCAGGCCAGCCCTAGATTGCCGTGCTGCTTCAAAGAGTCTTCTGAAGCCAGGGTTTGTGTCCTTCCTCCCTTTCTTTTTTGTTCTCTCTCTCTCCCTCCCTCCCTCCTTCCATATATCTCCTTCACTTTCTCCTCTCTCCCTCACTTTCTTTCTTTTTCTGTCCCTTCCATGTCCCCTTTCTTCTTTTCACGTCCTTCCTCTTTCCCTTTTTCTTTCTTTCCCTTTTCTCTTTCTTTTCTTTCTTGTTTCTTCCTTCTCTTTTTCTCTCTCTGACTTTCTTTCTCTTTCTTTTTCTCTCTGTCTCCACTTCTCTCTTCCTTCCTCTCTTTCTTTCTCTCTCCCCACTTTCTCTCTCTTTCCCTCTCTCTTCCCCCCCCCCCCTCACATGCACACACACACACACACACAGACCTGGTCTGGGATGAACTGTGATCCGGCAAGCTCCAGTCAGCAGGGGATGGCAGGAAAAGGAAGAAATCAGGAGGAGGGAGTGGTGTGCGGCTGTAGCAGGGCCTTGAGCACCCCCTGCCCCAGCCCTCCCAAAGCACCTCCACAGACGGCAGAGGCGGTAGACTTGGCTGTCTCCCATTTTGCCCCTGGGAGAAGCAGGCAGAGGCGGCGGAGATGCTGTGGCGATGGTGCTACATACGAGTGGTAGCCGGGTCCGCCGCCCAACCAGTCAGAGCACTACCACATGGTAGGGAGAGCTGGGACAGTGCCTCATGGCGGCTTATCCAGCCAGCTGAGCTCAGGGATGTTGGGGGGATAGCTAAGTAGGCCCCAGCCAACACTGCTGGTGGGATGGAGCCACGCCAGTGGGGAAGCCAGACAGCTGAGCCCGAGGATGTTGGGGGGCAGCTAGATAGGCTGGACAAAGCCCAGGGAGCCCGGGGGACAGTGGGGGATGGGCTAGTATGACTCGCAGGCTTACCTGTGAGCAAGCAGATCAGTGGAGAGGTTTGTGTTGGTTCCGGACTGCTCTTGCTGGGAGAGCCTCTCCTGGCAAAGCGAAAAGCTTGCAAGTTCCCCTCCCTTCAGGAAACAGCTCCTGGGCAGCAGAGAGAAACAGGATTCCAACCGGGCTGCTTCTCTGCTGCCCAGGAGCTGTTTCCCAAAGGGAGGGGGACTTGTAAGCTTTTCGTTCTGCCGTGGCGAAAGGCAGGCAGCAATGGCTGGCCTGGCGGGCAAAAGCAGGCTGCAGGCATGTCGCGCGTGCGCACAATGTTGCACATGTGCAATAGGGACAGACTGGGTAGGGAGCGGAGAAGTGAGCAGAGGGGGTGGGGCCAGCCAGGGGGCCGTTTTACCGGTTCTGTGAACTACTGGGAACCATAACCTGGTCATGCCCTGGTCACCTCCCGTCTGGACTACTGTAATGCCCTCTACATGGGGCTCCCTGCGGGGAGCACTCGGAGGCTTCAACTGGTACAGAATGCAGCCGCGCGGGTGGTTATGGGGGCGTCGAGATACTCCCACGTGACGCCCCTCCTGCGCGAGCTGCATTGGTTGCCAGTGGCCTTCCGGGTTCGCTTTAAAGTACTGGTTTTGGTCTTTAAAGCGCTCCATGGCATCGGACCAGGATACTTACAAGACCGCATTCTGCCAGTAGTCTCCCACCGACCGGTGCGCTCCCACAGAGAGGGTCTCCTCCGGGTCCCGATGCCTTCTATGTGTCGTCTGGTGACCCCAAGGAATAGGGCCTTCTCTGTGGGGGCACCCGCCCTTTGGAATGGGATGCCCCCTGGATTACGAACGACCAGTGACCTGAGGGCCTTCAGACGTGACCTGAAGACCTGGCTCTTCGAGCAGGCCGGCCTGAGCTGACTCAAATGGGATTTTAAATGGGGTTTTTAGATTAGTTGGGATGGGTGTACAAAGTTTTAATTTATTTTAATTGGGGTTTTTAGATTTTTATAGGGACAGCCTAGGGTTTAATTCTTTTTTAACTATTTATATTTGTATACATGTATTTTAGTTGGCTGTTCACCGCCCTGAGTCCTTCGGGAGAAGGGCGGTATATAAAACCTAAAATAAATAAATAAATAAATAAATAAATAACGAGTTCTGTAGAACTGGGCCAAACCGGTAGAATCCCACCCCTGTTTTAATGGCAAGAAACCAAGACAAGTGACATTCAGCAAAGTTTCTTGGCTAGCTAGAAAGATTGATATTCAAACGTGATGTTACATACACTTTCTAAGTTTTGGTCTAAAGTTGTTTTTTTGTGACATTTAATTCTGTGCTTGGTGACGTTTAATCTGTGTTTATTGATGGGATAATTTTCCCTATTCAACTTTGTCTGGAAGGAAGAAGGTTAATATCTGTTCCTGAAAGGAAGCAGGGTTGAGAAATCTAATTCCTGTGTCTATTTGTTCTGGTAATTGGTCTAACAAGCAACAGCTACTATGTTTGCTTTTTTGCTACATTCTAGTGCTAATTGCAATTTTTGTAGTTAGGTTTATCTCAAGTGTTTACTCTGAGCTTGCTTGAGATGGGAGCTCTGCCAATGAGCCAGACGGGGTTTTTCTTCCCGTGTGTAAATGGTTATGATTTAATTATTTGTATTGTATTTGGATTATTTGTGCCCTATTGTTTCTTCTTCTATCTGGGGAAGGGGCCCTTCCTTCACTCTGTTGAAAAGAATCTTCTCCTAATCTGAAGTCTTTCTAAAAAGATAGTTCAAATGCTTATGTAATTTTATATCTTGTAAAAATTCATGATGATGAAAACAAATGAAACGCATAAAAATAAAATAATTCACACATCTAGGCTAATTCTTTACTCCACATATTGGTCATGTACCTTAAAGTGCTTTTAATCATAATGCAGAAGCACATCAATAAATTCCTCTCTCATATTTAATGATAATAATTTGTGATAGATAGCATTGTATGGCTTCTAATTATGTACTCTCCAATGAAAATGTTTAAGAATCAATAGGAATGTAATACTTTTTGCTTGAGATTTTTCTCTCTTCATATTCATCAGAACAAAATGTATTAGTACTGATTTTTATTTGCTTGTCTGGCGTATAGAATAATATACTTTAGTTAAGTATTTCAAGTGTTTCTCTATTTAGCCAAATGAAATATACAGGGGAAGTATAAGGTCTTGCCTCTCCAATCCTCTCAAGAAAGCAGGACTCTTGAAACAGGAACCATTTCAAAAGGAACTTTTATTGGAAGATACCAAGAGATGTAGGCAGGAATTAAGTTTCCTGCTTAAAAACAGTAAATTAAATCAGTGCAGACAGGGTCTCTCCCAAAGTCCAGTATATTGTCAAACCAATCACAAGGTGTAAAGGTATTATGAGAAACCCAGGCTGAGAAGATGATAAATGACAGTATCCCAAGCAACGTTGCTTCTTTTCTCCAGAGACAAGATAAGGCACCTGGCTTGAGACACATCCCTTTCCCACTCCCAGGCCCCTAATGTTACAGCTAAGCAATGCAAGAAATAGAAACAGAATACAGAGATCCCTCCAAGCCTCCCCCCTCCTATCAGAATGCCAGGTCCCTATAGAAATATATGGGACCTGACAGGAAGCTCTATTTTCTTCTTTAGATTATTGATGTACATTTTTATGTTCATACTGATACATATCTATTCCATTTTTGTGTGTGTCTCCATTACATTTCATTTCATTTCATTCAAATCTATTCTACAAGATAAGGCAGATTTTATATTTTAATCGTTGGACTAAACTTTAATCCTTGGATTACACTTTGGACAATTAGTATATCTGCTGCAAAAGTATAGTGATAATATTTGGAAAATGAGACCTGATTTTTCTTTATGGAAAATCACAATAGCTTGCAACAAATAAATTTTCTTAGTTCTTACAATGTAAGTTTTCCTAAATTTCATGAGATTAATTTACTGGGAAATAATGTGAGTTGTAGCCCAAAAATAATACATTTTGAGAATTCTAAATTGATGAAGCCTGGTTTGCATTCATCTATGCTTTATGTTTCTGAAAGCTGGGTTCACAATTCTTCTACTGACAGTTCCCAAAATGTAATATTTGTGTTCTCTTGTCTTTCAATACATTTATTCATTTGTATAATGTTGTTCAGAAAATCCCAATAAATATTTTCCTAAATGGCTTATCTGATTTCATGAATATCTAGCAGTCATAAAAGTAGTATCTGCTTACATGTAACAAAATCATTATCTTAAAATGGTATTTGTATTATAACAGCTGGAGATAATAATATATTCCCCAAAAGAAAGCACTTTGTCTAGCCAGCTATGTAGATTATTGGAATTAAAATATGGTAATAAAGAAGTAAAATTTGAGCAAGATTGCTGGATAAAAGTGCCCAAATGTAATTTATGTGATTTCTATTAGGTCAAAAAATCAAAATATGTCATGTTGGGAATACTTACAGATCAATTTATATTGGATTTGATTTTAAGGCATGAAGAGCATTTGCTCCAGTACAGGAAATCTGCAACATATAAATGGAGAATGGCAGCAGTTTAAAATGTACAATATTGAAAAGTCCTCTCCAGTTAAGCTGAATCTGATATTTCTTAATTTATCAACATCATCTTTTTCAATATATGGATTATACATGCTTAATTTATTGTAACATAAAAAGGTAACTAGATATGACTTTGAATCATTTTGCTTTGTTTTAACCAGCCACTTGTGTCTAGAAGTCCTACAAGCAGTGTGGCAACACCATCCAGTACTGTCAGCACACCTACTAAAAGAGACAGCTCAGCCCTCCAGGACCTCTACATACCACCACCTCCAGCAGAGCCTTATATTCCCAGGTGAATCATCACAATTGATCATACTCTTAATTTTACTCAGGGTTATAAGAAGTAATCCATATCTAGGGGGAAAAAAAGGACATGAAATCATCATTATTATATTATGACCATGGCAATACTGTATAAGTAAAAGAAGAAAGGCATTTACAATTCACTGAACATTCAATGTCCAAGATTTTGGCACTTGGTTTTGGATAAATTATATCAGTAAAATACATATATTTGTGATTTCAAAATGCACATTGCCTACTTTCAATTTGCATTTTTGCAATTAGATATTAATTGTCTTGAACATCCATACCTGCCCCCACCCCTCAAAAAAGCTAGCTCACCTACTAAAAAAGTTTCCCTACATTTATATGGAACTGAAAGTGAAAAGCAAAACTATTAGCAGGCACAATATTCAAATATTAATTCATAGAACAAATTTATTCACTTGTTAAAAATAGTCCTTTATTAAAAACAATAACGATGCTAATTCTCTTTGTTGCAATTGGAAAGGCTATACTTGGTCACTGGATTCCGTGCTAGATAGATGGAAATACCTTGCTCAGAGTTGCATATTATTATTTCTGAATTGAAGTTAGAAGAGTCATTAGAGATAAAGGAAAATATAAACCATAAAGGATAGCAAAAAAACAACAATACATCACAAAAAGGGGGGAGGAAATCCCAGTTACCATTAAAGCATTTTGTTTTACTTAGATAAATGCTTACAATAGCAGCTCTTAATTTCATGATACAAACTTTCAGATAAGAACATGATTCTGTTGTATAACCTGCCCTTCCACTAAGGAAGTCAGAAAAAGAATGTGTGCTCCAGATTCATTCATAGAAGAATGTGAATTCTAGCTTTGTTATTGTCACAACTGCAAGTATTTCAAGCATCATTTGAATAATACTGCTATATCAGGATTTGATTCATCTGGTTAGAAAGCTAAATACAGAACACAATGAATGAAGAAAAAAAATGAATTCACCATATTGCCCTGAAAATAAATAGGACTTATTTTCTTTTGGGCTTATTTTCGGGGAGGTCTTTTTTTTTTTTTAAGTGTAGGAGGTGGTGAGCGAGCAAACCAACAGGAGTGGGAGTGCAGTTACCTCTGGCCCAACCCTCACCATCCCACTGTCTGCTTGCCTGTGGCTGTAACAAGCCAAGCTTGGCATGCCCTGGCCTCCACCCACCCTGCCTGTTGGCCCAGCTGTTGCTGGGACACTTCTTGGCTGCAGCAGGCACAGTGCTGGCCACCAAGTGGCTGCCCATGCTGCTACTGGCCTCACACCTTCCTGGCAGCACTGCTGTCAGCCGCCTTGCTGGGCTGTTTCTGTCTAGTGTGAGGTGAGTCGTCCCAGATTGAAAACATTTGGACCACCGCCAGCCTGCCAGGGCCCCTTTGCTAGTGGCCGCCAGTGGAGCCATGTTGTTTTGCCCGCTGCCACCTTTCGGCTGCTGAGCTCTGGCCTGCATATCTATTCAGTTCTGTAGGTGCTGGGCTTACAGCTACGCTGAGCCCAGCACTCTTTGGGCCCTGGCAGGTGCTGCAGCTCTCTTACCGGCTGTGTAAGGCAGGCGTGGGGCTGCCCCTGGTCATCTTTGGTGTCTGCCTCACCTGCAGTGGCTTTGCAGCCCACTGCCAATCCCTATCAGCTCCTCAGCAGTTTTCAATACCTTCTGCTGGAGCGACTCCATGCACAGCTGGCAAGAGAGTTACAACGCCTGCAAGAGTCTGAAGAGCACCAGGATCAGCATAGCTGTAAGCACCTGCAGCACCAAGTAGGCATGAAAGCCTGTAATCAGCAGCCCAAAGACAGTGGCGGGCAAGGTTGCCTGCGAGGTTGCCTGGTTCTGCAGGCAGGGATGGGGCTGGCAAGAGTGTACCAGAAACATCTCCAGGTGCCAGAAGGCAGAATGGGAGGCAGCTCTTAGCCTTTACTGGCTCAGCTGATCCGTGGGGCTGTGATTAAGGGGCCGAGTTTTCATGAGGTGACCAGGGAGGGAAGGGCTGTCTCCTGTGCTGGCCATGCTCATCTTCTTCACTTGGTCTTATTTTGGGGGTAGGGCTTATTTTAGGCCCATCCCAAAAAATCAGGCTAGGGCTTGTTTTCAGGGTAGGTCGTATTTTCGGGAAAACCCAGTATTAATCTTCTTAGATGTGAATCTGTAAGACACTTGTTGCCAGAAGGAGCAATCCAGGAATATCAATAGAATAACGTAGAGTAGAATAGAAATAGAAATATAATTTTTTATTGGCCAAGTGTGATTTGGCTAAGGTATTTGTCTCCAGTACATAAGCTTTCAGTGTACATACAAGCAACAAGTGATAGATCATGATTATAATAACAAAATACATTTATCTTAAATCATAAGATACAGTATGACACTCAGTGATAGTCTAAATAACAATCAACATAAATCATACTAGGATACTAAATAAAACAATACAAATTGTAAGATACAAGCAACAAAGTTATAGTCATAAGAAGATAAATAAGGAATAGGTAATAGAAAAGATGAGATGGATAATAGTAATACAGCTCTACTAGGTAGTTTGATAGTATTGTGGGAATTAGTTGTTTATCAGAGTGATGGCATGGAGGAAAATAACTGTCCTTGTGTCTGTAATTACTGATTATACTGTAGTATGCTGCATATTCAAGTTCCAAAAAGCAAGTAAGTTCCTTACTGTATAATATGATTGACTGCAGCAGCCATTTCTAGATATACCTTGTTAAATAAATCAAAAAGTCCTATTGGATTCACATTGCAACATAAATTGTACAATATTTCCAAATACTTGCCTTTGAAAAAATTCCTAGATACAGAACAAGTCTAAGCAGAATTATTTGCTTTTCAGGAGCCTTAAAACTTTTAATGTCCAAACTGCTTGCAATAAAAAACTTCAGCATAGGTTAAATAGGAGTTACTGAAATTTAATGTTAGTTAATGAAAATTTGTGCAATATTTATATAATAATATAGCACAGAATAAGCAATAACAATCATTTTCAATTTTCAAGCATCTAAAAGTATGATTTCTTACAGAGACGAGAAGGGAAACCTTCCATGTGATGATACCGGAAGACATCTAGTGGGAAAGCCAGTACATAAAGGATCTGAATCTCCAAATTCATTTCTCGACCAAGAGTATAGAAAGCGTTTTAATGTTGTTGAAGAAGATGCCATTTTGTATTGTTATGAATATGAAAAAGGAAGAACAAGTAGTTCTGGAAGAAGAGAAAGCACACCAACATATGGTATGTATTAATAATATTAATTATTTAAAAGCTATTTTTTAGATTTATTTCTATTTACATATTTCCAATCTCAAAGACATAAACATTGTTTATGCCTATAAAAGCTAAATTATCATGTCCTTCTTCTCATTTTATTCCTCTTTTGTGTTTCATTAAATTTAACTCCAGCTGTGGAAGTCAGTTTTTGAAACTTTCTGAAGTGACCTAGGATTGTTCATTGAAATACAAACCTTGACAGCTTTAGGTTGGTTCGAAGATAAAGAGGAAAGTGAATGAAAGTTGATGGATATTTGAGCACTACTAATGTGTATAAGCTTCCATTTTCATTTGTGCAAAGTTGCATTCATTTATTTAATTAGATAAATTAAAACTGGAAAATTATAATTGTATATAATTGTATCCTATAATTTCAGCTTCAGACTACATCTGGACTTTTTAAAGTTTTGACTTAATTTGCAAATGTTGCACAGATAAAACAGGTAGGTCCATGCTAAATAGAGAAACAAACATAAAAGCCCATTGAACGATTCTAACAGACTGTTTTTGCTTCCATTCAGTCCTATTAGGCACATAAATATTCATGATTAATGTAATAAAAAATCCAGGAAAACAATTCCAATACCATTGTCACTGTCTCTCTCCAGATTAATATCTTCTGGTGGAGTCATTAGGGCAGTTTCTGTTCTCAGAGCAGATGTAAAAGCTGGTTATATCAGTCTAAAAAGGGAGGTATTTTGTGCAAGAGGATTATCTGTTAAATCCTCAAGCATGTAAAGATCCCTGCTTGTATGTGGATGCCTTATTTTGGTATATGGGGATCAATAGTCTCCTCTTAATATTTTTAATGGAAGAAAATATTCTGCTTCTATATATGAAATTCTATTTTTTGCAATTATCTTAATTATTTCAGAAATCCATGTGGCACACAAAAATACAACATAGTAAGGAAGCACAATAAATGCAATAATCCCAGATCCTTGGGAAGGTCTTGATAGGTGGATAAAAATGCCAAATCCAGTCTAATTATCTGGCTGGCTGTGCGGTGCATAATAACAATTTCCTTTATGTTGGCAACATCCTGGATAGACAACTGTGTGAGCTTGTTCCTCCAGTTTTTGTTTTTATTTTGCAAGATTTTTGGAAGTGCTTGCCTCCTGCCTACAGCTGAGAGAGATTGACCTTAAGTCCTCTAACTGGACTCATGCCAAAGGTAGGACTAGGACTTAATTTCCCAGTTTCTACCTGGTGCCTTAATCACCACACCAAGCCAGCTCTCTCACACTCTAACTATACTGATTATTTGGTGACTTCATTTCAGAATATTCAGATTTTGATTTGATATTGATAATATGCCTGGATTTGTAATGATGATATTAGGTTGGCAATGTCATACCAAGTTATAATGTATAAATAATTTTTCCGACTCTCATATAAATCTTCTTGAATTTGCATACAAAATGTTTGACTACTACAGTTAACTTTTCAAATCTCCATTTGTTTTTGATTTGAACTTTTTTATACTATTCCTGGAAAATTTAGGCTTATTAATCTCACCTTTATTTTTAAATATATAAATATGTGTCTGTAGAAACAAAACTCAGAACTGTTAGACTATCTGATTGTTTTTTTATTTTTATTTATTTATTTTTGTCAATTGCTTAAGATAATAGGTATAAGTAAAAACATAGTTATGAATACATGGATATATAAGAAAAATAAAAAAACAATAGGACAGTAGGCATTATGCACGCCTTCTACAGACCTCTTAGGAGAGGGGTGAGGTCAATAGTAGACAGTCTAAGGTTAAAGTTTTTGGGGTTTGGGGAAGAAACCACAGAGTCAGGTAGAGTATTCCAGACATTGATCACTCTGTTGCTTGAAGTCGTATTTCCTGCAATCAAGTTTGGTGCGATTAACCTTGAGTTTGTATTTATTGTTTGCTCTTGTGTTGTTATAATTGAAACTGAAGTATTCATTGACAGGTAGGACATTGCAATGTATGATTTTATATACTATACTTAGATCGGATCAAAGGAGGCGTAGTTCTAAGTTTTCTAGGTCTAGAATTTCATGTCTGGTGGCATAAGGTATTCTGCAATGAGTAGAGGAGTGGAGAACTCTTCTTGTGAAATATTTCTGGACTTTCTCAACTGTGTTAATATCAGATACGTAATGTGAGTTCCAAACTGAAAAATACATCATTGTGGTGGTTTTTATTTATGACTTTTAGCAAAGAAATCTTATAATTGTTGACTGTACTATATGGTCTTTCAATTCTATTTTAAAAACAGCAGTGATTATTAAAAAGCATATCATTTGTAGCAGTATCTAAGAATTAGTGGGAAAATAAGCAAAGAAATAAATATATCCTTATGTTGAATTTACTTTCTTTGTGATTTGGAATACAGCAATGCTCAAATTAAATTAAGTTATAAATTAAGTAGTCTGTGTATGGCTTACAAAAACTAAATTAAAATTGTAGCAATTTGCATAAAAATTTTACAAGCAGAAATTCTGATTTAAGTACATAAAACCTTTGAATACAAACCAATGTATTGTACCTAACATAGTCTATCCAAAGAGTTCCATTCCAATCAGTGGGACTTAAGTTAACCATACCTTATTGAAATACATGTTTTCAGTTGATTTGCCCTAAAGATTTGAATTTAATATAAAGTATCTGGAAAGGGTTGATGCATCCAGTTTCAGTTGTGTTCTTTAAGTTCTAAACTGTTGCTCTGCTTTTATCTTTAATTATCAGCTCTAATATTACCATCTCCTTAATAATGATTTAATCCATTGTTGAAAAGGTTGAATTATTACGCTAACATATGATAAATGAGCTTGGCATTATTGCAAGTTAAAAAACAGTAATTTATACTGGAAAACACATGATTAGAATTTAATGTAAGCCATTCCTATTAAGCACTAAATTTTATTATTTTGACACAAAGAGAAACATTTATTCCACTAGAGATAGGAGTTTCAAAAAAGAAAAGAAAACCCTTAATTTTACAAAATTGGAAATCTTGTTTCTGTATCTCATACATATATCCTTATATATTATATCAAAAGATAGTTAACTTTCAGTACAGTAGTAATTAACATAAAAATGAAGCAGGCTACTGAGAAAAATGAGACATTTCCTAGAAATGTATGATAAAAAATCTGATCTATGTGCTTGTTTTATTTATTGATTTGATTTGTTTTAGTTTTGTATTAGAGGAGAGAAATAAAACTGGATAAGGCTAAAAATAAGGCTGAGAAAAGGTTAAGTGCAAGGCTCAAATTCTTTTCTGGTTCTTTTTAGAATGGTCCCATATTTTTCATCCATAGTATTAGATGCTGATTCATGCTGACATATATGTATGACCATGTTCCATGCAAATGTATTACATATGAAAGTTATGAAAAGTAACATAGAGCAATCTGATTTATTTTGTTGCAGGGAAATTAAGGCCTATATCTATGCCAGTAGAATATAACTGGGTAGGGGATTATGAAGAACCTAGCAAAATAAAAAGAGATAACAGGAGAGGTAAGTAATTCTAGTTACAAATTATACATAGCATTATTTGATTATTTATTAGAAATAATTGCATTCCAAAATAGATACTTTTTAACTACTGTGTCTTTCAGAGTATAAGATGCTCTAAAGTACCTAGCTTTTGGGAAGGAAAACAAGAAAAAAAATCTGCCTCTGTCTCCCAGCAATTTGCCTCCTTGCAGCAAACAGCAAACATAGCCTGATTAGTACAAGCAGCTGATTGTCGGTTGGATCGGCCTCCCAACGATCAGCTGTTTCAGGCTGTGGGGGATTCCCACCACCTATTGTCACCTCCGCACCCCATTTTCGGCCCGTTCTGGGTGGTGGAGATCAGAACAGGCTGAAAATGGGGTGCACAGAGGCCAAAAACGGGGTGTGGAGGCCAAAAATGGGGCACACGGAGGCGGCAATAGGCAATGGCAATTCCTGTAGCCTGAAACAGCTGATCTTCGGAAGCCGATACACCCAACAATCAGCTGCTTGTGCTAATCTAGTCTAATCTAAACTGCTAATCGGGCAGTGCTGAAGCTGACCATACTGTTTGCTATTTGCTGCCAGGAGGCAAATTGCTGGGAGGCAGAGGCCGAATGGTGGGGGCCAGCAGGTGGGTGGGGCTTCGGCAACCTCAGACATTTCCATCCACTTTTGGTGTGGGGAAAAGTGCATCTTATACTCTGAAAAGTATGGTACATATTTTTATTAACTATTCAATAGTTTTTATGATACACATAGATTTGAAAAAAAATGCCTTGTGAATATATTTGGTTCATCATCATCATCATCATCATCAACAACAACAACAACATCATTATCATCATCATCATCATCATCTTAGCCATTGTTTATCCACTGCAGGATGAAGACCTCTTCTGCATGTTTACAACCAATACAGTCCTGAGCTTTCTTTTACCAATTGGACCCGCATTCCTAGCTGATGTCATCAATCCATCTAGTTTTAGTTCTTTTTTGTGGACGCTTTTTATTAAATGGGATCCCACTTGATTTGGTTGACATTGAAGCATATATGTTGTTTATTTTTAATTAATACCCTAAATTGCAAATTGCTGTTTCCTAACTTACCAATTTTATAAGAGTGTGTGTCATATTGAATCAAGAAAAACTTTATGAAAATGTTCCATTGATGTTCTCTCTCGCCATGCACTTAAAATGTTCCTCTTTGGTTATCCTCCCCCCTCCCCCATTTAAATGATTAGAATATTCTGCACATCAAAATACTTTATGTATAGAGTACATCACACTGCATGTGAGCCTTCAGATCAGGGCACTGTGGTGTAAATTAGTACTTGGGGATATAAACTGTGGAAAGTTATAATCATGTTTTCTCTGAGAACTTTAATACTTTGGAAGAGCTACGTAAATGCGGTAATGTACAGATATCTGCAGGGGAAAAACTGATGGTTACTGTTGCCGTTTGTTCTTTTTACATCAGTAGAAAAATATCAGTAAATTTTATTTATATTAAAACAAAATAGCAACATAAAAATTAGTGGGGCCTTATTAAAAAATACTCTGTAACAATAGCAATAAGCACTTAGACTTACATACCACTTCCCAATGCTTTACAGCTCTCTCTAAGCGGTTTATAGAGTTAGCATATTGCCCCCAACAACCTGAGTCCTCATTTTACCAACCTTGGAAGGATGTATCTCCCTCTTTTTCCATGTTAGTATTGTACATGCTTTGACAACTATTCAGAAGTGCTTTGGAACACATGGAAGGGCAGTATCTCTGTGTTATTCATTACATCAGCCCAACTGCTTTCATGTTTCAATGTAAATCTGAAAAAAAGGCTCCTGTGAAGTTTCTGAAAGAAAGGCAGGATATATATCTAATAAAAACCAACCAACCAAATATATGAAGAGATCATGAACATATTCATTCACTCATTCAAATTTGTATACTCACATATTTGTTCTTTTATGCTTTGCCAAAGTGTATGTAATTTCACTTCAATCTTTTGTTGATTTGCCCAATGGCCATCAATGTTTTTCTCTCTGATCATTGTCCTCCTTCCTCTGATTGGTCTTCTTGGTTCCATGCTTTTCAATTTAGCGTAGGTCTAGCTGAGGCTTTATTCTTCCAGGTTGTTTTCTTTGTTCATTTCCCCGGTTTATTATTTTGATTATCACTAGTGCCAGTGAAATATAATTTGTTGTATTTCAAATTTCAGGGAAATTGAAGGAAAAGTTAAATGAAGTTCCTTTGACCCACTTATAACAAGGATCATTTAAAGGTCTGAATCAGAGCAAGCTGGATAGTTAGAACTGATCAATATTGGCAATGTGCTGAATTTGCAGTATAAGTACAAGTTCTCTGCAGTTTAAAAAGTATCTCTTCATCTTTTGACTGTTTTATTGCCTCTAATTAGTAAGCAGAAAACTCATATTGTATTTACTTTCTTAAATTACTATTCTGTGGTGGTAAGTTATTGATTTGAAGTAAAAGAGAGAGAAAGCAAAACCACTTCTTTTTCATCTGAATGGAAATGGGAACAGTTTGTCAAAGGTGAAGAACAGCCAAATACTGAATTAATTGCTGACCCACAACAGAATACAGAAAATAAAGGGGGGAAAGCTATGTGGGGATCTTTATTTTTAAAAAATCTGTTTCATATGATTTGCAGTCTTTTAGAAAACTGAATTTGTGCAGATAAAAAGCAGAAAGAATGAAGTAAAAGTCAACTTTTTGGAAATAAAGCAGACATGATTCTTCTGATTTTAAAATTGTATAATTAAAACCTTAGTTATAGTTCATATGAAAAAAGAATCATTCAGCTTGAGAATTATAGTTTGAAAGTAAATATGTTCAACATGAAGTAATCAACTTACAGGGTACTTCAAGAGAATTCAAATGCTCAGGGTTTTTTTTTGCATTCTAGAATAATTTGGATTAAATTTTGAAATGAGTAGATATCACATTATTAATCAGATTTTATATAATTAAAACATTTTTGTACTTTATTCACAACATTAATGGCTTTTGAGAGACAAGTATGTTTATTATGCAACTTGTTTTAGTTAGACATGTTAAATTGCTAGTATTTAAGAAATAATTTTGTAATACATTTTTAATATCTCCTGTCTAGAAAATTCACTTCTTCGATATATGAGTAATGAGAAAATAGCTCAAGAAGATTACATGTTCCAAAGGAACAGCAAAAAGGACACAGGGAAAAAATCTAAAAAGAAAGACAAGAATAACAGTCCTAGTCATTATTCTCTATTACCAAGTTTACAAATCGAATCATTAAGGCAAGACAGTATGAGCACACCTGGGCCTGAAACAACTTTATACCATGTAAGTAAAATGATAAAATGTTTCATTCTTTGTTGATACTGTTGTTGAATAACTAAAATGATTACATATATCTGTTAACACCTTATATGTTCTTATCTTTTAAATACTATTTCCAACTTTATTTTTTATTATTATTATGATTCATCACACATTCTGTCAGATGTTTAGATTGGATATGGCATTTTTATCCACCTATTAAGTCCTTCCAAGGACCTGATGTGTTATTGAATGATGGTGTTAAAGGTATTGTCTCAGAATGTAAACTGTTCCAAGTAAAGCTGCCTTTTTAATTGATGATGATTTTGTCAATGCCAATGGTGTTCACAGACTGCACTCGAGGCACCTTTCACTATTGATACTATTTTTGTTCTATTTTGCCACAGTGTTATTACGGTAAATCCTTCAAATAAGTACTGACTTGTAAAAAGTGCCTGCACAGATCAATTCAGTTTTTTTGGCAAGTTTTCTTCAATTTAGTGAAGTACTGTATAATATAATGTATTGATTTATACATGCAAAATAAGAAACCAAACACACACACACATATATACACATACACATATCTATATATCTATATCTATACACACACACACACATATCTATATCTATCTATCTAATATGTGTGTGTGTGTCTGTGTATGTGTGTGCTTTCTTAAGTTTTTCGTGGGTATTTATATGTATGGTATTCAGCTTTGTTCGAGTATTTTCCCACGTCATTATAGTTGTGCTTTTAAAGTTGTAGCGACGTTTCGGCAGAATCTCATCTATCGTCATCAGGCTTGTGTATTGTGTTCATCTGTGAGTCAGGCTTTCACAGTCGTTTCTGTTTTAAATTTGATGCTAGTCTACTGCTGTATTAGAATGTTTTTTTCTTCATCCTGATTGGCTGGGAGTCTTGATCTGTGTTTTTTAGTCTTGGAGTTTGCTGTGTTCTGCTTGATTGGTGTTTCTAATATTTTCTGTCTGTTTTGTAGCATTTTTTTGCCTTGATTGGCTGGCAACATTATGTTTCCTGTATGTGCAGGAAATGCAGCTTGGCTTCAGGTAAACGGATGGCTATCATTTATTAAGAAGCTAGATTTCATCTGGGTGCCTGGTTGGGGTGTGTTTGAGCTGGAGGTATCGGGGGGGGGTGTTTGTGCCCAGGTGTTTGCTTGGCTTGTGGTGTGCACACACCCCAAAATCAAATTCACCATGGAAATGGAAACAAACCAACAACTATCATTCCTAGATGTACTAATCTACAAAAAAAACAGATGGCACACTAGGTTACACCATATACTAGAAGAAAACACACACCAACTGCTACCTCAATGCCCAATCCCACCACCACCCAGCACAGATAAACTCTGTGGCCAAAACACTAATTGCCAGAACCAAATGCCTGGCAGACAAGACACACATAAAGACTGAACTATGCACCCTGACTAAAGTACTGACAGCCAACGGCTTCCACAAAAGCAAAATCACAGGCCTGATCCACAAAAACACACAGAGACATAATGGAGACCTAGAAGATGAACAGACCTATGGAACAGCTGTCCTGCCCTACATAAGAGGTACTACAGACAAAATCAGTAAGACACTACACAAGCATCACATCAAGACTGCCTTCAAAACAGACAGAAAAATAGCAGCCATCCTAAGAAACCCCAAAGATATAATTGATCTGGAAAACCAAGGCATATATGAAGTCCCCTGCGCATCATGCCCTGACACATACATCAGACAGACCAATAGAAGAATAGGTACCCCCCTGGATGAACACAAAAATGCAGTAAAAAAGCTGCAACACACTTCCTCACTAGTCCAACACATGAAAGCCACAGGTCATAGCATCGACTTCAATGGCACCAAAACCCTAGCCACTATAGAAAACCCCAGCTACAGAATTATCAGAGAAGCCATAGAGATTGAAAAAAGACCTGAAAGCATGAATAGAAGAGACGACTCCACCAGATTGTCAATTACCTGGAAGCCTGCACTCACAAACAAAAAAATCTCCATACCACAAGTCAAGCAAACACCTGGGCACAAACAGACCCTCCCCCCCGATACCTCCAGCTCAAACACACCCCAACCAGGCACCGAGATGAAACCTAGCTTCCTAATAAATGATAGCCGTCAGTTTACCCAAAGCCAAGCCACACTAAAAGTCTCCAATACAGGATACACAATGTTGCCAGCCAATCAAGACAAAAAAATGCTACAGAACAGACAGAAAATATTAGAAACACCAATCAAGCAGAACACAGCAAACTCCAAGACCAATAAACACAGATCAAGACTCCCAACCAATCAGGATGAAGAAAAAAATATTCTAACACAGCAGTAGGCTAGCACCAAATTTAAAATAGAAACGACTGTGAAAGCCTGACTCACAGACGAACACAATACACAAGCCTGATGATAGCAGATGAGATTCTGCCGAAACGTCGCTACAACTTTAAAAGCACAACTGTAATGACGTGGGAAAATACCCGAACAAAGCTGAATATCGTGTGTGTGTGTGTTTTCGTAGATTTTCAAGGGTACAGGTATATGAAATACCATGCAACAATTGCCCAGACACATACATTGGACAAACCAACAGGAGAATAAACGCACGCATCGCAGAACACAAAAACGCAGTCAGAAAAGAAGAAAATACTTCCTCCCTTTTCCAGCACCTTAAAGCCACAGGACATGAAATTAATTTTGAGGGAACCAAATTAATCTCCAATACTGAACACTTCAACAAGAGAATAATCAGGGAAGCCATCGAAATAGAGAAACACACCCATAACATGAATAAATGGGACAATACCTCCCTCCTACCAGACATCTGGAAACTAGCCTTTATCAACAAATGAGTCCCAGCCACGAAAACCAACACTGGACCCAAAACAACACATGACACCACTACCATTCTCCCTCACCAGACTCAAACCCAAACCCATTCCATAGATGAAATCTCACATCCAGAAACCAGACCACGTCTGCCTCATCAGCTGCCACACACCCCAACCCCCAAACCAAGCAAACGGGCACACGCCATGAACACATATCCAGGCCTCAAACTCGAAGCCAAACCAAAACCCGGAACGTCACATCACAGCCACCCGCTCAGGATATCACATCACAGAACTCAGGAGGTTACACCACAATACCTCAGGATATTGCAACACAGCCAACAACCCAGAAGTTATGTCGCAGTTATCAAGAATGTGCATATAAATAATTCTAGAAATTAAATTTAATTAGTTCATAAACTTTCCATTTCCTTTTCTATTTGCATGAAACTTGAAATGTAGACTTTACAACAGTCAAAAACCAGCATAGAACAAAATAAAATAGTTTTTTAATCCTTATTGATGAAGAGGGAGAAACATACAAAACCAGATGAGGTCCAAGGATAACCTAGAATACAATATCTCATTAAGACCATGTTATTCTCCCACCTTCTAAAACGTGGTTGATATAGAATTTTTTGCCTCCCCTTTAAAGGTATGATAATTACATTACATGACTGTGATTAGATTGGCATATATTAACCAAACCACATGTATGTTTTTCTCCCAGACATTTCAACAATCTTCTCTTCAGCATAAGTCTAAAAAGAAGAATAAAGGTAAATATTATGTGAAATACTTCTTGTACTTCTGGTGGCAAATAAAATAATATTGTAAATTGTACAAAAACATTTTAAGTTTAAAATAAGTATACAGGAAGTCCTCATTATCTTCAGTCTATTTCTATAAAAAGAGCTTTTTCACTATTTTTTTTTAATTTATAGGTTTTCAAAACACATGTGATTTAAAAGATATTTGAACTTTACATAATTATAACAAGCCACATACTTAAATATTCTTGCTATCAGAAAAATATATTGTGCTTCAGACACGGCTGTTTATTAGTGGGTTTTGTTTTTTGTTTTTTTGCAGAATTTAGCCTTAATAATAATGCATGGCAGAAAAAAAGATTCATGTTAGACTGAAAGCTTTATGAAGGTCAGAATATAGTTTTGCTGTATTAGTTCAAATAGTCAAACTGTGGCAAGATCATAGCAAAAATGACTGAATAGCATCCCCACTCAAGTACATAGCCTTATGACTAGCAACTGTTAGTACTCTTTGTTTTTATCATAGTAGATGCAAACTAATAGAAGTTATATTTTGTAGATGGCATAACTTTGTACATGTGCATATTAATTCATTTTCCATTTAAAATATATTTATATAAATATTGAAACAATTTTTTTTCCAGGTTTAGCACCTAGTAAGAGTAAGCGGCGGATTTCTTGTAAAGATCTAGGTCGTGGAGATTGTGAAGGCTGGCTGTGGAAAAAGAAAGATGCTAAAAGTTACTTTTCACAAAAATGGAAAAAATACTGGTTTGTTCTAAAGGAAACCTCCCTGTACTGGTATATCAATGAGGAGGTAAGAAATAGACATGACTATTTCTCTTTTACCAAAATTAACAAATCTATGAACATCAAAGATACAGTGTATACTTATCTAGAATTTTTGTTATTTTAATTATTTAATTAATTTAATTTAATTATTTTGTTGTTTTTATTATTTAAAATCAGCACTTATTTCTTTTTTTCTTTTCTTTTCTCTTTTTTTATAGCATAAAAAAATTAATGGAGCACAGTGTACAGTTCCTCCCATGCATATATCAAAATTAATATTTAATCATAATGAATTAAAGCAAATGAAACCTTTGTCTTTGCTTTAAAGAAAAACAGCATGCATGTATCTTAGGAGGGAACTGGAAAATACTATAGTCATTATTTGAAAGACATGCATTTTCAGGATTCTCTGACTATTCTGTACACATATATCCCATTGCGTACAAGGTATATATCCCATTGCGTACAATCCTATACATCGTTACAAACTTTTGTAGCAGAACACATCTGGGATTTTAAGAGAAGGATAAAGGTGGTCTCGTAAAATGACTGCCGGTGGATGAGCTTGCATAAACTGATTACCAAAGCAGTAAAGCCAATTACATAACATTGAATGAGATTGTTCTGTAAGTACAAGTTGCCTGCTTCTACTAGTCATATGCAGAATTAACTGCCCTACGTAATAATCTCAGTTTATGGTGACAAATGTGATTGTTAGTATAAGTATTTTTTTCAAAGACCTTAACTGTTCTTTTAGTTCTTGGAAAGCTTAATATTGTTAGATTGATTAGAATTTAAACATAGAAGACTGTGACTGGGAGAGAACAATGAAGTAAAATTAGAATCTAAAATATATACTTGAGTTTAACATGAAAAATAAAAGGGGGAAAAGACATGAAGACAAAAATAAACAATTGGTCAAAAGACAGTAATTAAAGAGAAAATTGACAATGACCTATAAAGTAAGGTCTTGATAGTTCAATATGTTGTGAATATACAGTTGAGGAAAAGGATATTCAGAATAAATATTCACATAACTTCTTAAGTTAAGAGAGCTGTGCAATTTTGTCAAAAATATAACTAGGCAAGGGCAAAGAAGTATAGAATTGCTAGATCTAGAAACAGGATCTCAGAAAGAAAAGTCTGATTGTAGTTCTAAATATAGTAGTAAGACAAGAAATGTAATTCTAAGAAGCGATAGCAGAAATACAGTGGATGTGAATTTCAAATTTTATATGGGTATTTGCTGAAAGCTTCAGGAAGCCATCACGGCCAAAAAAAGGGCTAGTTTATGCTGACAGAGGCACTGCAGGTGGGTCCTTTACTGTTTCCAGGGTGGCCCCACAAGCCAGATCCAAGCACCCCAAGGGCCGAATCCAAATCACAGGCCTTGAGTTTGCCACCCTTGGTATAGTTGCATTTGTTTGTTTAATTTTGCCTGTTTTTGTTTTTTAATGTATTCATTTTCATAGGATGAAAAAGCAGAAGGATTCATCAGTTTACCAGAATTTAAAATTGATAGAGCTAATGAATGTCGCAAGAAGTAGTAAGTATTGTAAATTAACAGCTAGAAACAGTAGGACAAAAATGACATCTTTCTCTATTTTAACCTTTTATTTATTGGAATTCCTTTATTATTATGGTTGGTTCACAACAAGCTGATGTTTATGTGAATTTTGCATGTTTATTCACTTATTGAGCCCAGAGGTGAAATTCAGCCAGTTCGGGCCAACCGGTTGTTAAGATTTTGCGTAGTTCAAAGAACCAGCTGATTGCATCACTAGCTGGCCCCGCCCTGCCCTATCTCACCTCACCTGCCTTGGCCAGTGGCTAGAGCACACCCGTGCTCAGCTACTCTCTGTCTCCTTCACTCACTTGCTTGCCCAGACCATGTGGCCCAGCTGATCTCCATACCCCACCTGATCTGCTCATCGTGGCTGCTCACGAAGGTAAGGCACTCAACCGAAGATCTGTGTCGGGGTGGACAAAGTTTTGGGCCTGGCTCTCGCCACCCTTCCCCCCACATGTAGCCTGCTCGCCCTTCACCTCAGATTGGCAGATGCGCCAGTTCCTGCCTCTGGCCTTCCCCGGGGGGGGATGCCACCTTCTTGCCATTAGCCTTGGGTCAGGGGACATGCCAGTCTCTGCCTCTGGCCTTCCTCAAGGCCTCCGGGGAGATGCCACCCGCTTGCCCTTCGCCTTGGGTCAGGGGATGCGCCAGTTTCTGCCTTTCTAAAGGGACACTTCTCCCATCGCCCCACTTGCTTCTGTATGTTTCCACCATGGCTTCACCCTTTGCCGAATCAGCTCACTTACCTCTGCTCTGTTTCATGTCTTTCAGAGGCTCCTTACTCACTCTCCCCACTTCTTCGGCCACGACTGCCTCTTTCTTCATCCTGTGACCTTACCTTCCTTTTGTGGCTTTGTATCTTACTCCCTACCCGGATTCTCTCCACTGCTGGACCTTGCCTGCCAGCGGGTGGGGGGCAGGGGAGCAATCAGGGAGCACAAGGCTATGCCATCTGCATCGCCCCTCTGCCAGCCACTCATCTTCCACCAGCCGGCATGCTTCGGCCAAGCGTGGGCCACCACTATGAGAATGATGTGAGCCCCGTGGGCTAGAAAGGAAAGCTGATGGAGGGGAAGGAAGATCCACTCTGGGCTTGCTGCACTCAGCTGAAGGGCTGCCTCAGTAAGGGGGGATACGGTGAGGCAAGGCTAATTTTCAGGCCCAGCTTCAGCTTCTGTGGAGCCTCTGGGTGGGAGGCCTGAGAGAAAATGCCTCCCTGAGAGTTGCCCACTCACCTATCTGCCGGCCAGGCTGGCCTGGAAGCAGCATGTCCCCTTTTTGCAGTCTGGATGCGGGATTCGAGACAGAGGGGAGGGCGAGCAGGCAGCACCCCAGAGCAAGGCCAAAAAGGTGGATGAGCCTCTCCATGTGCTCCCTCCCACCGAGGCGGCCCTTTGGCTGAGTGCAGCAAGCCTGGAGTGCATCTTCCTTCCCTGCCGTCAGCCTTACCTTCCAGTCCGCAGCTGCGGAGAATCCGGGCAGCATGTGAGAAGTGGGCTGGGAGGGAGCCAAACAGTAATGGCTCAGCCTTGGCTCACCTTCCCCTCTGCCTCCAGCTGCAGGAGGAAGGTAAAGTTGCAATTGCAGCCAGTTGGGAAAGCCGAACCACTGCCCAGCCTAGAGCTGCTGGTGGGGTTGGGCGAGGCTGCAGCATGCACCTGCCTGGAAGTTCCCAGCCCTTTGTTTGAAAATCTCCCAAAAGAGGTAGGGGAGGAAGTCCCACCCCCGGCCGCTTTGTTGTACCTGGAAGCCTCGCCTGCCGGCTTTTCTAGGCAACACAGGGCTGGGTGCAATCGTCCCTTCGTGCCTGGTCCTTGGGAGACTGGCCAAGAGCACATGTTAGGCTTGGGCTAGGCAGGCTGGCTGGCTCATGAAGTGGTGGTGGCCACCGATGCTGGGATCACCACTCGGGATGAAGCTGGGCCTAGATACAGTGGACTGCCTGCTCCAGGTGGTTCCAAAATTAAATGTTTCCTTTTCTTGCAAGTACATACAAACATCATTAAAGGGAGAAATGATGAGTGAAGGAGAAAGGAAGTTCTGTAACTAGAAAAACTGAGAATGAAAAAATGTATTCCAGTTATATTAGAAGTGGCTCTTTGTGAAGGATCTGTGAAAGTTTTGGAATATGGAAAAGAGTAAAGCAGAAAGATTTAATTAAAAGAGAAGAGAAAGAATGGTAAGACATCCACTAACTGACTGCTTCGAAAATGCTTTTCAAATGTGTTTTCATTTAGAATGGTTTGGAAATATTTGCTTGACTATATGCTTTAATATTCAAAAAGAATAATCTTTATCAGATTATGCAGAGGTGTATTCTTCAAGCTTTAGTGCATTTTGCAAAAATCATTGTAGTAAATTGAATGCCACCCTAGAACATCATTTCTCACCAAAATTGCAATTTAATAGAGAATAAAGTTAAAATTTTACACTTAGGCAAGGAAAAAAACCAAATGCACAGGTATAGAATAGATGGTGCTTAACTGGAAGTAACTGTGAGACGGATCTGTGAAATGGAATCTTATCAAACAGATTCAACCTAGAAATAAGAAGAAATTTCCTGACAGCGAGAATAATTAATCAGAGGAATGGGATGCCTTTAGAAGTTGTGGCTATATCATCACTGGAGGTTTTTAAGAAGAAATTTGTCCATAATATTATAGGGTCTCATGCTTGAGCAGGGGTTGAACTAGAAAACCTCCAAGGTGCCTTCCAACTCTTATTCTTTATAAATCGCTCCAATCAGTTTTACCAAGAGAATGGTGATAAACAATACTTGGAAATGTACATTAGGTCTTCTGATAGCAAAATCTCATCTTATTGGCTAGTATCAAGGGTAAGATGACTTTGAAAAAGCTTCCTCTCTCACCATAACATGCAAGACGAGTCAAGGAGTGGCTGGGAGGGGAGGGGTGAGGAGAGGCCAGGTGAGGCGCCCCTTGATGTGAGTGACATGGAGTTGGCCATGCCTACCAGTGACATGACCAACCAGCCACGTCTATCCAGCAGTCATTAAGGCAGAGAACCAGTTATTAAATTATTTGAATCCCACCATTGATTGGGCCTTTATCAATATTCAATGTGTATTATATAATACTAGATAAACCTGTAAAGGTTTATCATTGCTGCGTCTTACAATGCTTTTAGAAGATGAAAATAAATTGTATAACTAAAAATGTAACATGGATCTCTAGCTTACTTTTACATTACCAAGATATTTTACAAATGATTAGTTTATATTAACAGACACTTATTTCTTTGTAATATCTTAGAACTAGGCTTGATGATTTAACTCAGGACTAACTTTTCAAATATTTTCAGGCTATGGAACTTGCTAAAAATAATCCTGAGTACCTCTGATCGAGAGGCAAACCTCAAGTATTAGAAAATTAGCTGCATTTGAGTGATTGCTCCCTGTCCTTAATCTATTATGAAAGCTTCTCAAGTTCTCATAAAAGCCTAATTTCCATGGGATGCAACTTGAAAAATCCTTATCTGAATTTGAAGATATTATTTTTGTACTTTATTGAAAGAAAACAGATCTATGGAACTTGCCATTACTGTGAATGATTTTATTTTAATAGATTGTCACAAACTTTGTTCTCTTCCTCAACTACTAAGAAGTTGAAGCTCCAATGACCTATCTAGAGATGCATCTGTAGAATTGCTACATCAGGCCTATTGAATTTACTGTGTTCTTAAGTAGACTCATATCATATTATATTTTAAGAGCATTATGTGATTACACATGCATATTTCAGTTAAAAACAAAAAATTGTTATAAAAATTTTATGGATGTCCATTTAGATTTTTTTTACAAAAAGAGAACACAAACATGGAATGCAGAAAGAAATGCACTAACATATTTAGTATTTTGTTATGATTTTTTCATATTTTTTTGTGTAGTGCATTCAAGGCCTGTCATCCCAAAATCAAAAGCTTTTACTTTGCTGCTGAACATCAAGATGATTTGAACAGGTAATCAATTCTAAAAGATGAAAATAATATTTTTATTTTATAAATTTTATTTTGTATCTTGTGTTGTGTATAATTCAAGAAAATATATAGTTTTACATATTAGGACCAGCTATGAAAATATAGGGAAGTATGTAAGAAATTATATTTTATTCAAAAAATGTTATGATTGTGTGCTTCTATCTACACATATGTACACAGTGTAACATGTATATCACACATACAGGTCTGTTAAAGAGAAGTTTTGAATATTAAACTTTCTGCAAGGACAAAAATCTTCTGGATTTTGGGTACAACAATCCTGATATATTCACAAGTAGCAAAATTCAATAGGCATCCATAGGCATCCATATCTCTGATGATAGAAAATAGTGCATAGTGATGTCACAATTGAAATTCCCATATTATCTCATTGCCGCCTAACATCTGATACAAATAAGGTAATCCTTGACTTACAACCACAATTGAGCCCAAAGGTTTTGTTGTTAAGAGAGACGTTAAGTGAGTTTTGACCCATTTTACAACTTTTCTTGCCCCAGTTGTTAGGTGAATCACTGCAGTTGATAAGTTAGTAACACGGTTGTTAAGTGAATCTGGCTTTCCCATTGATTTTGTTTGTAAAAAAGTTGCAAAGACTTTGGGAGACAGCAACAGTCATAAGTATAAACCAGTTACCTAGCATCTGATCATATGATGATGGGGATGCTACAAAGGTTGTAAGTGTGAAAAATGGTCATAAATAACTTTTTTCAGTGCTATTGTAACTTCAAACAGTCATTTTCCTGGTCTGCACCACAGCAGATCTGTGGTGGTCTTGCTCTTAGACTGCTGTTTTTAAATGTCACAACAGCCTGCAATAACTGGCAATAAAATTTTTCCCAATTTGATCCTCAAAGAGAAAGCCGATCTGGCTTGTATCACAGAGACCTGGCTGGGACCAGAGGGAGGTGTTCCCCTTGTAGAAATGTGCCCAGTGGGTTATCGAGCATGGCACCAGTCTAGACCTCAGGGCGGGGGAGGAGGTGTGGCTGTTGTTATCAGAGAATCTCTAGCAGCCTTCAGAGGCATTGTTCCTTTTTCTTAGGTTGGGCTGAAGGGATTAAGTGGGATTGCTGCTGCTATACCAGCCACCCTGCTGCATGGCAGCTTCCCTACCTGGGCTCCTGTACCTCACCACACGGCTGGCGGTGGAATTCCCCAGGCTTATAGTTCTGGGGATTTCAACCTGCCTTCTCTGGGGGTGGAGTCGGAGGTAACCCAAGATTTCATGGAAACCATGACTTCCATGGGCCTGTCCCAGATCATCCAGAGCCCGACTAGTAATAGTGGTCACACACCCGATTTGGTGTTCTTGTTAGAACAGTGTCTATATGACCTGGAATTGGTGGGCCTGTCCTTGGTCCCCTTGTCATGGTTGGATCACAGTCTGGTGGCAATGAGTTTCTCAAAAGCTGCACACACATACATACACACACACACACGTCTGCAGGGTGACAGGACATATTAGATTGGTCCACCCCTGTCAACTAATGGACCCGGATGGGCTCCAGAAAGAGCTGGGGGTTATAACTGTAGGTCTACTATGCAGACCAGCTGAGCTCTTAGTCTCTGTTTGAAATAGAAAGGTGACTGAGGCTCTGGGTAGGATTGCACCCTTGCGACCTCTCCTCACCCATAGACCTCTCTGTGCCCCATGGTATCCAGAAGAACTGAGAGAGATGAAATGCATGAGGAGACATCTAGAGCACCACTGATGGAAGATAGGGGATGAACTTGATCGAACATGGGTAAGAGCTGCTACTAAGGCCTACCTCATGGCGATTCATGCAGCGAAGTGTAAATACTTCTCCACACTAATTGCACCTGCAGATAATCACCTAGCAACCCTCTTTAAGATGAGCCACTCCTCCTGGGGAAGGAGGAGATTGAGGTCCACCTGAAGGGGCACACTGAGCAATTTGCGGATTTTCTGGAAGACAAAATCACTCACCTTCGTTCCCAGTTAGTTGCTGTTGTGGTTGCTGGTCCAGTGGAAGCTCCTGAGGCAGGTTCCTGCCCTATTATCTGGGAACGGTTTTACCCTGTTGCTCCTGAGGATGTGGACAAGATCCTAGGAAGTATGCATGCAAGCACCTATGTTTTAGACCTATGTCCCTCCTGGCTTGTGAAAGCTTCCTAGGAGGTGATAGGTGAGTGGACTCTGGCAGTGATTAATGCTTCCCCACAGGAGGGGATGGTGCCCCAGCACTTTAAGGAGGATGTGGTCCACTCTCATCTTAAGAAGCCATTGCTGGAGTCCACCTGGTTGAATAATTTCCAACCTGTCTCCAATCTTCCCTTTTTGGGGAAAGTTGTTGAGAAGGTGGTCGTGCAGCAACTCCAGAGGTTTCTGGATGAAACAGATTATCTTGACTTCTACCAGTCAGGATTCAGGCCTGGATTTGGGAAAGAAATGGCATTGTTTGCAATTTTGGATGATCTCTGGTGGGAGTGGGATGGGGATAGTGCATCCATCTTTGCTCTACTTGACTTCTTGGTGACTTTCGATACCATTAACCATGGGATTCTCCTGGGGTGGCTTGAGGGGGTGGGAGTTGGAGGCCTTGTGCTGTCCTGGTTCACTTCCTTCCTTTGCGGCCGCTCTCAGTCAGTGGTGATAGGAGGAGAGACATCCAGCCCTTGCCCACTGCTTTACGGGGTTCCTCAAAGCTCAGTACTCTTTCTGGTACTGTTTAACATTTATATGAAGCTGCTGGGTGAGATCATCTGTCACCGTGGATTGAGGTATCACCAATGTGCTGATGATACTCAGCTGTATGTCTCGGCCCGTGATGAATTAAGTGTTGCTGTGTCCTCCCTCTCGCAGTGCCTGGAGGCTGTTAGGAGCTGGATGGGAAGCAATGAATTGAAACTAAACCCTTGCAAGACCAAGAAGCTCTGGGTTTGGGATTCGTTGGCTCAGGAAGAATTGCCACCTTTGGTCTTGGATGAGGTGGTACTACCCCAAACAGACCTTGTGCATAATCTAGGGGTTTTCCTGGACTTACGACTCCTGCTCGAAGAGCAGGTGGCAGTCGTGGCCAGGAGAGCCTTTGCGTAACTGCGGATTGTGCACCAGTTATGCCCTTTCCTGGACCAACGGTCTCTAATCACAGTCACTCATGTTCTAGTCGCTTCCTGTCTTGATTATTGCAACATGCTTTACATGGGGTTGCCCTTGAAGAACATCTGGAAGCTCCAGTTGGTGCAAAATGCAGCAGCCTGCATGGTTTTCTGCAGACCCTGGTGTGCACATTTTCACCTCTCCTGAGGGAACTGCATTGGTTGTTGATTTGCTTCCGGGTGCAATTCAAGGTGCTGGTTGTCATCTTTAAAGCCCTTCATGGCTTGGGACCAGGTTATCTGAAGGACTGTCTCTTGCCAGTCACATCTACCTGACCCATCAGAGTAGGGAGGCAGAGAATGCTGTGGGTCCCACCCTTGAGGAAGATACACCTGGTGGGACTCAGAAGAAGGGCCTTCTCCGTGATGGCTCCCTCTCTCTGTAACATCATTCCCCCAGAGATTAGAATGGCCCCCTCTCTAATACTCTTCCAGAAGGCACTGGAGACCTGGCTCTGCCAGCGGGCCTGGGGAACCCAGAGCAGGATGGAACCCATCAAATGACTTGTGTAATCTGCTGTCATTGAGGAGTGGGTGGGTGGGAGTTGGGGGTGATTTTTTTCCAGATTTTTTTCTATTGTACTTTATTAATTTATTCGATTATTTTTGTTAGTTTTTATTGTTGTTGTTGTTTTTAATATAGTTTACATTCTGTAAGCTGCCTCGAGTCGTCATGGGCAAATAGGCGGCAATATATTCAATAAATAAATAAATGAAATGAAATGTTGTAAGTTAAGGACTACCTGTATAGTTTTCCAGCTGGAAGAAATCCAAAAGGGATGAGTTCAGAGATTTTATAGACTGATTTCTAATGTTTTTGTAGTTAACATTTTGTAGTTAGCATTAAATTAATGCTAATTATTATCCATGCTTCATATATTATGAATATTTTTCAAATGTGTGACCTCTTAAATGCTAAACCTGAATATTCCTTAATGTCATATTATTAGAGTAATGCTGGTAACAGTTCTCGTATAGGATGGTTTGCAGAGAACCATTATTTATTATTTCAAAAAAGTCTAATTAGATAGACCAGCATGCTTGGCACATATGCTGTAGTTCGCAAACCAGATTGTGTAGTCTGTACAGTAACTACCCTATTTTCTTATGTACTGATGGCATTTCTTCTCTACTGTATTACATGTAGCTCACTCTGACATTAAATCAAGAATGTGGGTATATCCAAATTCTACTATGTACTGCTAAAACATGTAGCATAGTTCAATATGTTCCAATATAATCAGATCATTTTGTCTTCCAACAAATGTATTTTTTCCCGTTTTAGCTAGATTATGTCTTTCAAATGGAAGATATTTGTGAAATGAAATCAGCTTTTATAATGTATAGTATATTTTACTCTGCATAGTTAAAATATTATTACAAATTACTGTTACTAATAATATTGTCCTTAGTGGTTCTCTGTACCACTAATTTATTATGAAACAATAATAAAAATAACGTATGTCACATCATCATATTAAAAATCTCAGATTATGTAAAAGAGGGTTACAGTGCCTTTTCAAGTATTATTTAAATATCTTTCTACTCTTCTTGGAATGTAATCACTGGTAAAACTCCTAGCAAGATTACAGGATGGATGGATGGATAGAAAAATAAATGCACAGTGTACACTATGGATATGAAGCCTATCAAATTTAAAGAAATAGGTTCATTCTAAAATTCAGATTGTCTTTTTTTGTATAGTTTGCTTTGTTCCATTTTGTTTTGCCTATGAATAGACCTTTAAAAATATATAAGTATATTAGCTCTTCAAGATGGATCAAACCAGACTCCACAAGTTTCTCTGGAGTTCTATTTACTGCTGGAGGTTATAGTAACAGAATCTTGAAAGCCTGCTTATTTCCCTACCCACCTGCCTATTCCCCTTCCGACTCTTGCTTTAGTTTTCTGTTTCTTTCTCACATTTTCTCTTTTAAAAATGTTTTCAAAATGCCTGTTTTTGTAACTTGTTACCACGTGTTTGTTCCAAGGCATCTCTGAGGCTATCTACAACATACTTTTACACAGTGGCTTTCATGTCATGCTTCACAAAGGGCTGGAAGCTATATTTGTCATACAACATTTACGAGGAAGCACACTGATCTATTCACTTCTCACAAGTTGTTTTAGCTCTCCCCTTTCCTTATTACCTTAGTCTAGTTTCTTTTCTTTCTTTCTTTTTTTGAACAGCTGAGCAAATTATTTGGGCTTACCTAAGATCCTGATATAATCTGGAAAAAATTATGATGGAGTCTGCCTTTTTTGTTTTGCAGCATGCAAGCTTGCTATTTTATTTTTGTAATTTGTTTAAAATAGTGTTTAAAAAATAACCATGATATAGAAACTAACAGATGTCAAGATAAGGGTCTATGGACACGTTGTATACCTTGGCAGGAAGAAAACCCACAAAATTTTGTTGCATTATCATTTTTTTACCTATAGAAGTTGTCAAATCTTCTGTAGATTTCCATTCATGATTATGAATCAGCTTAACCAATAGGGTCCACTTTCTTCTTTCATGGCAACATGGAGCAAGACTTATTTTTCATTTCTGAAACTTATAGTATTTCTATGTAAAATGTCTACAAGAAAGGCAAAAATATTACTGTTAGAAGGACATAGAATGCTGCAGAAATGTTGGTGATATTGTTACTTTAATTTTCTATGACATGTGTCACAAATAGAATGTAAGTTGCTGGGTTAGAAACTGGAAACTAAGTTCTAGACCTTTACAGGCACGAAATAATGAATTGGGTGACTTTGGACCAATCACTCTTTCTTAACCCAACCCACTTCACAGGATGATTGTTGTGAGGAATATAGAAGCAGAAATGTTAAGTATCTTCACTATCTTGAGTTCTCTCTGCCCCCTCCTCCCCTCCCCCCTCTCTCTTCCTGTCTGCGTCTGTCTCAAAGCAGAATAGAAATCTAATAATAATAGTTGATAATACTGACCAATTTATATAAAAAGAGATCCAATTTTACTACATATGACTGTCTTGTTGACAGAAGTATTGGGTGCTTAGAATCTTATTTAATTGTAGTTTCTCGGTAATGATAACACCAAAAATGTGCAGGTTAGAGTAATAGACTTGTTATCTCTCTCAGTACTATCAGTATTGCTTCAGTTCATGCTTCATAGAAAAGTTAAATCATTTAACATAGAAGGGGATTCCTTATCTTTCCCTGTTTAATGCCCTCAATTCTATCTGTTGTTTTAGTACTTGATTCATGAACTTTAGCATTAAAAAGAACATACAAAATGACTTTATATTTAAACTTCTTGTTGGTATGTTGAACAATAGTTTAGATAATTTAACATCTATAAAAATCAATTTAGAGAAGCTTTCAATATCTTAAAACATTTTTTAAAGTTTAACTTATTGAAGACCTAATTATAAAATTAGCAAGGAACTTTGCTGTCTTGATCTTATCCAGATGTTTTATAGTTTTAATAAATGCCCTATAAATGCATCAGTCATGTCAGTAATTCAATAAACATGTTATTTCAGGTGGTTGAACAGAATTAATATGCTTGCTGCTGGATATGCAGAAAGGGAAAGGATCAAACAAGAACAAGGTAAAAAGTTAATTGCTTTAACTACTTCAGTTTACCTTCTAATGAAAATGAACTATTATTTTAGAAAATGCATTATAGTATTTCTTAATAATATTCCTTCACACTCAGACACATTAGTATTATACTAGTATTAGTATAATATAGTATTATAGTATTAGTATTATACAGCAATGTGTTACAATTCAAATTCACTTTCAGTGCATGTGTCCACGTTCTGACAGACAAACCCAAGCAAGCAGTCAGCGTTCCAGCAAGCCTCCATTCCAATCAGTAACTCTGAGACAAACATATCTCAAAAGTACCTTTATTAGAATAGCACCTGGCACATCTGTGGAAACCTGAATGTAAAAATTTTTTCAACTTTCCACAATTTTTCAAACTACCTGTGGTCATCATCATATCACATGACCCAATCACAATCCGTCCAAAAGTAAGATCCTTATTTCATCCTGTGCCATACTAAATGACCTTGGACTAACAACATAATTTTATTTTGTCTACATAGAGCTACTTAATTGAAATCACTTATGTGGCAGCATGGAATATGGCTTCCAAAGCTGAAAAACCTTGAAAAATTTGCCTCCTAAAAGAGATAATAAAGAAATTACAACCAGGGGTTAATGCAATGCCCTTAACCCCCTCTCCTCCCTTTGGTTTGTCAGGGAATTCGTTATGGAATTGGTTAACCAATCTATCTGCATGTACATCCCAACTTTTTACCCAAGTAGCATCTGACAAAGGGTAACCTTTCCATAATACCAAATATTGTAATCTCCCTCGGTGCAATCTAGAATTGAGGATTTTCTTGATTTCATAATGTATCTCACCCTGTAAGATTAAGATGTTGTTTGATGGTTTCGTTGAATATAAGAATGTCATTCAGGTAGATGAGGACCCCTTTGTATAGGTGCAGATGTAAGACTTTATTGATGAGTTGCATAAACACTGAGTTGATGAGTTGCATAAACACTGAATTGATGAGTTGCATAAACACTGCGGGGTGGCCCTGGAGCCCAAAAGGCATGACTCGGAATTGGAAACTACCCAGAGGGCAGTTGAAAGCAGTTTTCCATTCGTCTCCCTCCTTTATGTAGTAAACTTCTCTCAGATCTAGTTTGGTGAAGACTTTGCCTTTAGACAGGTGATTTAATAAGTCCTTCATGAGGGGGAGGGGATATATGGTTTTTATGCATACCACATTCACACCCCTAAAATCCACGCATAATCTTAAGCTGCCATCTTTTTTTCCTTTGAACAGCACTGGGGCGGCCAACCTAGATTTGGCAGGTTCAATGAAACCTCTGTCCAAATAGTTATCGATGTATTTTCTCAATTCAATTATTTCAGCTGGTGTCATGGAATACATCTTTGGTTTTGGCAGTTTTGACCTGGGTTCTAATTCTATGGCACAAACAGTGGCTCAATGGGGAGGTAAACATTGCATTCCTCTTCACTCAACACCTCAGCCAAGTCCCTGTATTGTTTGGGGACTTGGGGCGCACCTGAAGGAGAGTCTGAAGTGGTGGCTGCTACTTCAGGTTGGGGATCTTTGTTGGGTGGCAGTTCCTTTGTGAGAAGTGGGCAGTGGGCCAACCTCAATTATGATTTTTTTGTATCCGTTCTCCCACTTGATGGTAGGGACCCATTTATCGAGCCAAGCAAGTCCCAATATGACAGATTCTGACATCTTTGGAGCTACAACAAAATGTATGAGTTCACGGTGTCTGCCCATCTCTAATTTGATTAACTCTGTCATTTGGGTGGCTCGGACTCCCCCAATTAAAGTCCCATCTACTTATTCAAACCTGATAGGGCGTTTCAGGTTTTTAGTTTTTATTCCTAATTGTTCAACAATGGGGAGGCCAATAAGGCATCCAGAACACCCGGTATCTATTACAGCTTCTATCTCCCCCGCCTCTCCCGTATCAGGCACCACTAACTTCACTTTAACTGTAAAAGGTGTGATGACAACACTCATCATAGGGTTGTCTTCTTCATCTGCTTCTCTGGGGAGAATTTCTTGGGTCAGAAGTTCATTGCTCCCTTCTGCATGGAGGGGACCTTCTAGCAAACTGGCTAGTGTCTGGAGGCTTCCTTGGATTTCTTCAACCCCTGGTGGCTGTTCTAGGCCTTGGATGTGGAGCTTGTGGAACAGGTGCAGGAGCAAAACTGTCAGCTGCTCTATGGCCATCCTGGCCACAATGATAGCACTTTATCATTCTTGTGGTTTGGATAGGAGCAGCTTTAACAGGTCTGGTCAGAGGCCGTCTGGCCACAGCTCTCCTAGGAGGGCCTTCAGGTAGGTTTTTTTTTCTGTGGGTTGATTTCCCTGAAGAGGTTAATTTTACTGTCACCAGGTTGATCATCTTCACTATGGGAAAGGACCCTGTGTACTTGGGACCCAGTTTCCTGTTAGGTCGTCTCAGCTTTTACATAATGGACAGATATATCTTGTCTCCTATGAAACGTCCCCTTGGGGAGTCCATTTCTTATTGGCTTGATTTTTCTGACTCTCTGTTGCTCTAGCTAGGGCCTTTTTTACATTGCCCCATGCATTCTGGAGAGAATCTACTCACCCCATTAGGGTTACTAATGAGGGAGGTTCTCTTGGGTACTCTGGCATAGGTACAAATTCTACCCATAGCGATTTTAAAAGGGGTAGGTCCAGTACTACTATGCACTGCATTGTTGTACGCAGCTTCAGTGAATGGCAGGAATTCTGCCCAGTTTGATTGCTTGATTACTTGACATAGCTCTGTAGGTACTGCTCCACCATTGCGTACCACAGCCCTATTTGTGCTCAGATGGAATGCAAAACTGAGCCCTGGGAGGACTCTATTAGCCTTATGAATTACCACCAGAATTTGGCTGTAAATTGGACCCTTCTGTCCTAGATAATGCATTTTGGCACTCTGTGCAATCGATAGATCTACTGCAGGAACATCCTGGCTAACTTCTGGGCTGAAGAGAGGCTCGAGCAAGCTAAAAGTGAGCTTGCTTGAAGAACAGGTCAACTACAGTCCAGGTAACAGAACTCCCACTTTCTCGGAGTTCTACTATAAAGTCCATGGCTATTTCCTCCCACGGCCACTTGCTATAGCAGTCCCAGAGCCTTTCCTGGTCTCTGCTTCATGAAAGCACATATAGTGCAACTTTTTACATAGCTCTCTATGTCCTTTTTCATGCTTGGCCACCAGAATTGCCATTTGGTGAGGTTTTTAGGAACCAGAAGTGACCAGCTTGCTTAGCATTGTGGCTGCATTGCAAAACTAGCATCTGCAGTTTTTCAGGAACATACAGTTGGTCCCCTTTCCAAGCCAATTCCCCTCTTAACATCAACTCCCCTCAGTGGACCCCGAACCATACATCTGTTTGTAGTTCTTTTTTCAGCTGTTGGGTCAGTGTTGAGATTTTCTTCTGCTGCCGCCAAATGGCTACTTGCACTGCCAACTGCAATAATATTACTACTTCCTTTCAGGCACTTATGTATTGGGGCATGTGGGACAGTTTATCAGGAATTTTTCTCCGCCCTGGGTTGTACTTCAATGTGAATTCAAACCAATTGAAGTACTGGGCCAATGTATTTGCTGAGGGGAAAGTTTGCAGGAGGTTCTCAATGCCTCTAGATTTTTGTGGCCAGTCTATACTTTGAAAGGGATTTTACTGCCCTTTAAGAACTGTCTCCATGCCAACAGCAGAGCCACTGTGCAGCTATTGTGAAGGCTTCTTTCTCCCTTACTGCCCAATGCCTCAGTCTCATTCAGTTTTTGGGATTTGTAGGTACATGCTTGCAATTTTCCCTCTTTGTTTTTTTGGAGGAGAACGGCCCTCACTGCCACATCACTGGCATCTGCCTGGATGATGAATGTTTCCTCGTGGTTGGGGTGCTTTAGGACCAGCTCAACAGCAAACAGTCTGTTAAGTTTCTCAAAGGTCATTAGGCATTCCATTGTCCAGTTTAGAGGCTAGCTGAGTCAGGATTCCCCCCCTCCCCCCAGGTCTTCAATAGCTCGATGATCAGTTAGGTGATTTTTGCAAAGGAGAGGATGAATTGCCTATAGAAATTTGCGAAGTACAGGAAACTTTGCAATTGTTTGTGAGTCCATGGGGCTTGCCACTCTAAAATGGCTTTCATCTTCCCTGGGTCTATTTCCACCTGCTTACAAGGCACTCCATATCTTAGGTAGTCTATGCTGGTCTTATGGAACTCATATTTTGACAGTTTGGCAGACATTTTCCAGTACTTGGCATACTAGTTTCACATGTTCCTCCATCATCTCAGAATAGATGAGAATGCCTTCTAGATACACCAGGACTGCTTTGTATAGGTGCTCATGCAGCACTTCATTTATTAGCTGCATGAACGCAGATGGGGGTCCCTGTAGTCCAAAGAGCATTACCCTGAACTGATAGCATCCTAATGAGCAATTGAAGGTGGTCTTCCATTTGTCACCTTCTTTGATCCTCACTCAATAGTACACCTCTCTTAGGTACAGCTTGGTGAACACCTTCCCTTTGGCTAAATGTCCCAGCATATCTTTCATGAGGAGAAGCAGGTACATGTTTTCCACATACACACTGTTAATCAGGGGTGGTTTTCTACTGGTTCTATCCACCTCTGTAGAACTGGTAGCTCTGAAGAGCAGCAGACATAGAACCGGTTCTATGTCTGCTGATGTTTTTGCCCACCCGGGCTCTTACCTGACCTTTGTGAGGCACAGCTGCAATTAAAAAAGCAGGAAAACAGGGCTTTTTGAAAGGCTGCTTATCTGCATGCAGCATACTGATGACAATTTACATATGTGCAGCCGGCATCATGCAGGGAAGCACATCGTAAATCACCGAACCTTGTAAATGACTGAACTGGTAGTTAACCCTGTCGGATCCCACCCCTGCTGTTAATCCCCCTAAAAATCTTTGCACAATCTCTGAGTTTTTATCGATGTAATCTCTCAACTCCCCCACCTTCTTCAGAGTCATCAAGTACATCTTGGGTTTTGGGAGTATTGCCCCTGGCAAGATCTCAATTGCATAGTCCGTGGGACGAGGGGCAGTAAGACATTGCATTCCTTGTCACTGAATGCTTCTGCTAAGTCCCGGTATTCTTTGGGGATGGTCTGCACTTTTGGCACCAATTTGGATGCCGCTTTTGTGCATTTGAGTCCTTCCCTCTCTTTCCTCTGCTGGTTAGACTTGCCCTGCTTCCTTTTTGAGGGTGTGGCCCTTCCCTGCCATTGCTATATGTCTCTCTCACTTTCCCCAATGCAAGTTGGGTTTCCACTTGGTCAACCAGGATAACCCCAATGTAGTTTCTGCCATTTTTTGGATGACCACGAAGCAAATGGTCTCTTGGTGAGTTCCTAGTTTTAGGTGCACCGGTTCTGTTAGGTAGGAGGAGGGCAAGCTCCCCACAATGGAACCATCAATCTGCTTGAATTTCATGGGTTGGCATAGTTTTCTCGTTTGCAGTCCCAACTTCTGCACTGTCTGCATGCTGACTAAGTATCGGGTGCAACCTGATAGACTCCATGAATGGAAGGCTTATGACTTTACTGAAAAGAAGAGTAGCTACATTGGTCACTGATTTTTTTAAATTTTGAAATGTCAGAAATATTTATTTGCACATTTTGAGTTGTTTATTTATTATTCTCACTTTAAAAGATCCAAATAAACGAGTAAGATGGGAAAATTTTGTTTTTCATTTAGTTGCATAATAATTCTGCACGTTAATAATTGCCCAATAATTGTGGGCATATAGATATTCTCCTAAAAAAGCCAAAACCTCACTTTTACTTTCTTAAATATTCAGGTTTGAGGTTTATTAACATTTTGAATTGACAGAGCATGGCCATTGTTCAATAATAAAATTATTCCTCCAAAATACAACTTGCCTAATTGTGCAAACCGTGTATATTTGGACCAACTACAACTTGCAAGTGCTCTTCAAGGGCAGCCCTGTTATAGTAATAAAGGATCACTAAGGTATAAGTCACCATGAACAAGGTCTCCCAATCATAGACTGGATTCAATTGGTGCACAAGAAAAATCTGTGCAACCCCTCTCCCTATTCCACAGCTAGCACTTACTGTTCAAGCAACTGACTATCCTCATGAAATCCCATAATCACTGTTATAGATTACTTCTGATTTTCTACTAGATTTTTCTTCCTCACAAGTTGGATTGGACTATTGACTAATGCAAATATCAATTCCATGGTCTTTTCTCTACAACTTGAACAAAGAACAAAGAATAAAAACATCCAGCTTCCTGTAATTCACTTCTGATTTTAATTGCTTCTCTTTCTACTTGAGCACATTTGCAAATCCCATCTATGAATGCTCCTACCCACACCCAAATGACAGAATTTTAGAATGGGAAAATTACAGATTAACAGAGTTGAAAGGGACCTTGTAGGTCATCTAGCCCAACCCCCCATGCAAGCAGAAGACACTACACCATTTCTGAAAAATGGTAGTCCAATCTCTTATTGAAAGTCTCAAGTGATGAAGCTCCCACAACTTCTGAAGGCAAGCTGTTACATTAGTTGAAAGTTCTCACTATCAGAAAATTACTCCTTATTTCCAGATTAAATCTCTCCTTGATCAGTTTTCATCCATTATTCCTTGTCTGGCCTTCGGGTGCCTTGGAAAATAGTTTGACACTCTACTCTCTGTGGCAGCCCCTCACATATTGGAACACTGCTATCCTGTTTCCTCTGGTCCTTCTCTTCCCTAGACTAGCCATGCCCAGTTCCTGCAACCGTTCTTCATATGTTTTAGTCTTCAATCCCCTAATCATCCTCTTCTCTATACTTTTTCTAGAGTCTCGACATCTTTTTTATAATGTGACCAAAAGTGAATGTAGTATTCTAGATGTGGTCTTGCTAAGCTTTTATAGAGTGGTATTAGTACCTCACTTGATCTCGATTGTATCCCTCTGTTAATGCAACTTGGGATTGCATTGGCTTTTTGGCTGCTGCTGCATGCTGCTGGCTAATATTTAGCTGGTTGTCCACTAAGATTCCGAGTTCCCTCTCACTGGATTCACCCAGTCTATATGTGTACAGTACTTTTGGTTTTTCTTGCCTAAGTGTAGGACCCAGTGTTCAAATCTGTCAAGATCCATAAGGATTTTCAGCCTATCTTCTAGGGTGTTAGCTATTCCTGCCAGCTTAGTATCATCTGCAAATTTGGTAAGGTCCCCTTCTATTTGCTTATATAAGTCGTTTATGAAGATATTGAAAAATATCGGGCCTAAGATGCTTACTTCCCTCCATATAGACTTAGACCCATTAAGGACTACTCATTGAGTATGGTTTGTCAGCCAGTTGCAAATCCATCTGGTGGTGATGCTATATATCCCAGTTTTTTCTAGCTTACTAAGAAGTTGGTTGTAGTCTACTTTGTTGAATGCCTTGCTGAAGTCTAAGTATATTATGTCCACAGTATTTTGCTAGTCTAATTTAGTCATTATGTTGAAGAACGAAATAAGATTTGTTTGGCATCATCTATTTTTAATAAACCCGTGCTGACTGCTAATTATTACTTTACTTGTTTCTAGATGTTGGCACTTCTGTTTTTTTATTATCTTTTCCAGTATCTTCCTGGGTATTGATATTAGGCTGATTAGTCTGTAGTTTCCTGGATCTGTCTTTTTTCCTTTTTTGAAGATGGGAACTACATCAGCTCTTTTCCAGCCCTCTGGTAGTTTCCTGGTGCTCCAGGATTTTTGAAAGATGTGGTACAGTAGTTCTGAGATGACATCTGCCAACTCCTTTAGCACACTGGGATATAATCCATCAGGTCCTGGTGATTTGTGTTCATCAAGACCAGACAGATGTTCTCTTACTATTTTTTTTTAATTATTTTAACTTTTATTACTAGTCTGTCTATTATAATTATGTTTTTGGTAGGTTGGGCTATAGTTTCTTTTTGCATGAAGACCAATGCAAAGAATGAGTTAAGCAGCTCTGCTTTCTCTTTGTTACCTGTTACTTCCTTGCTATCTTCTCTCTTTAGTGGACCAACTGTTTCCTTGGGGTTTTTTTTCTTGTTATTTATATGTTGGAAGAAACTTTTTTTTTATTATCTTTGACTTTTGTTGCAAGTCTTTGTTCATTCTGAGCCTTTGCTTTCCTGACTTTGTCTTTGCAGATTCTGGCTATCTGCTGATATTCTGCCTTAGTTTTGTTTCCATTTTTTGTACTTGTCCTTTTTATCTTTCAATTTGTGGAGATCTTTGTGGAGCTATGCTGGTTTCTTCTTGGATTTCTTGTTTTTCTTTCTCAGTGGTATTTTTCAGAATTTCCCAAGCTTCTTGAGTTGTTTTCCCCTTTAGGATTTTCATCTGAGGAATCTTTCCCAAGTTTTCTCTGAATTTATAAAAATCAGCTCTTTTAAAATCTAAGACTCTGGTATGATTATGTTTTATTGCTTGTGTTTGTGTTATGTTGAATTCTAGTATGACATGGTCACTCTCACCCAAGATTCCTGCAATTTCAACTCTCTCTATCACTTCTTCTCTGTTTGTAAGAATTAAGTCCAGTATGGCTGTTCCTCTAGTTCTGGCCCCAATCCATTGGGCTCACAACCTTTGGTGATCACAGAAAAAGAAGTGCAAGATCTATTACACAGACAAAAGCCAGGAAAAGCACCAGGGCCAGACAAGATAACTCCTTCTTGCTTAAAAGTCTGTGCTGAGCAATTGGCCCCCATCTTCACCTGAATCTTGAATAGATCACTAGAGATGTGTTATGTTCTTTCCTGCTTCAAACGTTCTACCATCATCCCAGTGCCAAAGAAGCCCTCCATCAAGGAACTGAATGACTACAGACCAGTTGCTCTAGTATCTGTAGTTATGAAAATCTTTGAAAGGCTTGTGCTGTCCCACCTGAAAACCATCACGGATCTGCTGTTAGATACCATGCAGTTTGCATACAAATAGATAGACAGATGGCAAAATAGATCGGCAGATGATGCTGTTAACATGGCTCTGCATTATATCCTACAACACCTCAAATCTCCAAATACCTACGCAAGGGTCCTCTTTATAGACTTCAGTTCAACATTCAATACCATCATTCCAGACACCCTTCTAACTAAATTAAACCAGCTAGTAGTACCTGAATACACTTGTAAATGGATCATAAGCAGCAGGTGAAGCTAGGCAGAATCACATCCCATACCTGTACAATCAGCACAGGGGCCCCACAAGGCTGTGTGCTATCTCCACTTCTTTTCTCTCTATATACCAATGACTGCATCTCAAACGATCCATCTGTTAAAATACTGAAGTTTGCTGATGACACAACAGTGATTGGTCTCATTCGAGACAACGATGAATCTGCCTACAGACAGGAGGTTATACAACTTGCCTCGGAACAATCTGGAAATGAACACACCTAAAATCATAGAAATAGTGGTAGACTTTAGTAGAAACCCTCCCATACTACCACCTCTTACAATACTAGACAACACAGTATCAACAGTAGAGACCTTCAAATTTTTAGGTTCTACTATATGACCTAAAATGGACACCTAACATCAAAAACGTCATCAAAAAAGCACAGCAAAGAATGTTCTTTCTGCGCCAACTCAGAAAGCTCAAACTGCCCAAGGAGCTGCTGATACAGTTCTACAAAGGAATTATTGAGTCTATCATCTGCACCTCTATAACTGTCTGGTTTGGTTCTGCAACCCAACGGGACAGACACAGACTTCAGAGGATAATTAGGACTGCAGAAAAAACAATTACTACCCACCTGCCTTCAATTGAGGACCTGTGTACTACATGAGTCAAAAAGAGGGCTGTGAAAATATTTACAGACCTCTCACATCCGGGACATAAACTGTTTCAACTCCTTCCCTCAAAACGATGCTACAGAGCATTGCATACCAGAACAACTAGACACAAGAGCAGATTTTTCCCGAAAGCCATCACTCTGCTAAACAAATAATTCTCTCAACACTGTTCAATTATTACAAAGTCTGCACTACTATTACTGCTAATCTTCTCATCACTCCTTATCACCCATCCCCTCCCACTTGTAGGACTGTAACTTTGTCCCTTGTATCCTTACGATTTATATTGACTGTTTCCTAGTATGATTTGATTGTTGATTGTACCCTATGACTATCATTATGATACTTGATTCTTAATGAATGTATCTTTTCTTTATGTATACTGAGAGTATTTACATCAAGACAAATTCCTTGTGTGTCCAATCACACTTGGTCAATAAAGTATTCTATTCTATTCTATTCTATTCATGGTCCAGGAATCCAAGTTTTTTTGGCGACACCAAACCTTTAGCTAGTGGTTCACTTCTAGAATTCTTTGTTCTCTTACTGGATGTTGTCCTTTCATTGGCAGTACAGATGAAAAAACTACTTGTGCACCTAAGTCCTTGACTTTCTTGCCTAGCTGCTCGTAATTACTCAATATTGTTTTCAAGTCCTTTTTTGTGTCATTCATCCCTACATGTAGTAGTAGAAAGAAGTAGTAGTCTGTTGATTTTATTATGTTGGTTAGGTTCTCAGCCACATCTTTGATTTTAGCTCCAGGAAAATAACATACCTCTCTGGATAGACTGGTCTACAGATGACTAGTTCTGTTCCCTTGAGAATTGAATCTTCTATCACCAGCACTTGTTTTTTTTTTTTCCTGGGGAGGTTTGGAGTGTTTTTCTATTTATCACAGAAGCATTTGATGGTGCTACTTTTTTAGGGACATTTGATGGTGCCTCTTTACTATGTGTCTGCTTGTTTTCTTCCAGTGAGAGTCCATGAAATTGATTGCTTAGCGCCAGTGGGGCTGCATCAGAGTGGGTTGATTTGGACAGGGGTTTTGTACTAGGTTTGTGTTTTTTCTATGAATGACATGTTTCCATTTGTCTTCTTCCTCTAATGCAGAGGTGTCAAACTCGATTTCATTGAGGGCTACATCATGGTTGTTTGACCTTGAGGGGCCAGGGTGGATGTGTCCACTTGTGTCAGGGATACCTGTGGTGGCTCGAGCACTCTGCCACAAAAATGGGCTCCTGAGCTCCATTTTCGGCTGCGATGTCCTCCTGCAACCCTCTGCCAGCGAAAATGGAGCTTGGGGGGAACTGTGTGTGGCCTTCCTAAGCTCCATTTTTGCTGGCAGAGGTACCATGGGGTGGTCCTTTGCTATTTCCAGGGGCCCCATGGGCCAGATCTAAACACCCCGCGGGCTGGATATGGCCCCAGGCCTTGAGTTTGACACCCCTGTTCTAGACCTCTTACTTTTTCTTCTAGTAACTTGATTAGTTTACATTTGATACATATATAGTTTGGGTATTCTATGGGCATAAATGTATACATGGAACATGTTCTGCAGATCACAATAGTATCAGTTTCTTCTTTCATGAGTGGATTTTAAAAAATTGAAAGTAGAAGTGTAGAAGGTTTTACCACAGATTTTTAACTGGGAAAAATGTCCAATTTGGAATATAGATATTCTAACAGATCATTTAAGTTTCAAATTTGGGTGGGAAAATATAGCTAAAAGTTGAAGGTTCTACCAGTTAAAGAATGTCTAGTTTAGGGATTTAAAGTTATATAGTTCAAATTTAAATTTATCTAATTTAAAATTTTGAAGTTCTTCAGATCATTTAGATTGTCTAATTTTAAAATTTTCAGTGTTGGGTGGGCTTAAGTGTGAGGTTTGTTCTTAGGCTGTACTGGAATGATCTATTGTTGTTTCTTTCCTCCCTTCCTTATGATTCTTTCCCTCCCTACCTTTTTGTGGACTTAATTTATCTCTTTCTTCTCTGCTTTTATATGTTCCTTACTTACTATTGTCTATTTGCCTTTGATTTTTTTTGGCTTGTGTCCTCTGCTATCTTTTTATCCTCCCTTCCTACTTGCTTTTCCTGCCACTACCAAGTATTCAGCTGTCCCTGCTTTTCTCAATTCATGGTGTTTCCCCCCTCCCTTGCCTGTTGGTCTCCCACACTGCTCTGTTGCCATTCTCAGTCACTGGGTCGCTGATCCCTTTTGCTGAAATGTTCCACCAATACCGACAGCCTCCAGTTGCACCAATGCTCTCCTGTTGCTTTCCACGCTCCTCTCATGATCTGCTTTGCTCTGTTGCCCCTCACTGCCAATTCTCTCCTCTGCTGCTGCTGCTCCTGCCTCTCCAGCCATGAGGCTCCTGTTTGCGCTGCTTCTTACAGCAAACAGGATCACCTGGATGGCCTATGGTGAGCTCGCCTCTTGTCTCCTCTCCATAGCTGGTTCCCCTCCTCCTTCCTGCTCCTCTCCCTCACCAGCTTGCCTTTTCCTTCTCTACCAGTCATTGCTTTACCCTCAGTTGGCCCTACTCTCTGTCCCATGGATGATTTTTCTCCCTGCTCCACAGCTGAGCCCCACTCACTCACCAGCTCACCTCGTTGTTCTCCACCGATTTGTTTTGCCTCTCTGCTCACCTCATTTCAATGGGCCTCCAGGTTCTTGGGTAGGCCTCTCAGGTGCAGCTGGGCTTCTCTCAGCAGACCAAATTCGCTGTGGATTGTTTTCCTCCTATTTCTCCAACCTTTCCTCTCCTTTTCCTTTCTCCACTTTTTTTCTCTCTCTTTGATTTATTCTATGATTTATCTTTCCCTTTCCACCTCTCCTCCTATCATTTATCTTATTTAATAGCAACTTTTCTCCATGCGATGTAACTATCTCCATAAGTTCATAAGGGAGTGGAGTTGCTGTTTACATATATACAGTATTTGCCCTAGCAGTCTCGGTTGGAGTGTAGTTTCTTCCTAGATGGTTCCTTGGTTAAGATATTATTTCTTCCTTGGCTGTTTATCCAGGGCCGTTCCCTGCTAATTATTTCCAATTAAGAGAGAAAGAGACAGATAGACACTCATTGACTGATTGACCCACTCGCTCACTCACTCTTCCTACTGTTGATATTTAGGAGAAGGGAGAAATAGAGGAACTTGAAAGGCAGAAGAACTCAGTCATTCTGAAGAAGAAGGAAGGGTGAGGAAGTGTATTGCCTTCTGGCCATTCATATCCAGAAGGTATCAGGAAGAGGAGCACCTGACACCTTCCAGACTTGGAAGTGAATGGCAAGGAGAAAATCTGAAAGGCAGTAGTGTAGGAAAATAAGCTGGCAAGGCAGAAACAAATATTTGTCATATAGAAAAAGCTTCATCTAATGTGAACCCTGATATTAATTTTTATTGTGAACCTCTGTAGATAATGAATTACTTTTTATTCATTCCTCTTTCTATTTTAAAAATCTGGTGAAGATTTCAAAAGACATCACTCTTCTCTACAGCTATCTTTTGTTAAGTTTATAATATTCCTCTCTATTTTAAGCAGCAACTGATAATACCTGAAGGTCTAACATAGAGACATCTGCAATCTTAAATTTCAGCAGAATTGCTGGAATAATTTGTCTAGATGATTTCTTAATGGGAAAATCATGCCACATTTATGTTACAAATCTGTATTCATTATTAATTATTTTTAGCTCAATGCTATTTAAACACCTGTCAATGTTTGCTTCACAGTAAATCAAGTTTCTGGCTTTCTGTCTTGTTTAGATTATTGGAGTGAAAGTGATAAGGAAGAAGTAGACACACCTTCAACACCTAAACAAGACAGTCCACCTCCACCATATGACACATATCCACGACCTCCTACAGTAAGTGATTATGTATAATAATTAGTTGTCATTATTCAGAGCTGTCTGCATAAATGCTTTCAAATTCAAACACCACCTATTTATAGCACATATGAGCATTCATGGTGGATGATATCCAAGTTATCTTTTGTAGATGCTTGCTACTAGGGAATCCTGTTTTTACATTTTTCTACCAAAATATAGGCAACAACCTAAATCAGTGCAGAAACCAGAACAAGCTCTTATCGCACTTTCTTTGCCTGCTTCATTGCTTCAGGTTTTCAGTGCTTTCACAGAGAACATATGCCTAATGTATTGTGAGATCATGCAAAATCAGTAGCACAAGATCTCATGCTATTGATCTCGTGTGATCTCATACTTAGGCCTCTATTCTCTGCAAATTGAGGCCTTGATGTTTGGAAACAGATGGAAGGCTCCAGTCTTTCAGTCCTTCCCTCTGTTTGCCGTTTCCTTACCAAAGCCTGCAGGGAGATTGTGTTCCTGTAGGCTTTGGTAACTCTTTGCAAAAAGCTTTTGTTGCACCCGTGGAGGTTGGGAGGAGTGGGTGCATCCCTCCGAAGCTCTGTTCCCACTGGCAAAGGCTTTTTGAAAAGGGATGCCGAAGCCTAAAGGGACGCGAAGCCAAACAATAGGATCACAGCTCACCAGCTCAAATCCCCCAGCAACTGAGACTAACCGGAGTACAACCAACCCCCCACCAGAACAGAACACACCTCCAGCCAATCAGAACACAGCCAAACCCCCAACCAATGAGAACACACCCCCACCCATCAGAACACAGCCAAGCCCCCACCCAATCAAGTCACACCCCCACTAGTAGTTAAAAGGAAGAAGCAGCTGCAAGCTCACATCACTCTGAGAAGCACAAGGCCGAAGACACAAGCCTGAAGATGATGAATGAGACTTCATCGAAACGTCGCCTAGATATTTCCAACTCTACGCGGGAGAAAACCCGAAGAACCAAAGATCCGTACATATAAAAGTATTCCTGCTATTTCTTGAGAAATATATATATATATTTCTCAAGAAATAGCAGGAATACTTTTGCTTTAAATTCTCCTGCGATCTACAATTAACAGAGCAGTCTGAAGGACATTTTCTGAATTATGTTTATGAAAGCAGTTCATTGTAATGCATATTCTTAATATGCATGCTTTTTTTAAAAAGGAATATATAAATAAGAGAGCTGTAATTATAATCATTTACCTAAATATATATTGTATACTTATTTTACATTTTTTCAAGCCAGAATGTAAATTTCTGTTGCAGATGAGTTGTGCAAGCCCTTTTGTGGAACCAAAACACAGTCGTCTGTCATCAACTGAAACTTCCCAGTCCCAATCTTCACATGAAGAGTTCCGCCAGGAGCTAGTTGGGAGTACTACTGATTCTCCCATCCGCAAAACAGCAAGCCAGCGACGGTCTTGGCAGGATTTAATAGAAACACCACTGACAAGCTCAGGGTTACACTATCTTCAGACTCTGCCTCTTGATGATTCAGTGTTTTCTGATTCTGCTGTTATCTCTCCAGAACACAGGCGGCAATCAACTCTTCCTACCCAGAAATGTCATCTGCAGGATCACTATGGCCCTTTTCCTTTAGAGGGTGAACAAATACAAGTTTTAAATGGGAATGGGGGAAAGCCCCGTAGTTACACTCTGCCACGGGACAGTGGGTTCAACTATTGCTGCCATTCGCTTTCTGTCAGTGCTTCAAGCCATCAAGAAGAAGTGCCACAAAAAGAGCAAGAAGAAGAGGAACAAGAAGGAAAAATTGCAGAAGAAAATCAAGTAGAAGAAAGTAAGCATGAATCATATTGCCCTCATTAAAACAATTTTCATAGAAATAATTGAATACCGAGAAAAATTGGATTAAATATATGGTTTCAAATTTACTTCTTTCTGCACATGGTGGAAATTGTTTCTTTAAATAAGTTATGCACAATACTTCATAAAATATATTTAAAAACTTTATTTACTGCATAGTAATTAATGAAGGTATTGTCATAATTTCTGTGGGACTTAAAATTATTCTTGTTTGGCCACATCCTTGCTTGCTGACGTATGTGTGACTTGTGTATGTTTTTTATGACTGGATCTGCAGAATTTTGGAAAGCAAATGTTTCATGGAATATGAGTTTCCATTTCCTAAAGTGAATGAAGTTTAGGATGTAAAGTAATCTCTTTTTGAAAAGTATGCTCATAGTCTATTACAACATAGTTAATGAGCAGCTCAAAGATTGCATGTTGTTTTCTTGGAATCATTTATTAGTTGCATTTGTACAGTTGTATAGTCAGATGAAGGAAATAATTAATTCTAACTGGATGCTAATTTAAAAAGTAAATGTTCAGTGAAAGATCTTTTCTCCACTATTGCAATATTTTCTGTTGCATGTGCTGAGTTCAGTAGAAACAGATATAGAGTATAAACATTAAATGCTGAGTGCAGAAACTGAAGCCTTGTTACTATGGTTACCAATGTTACATTCACATTACTGACTCTTACTTTCTCTGTATACCCACACATATACATACACATATAGTAGCCTTGCATTCAAAAGCAAATGGAAATGTAATAGAATAGAAATGTGCCTGATTTCTTGAGAATGTGTGAGTGATGAATGAATATCAACTGAATACAATATAATTAATACAAAATAAATATGTTGAGATACTTGGTTGAATGGAGAAAATGTATGAGATACAAAACAAATTATAAAGTAAATAAATGTAGAAAAAGTTAATGGTTTGCGAGGAAAGGAGGAAATGTGGTGGAATTAAGTTGATCATATCCTCAGGATAAAAGACAAGTGTAGGGAACAAAAAGCAATGTCTAATGAAGTATATTGACATGATAGAAATAAGAATGTTTGAATAGATATGGAGACCTAGAGTGAAAGGTGTTAGTTTAAACTAGATTTGATTAGATTTTGTTTTTTCTTATGTCTTTAATTTCTTTGGTTTACTCCTTATATTTCTGTGCTTTGCCTCATGTTGCTTACCATAAAATGGATTAAGATAATGGATATGTATGTATATACATATATCTAATAATAGTGCATGGTTGAAAGTGCACAACATCTGGTTCAAAAATCACTCTTCCACAATTCAATAAGTTAGAATTAATCTGTATCTACAGTATAAACTAAACAACACATTTTCTTTATATTTTTAGGAGTGTCTGTATATAGTATAAAAATGAGTTAGAATTGTGGGGATTTCATATTTTATGTCATACTTCAAAACTCATACCTCAACTGCTTCAAAATGCATCAAATTTAGTATTCAACGCATTTTGAAGCAGAAATCTTGTTCCAACCCTTGTCTTTCTCCCAGTAGTTAATATGTAAAAAAAAAACTAGCTGATATCAGCTGCCTCATGTCTCGCTATTTTTTCTGGCCAAAATTGTGAGCCACATGGTAAATCACATGATTTTCTCAGTACCTGTCAGATTTAGTATTGAGCACATCTTCTGAAAGCAATTACAAAGACTGAGGTACCACTGTATAAGTTAAACTAGGGGTCTCCAACCTTGGCAACTTTAAAATTTGTCGACTTCAATTCCCAAAGTTGCCAAGGTTGGAGACTCCTGACTTAAACTGTTCTGTAGAAGTTTCAAATGGCTTTGCTATCTATTTCAGTGAAAGCATTTTCTGGCATACATGCATATGTGTAGAAAACATTTGGGGGGGGGGGGGCTATAAAACAGCCATACCATAACTTTGATTTACTCTGGCTGCTTCACAGCTTCAGAAAATTCCAGGAACTGGAATTCTCCCAGTTATCCTCATGAAACATCATGGAACAATTTGCACACATCTGGTACAAAGTACAAAAATACAGACTCCAATTTCTCATTTATTTTCTTCTTAAATATACTGCAACCTGTTTCTGGATTAACTGTAATTTATTTATTTATTTATTTAAATTTTTATACTGCCCCCTCTCCCAAAAAGGGACTCGGGGCGGTGTACAGCCTACTAAAAATGAACAGTATATACAATTAAAAACAAATTAAATAACATAGATCCGGCCGAAATCCCTTCAGATATAAAATTTCCAAAATTTAAAATTCAAGGATTGTAATTAAAAATTTAAAAATTTAAAAACCGAATTAAGTTAAAACCCCATGAACCGTTTACTGGGCCAGGCAGGCCTGTTGGAAAAACAAGGTCTTTACTGTGCGCCGGAAGGTCTGGATGTCAGTAATGGCCCGTATCTCCGGGGGCAGATCATTCCACAGGGAGGGGGCCCCCACAGAGAAGGCCCACACCCTCGGGGTCGCCAGCCGGCAATGATCAGGCGGCGGAACCCCGAGGAGGGCAACCCTGTGGGAGCGTACTGGGCGGCGGGAGGCTGTTGATGGCAGTAGGCGGTCCCGTAAGTACCCAGGCCCCAAACCATGGAGCGCTTTAAATACAGTCAGTACCACCTTGAATCGGATCCGGAAGGCCACAGGAAGCCAGTGCAGCCTGCGGAGAAGTGGTGTTACATGGGAGCTCCGAGGGGCTCCCAAGATCACCCGCGTGGCCGCATTCTGAACCAACTGCAGCCTCCGGACACTCTTCAAGGGGAGCCCATGTAGAGAGCGTTGCAATAGTCCAAGCGGGAGATGACGAGGGCGGAGGTGACTGTACGAAGTGCGTCCAGATCCAGAAAGGGCTGCAACTGGTAAATCAGACGAATCTGACAAAAGGCCCCCCTGGCGACGGCTGTGATATGGTCTTCTAAAGACAGCCATACGTCCAGGAGGACACCCAGATTGCGAGCCCTTTCCACGGGGGTCAGAATTTCTCCCCCCACAGCCAGCGAAGGAACAAGCTGGCTGTATCTGGGCGCAGGAAACCACAGCCACTCGGTTTTGGTCGGGTTGAGACGAAGCCTGTTAAGACCCATCCAACTCCGCACGGCTTCCAGGCACCGGGTCATCACTTCAACAGCTTCGTTGGGGTGGCCTGGGGTAGAGATGTACAGCTGGGTGTCATCAGTGTACTGATGGAACTCTACCCCAAAACCACGGATGATCTCAACCAGCAGCTTCACATAAATGTTGAACAGCAAGGGCGAGAGCACCGACCCCTGAGGCACCCCACACAGTAGGGGCCTTGGGGTCGACCTCTGCCCCCCCGTCAACACAAATTGCGAACGGTCAGAGAGGAAGGAGGAGAACCACCGTAAAACGGTGCCTCCCGCTCCCAACCCCCCCAACCGCTGCAACAAGATACTGTGGTCGACAGTATCAAAAGCCGCTGAGAGGTCTAACAGGACCAAGACAGAGGAACAACCCCTGTCCTAGGCCCTCCAGAGATCATCCACCAACGCGACTGACGCCGTCTCCGTGCTGAGCCCGGGCCTGAAACCCGATTGGAGGGGGTCTAGGTATACCGCTTCATCCAGGTACTGAGGGAGCTGGCGTGCCACCACGCTCTCAACAACCTTCGCAACAAAGCGAAGGTTGGAGACCGGACAATAATTTGATAATAATGCTGGATCCAGGGACGGTTTCTTATTTATATAAGTATCTTGGGCTTAATTTTATAGAACATTCATATTGCATTTTACCGATAGCAAAAAAAAATTGTCCTGGAGCAGCAATAAAAAATGAATCTCTACCTTCAGGCTTACAGATAATAGTGTAACTTATACGGAAAAGATCAGGAAAGGGGGTATGAATTCTTAAAGTTACAATTCATATTATGACTAACGTGATGACAACATAATAGTGTGATTATCACTAGGTTACAATTGGAAAACCAGACACAATTGGTCCTGCAGATGTGATAATTTTCTTCCTGAACTGTACAATTTGGAAATCCCTTGCAAATTCTGATAATATTTGTAAACTATTATATATATATACCGTGTTTCTCATATAATAAGGCCGGGTCTTAATTGTTTTTGAGCCCCGAAAAAACGGCTAGGCTGTCTTTTCGGGGGTGATTTAATTCCCCCCCCCTTACATCTTTGGGTGGGTGGCGACGCCTTGCATGTTGACCTCGGCGTTGGTGGGGCACTTCGTATCGGGAGACCTTCCACCACCATTGCTTTCCCTTCTCCACGTGCCACCGCAGTGTTTGGAGCAGTCAAGTGGGGCCAGCCAGGGCTCCTCCCTGCAACTGGAGCCCCACCGGAGACATTTGGCTTCAGGCGCTCCTGTCACCGCCTTCCCGGGCATCGTTTGAAAGCAAAGCCTATTCTTTTAAAAACGATGCCCTACTATGACAAATCTCCCAGAGCTACAGTGCAGGACCCGCCCACCCCCGGAAAAGCGCCCAGCCGCCATCCCTGCCAGATGCAAGGCAGAGCGGAAGTGCCTTGCCTGGGGCACCCTGCACAGCTGACTGGGGACCTTCTGCACAGCGGCGGAGCTCTGGCCAAGGCAGAAGGCACCTCCCTGCCGAGCCCTCCGCTCATCCTGCCAGGGCCATGCGGGAGCCGTGCGGGCTGGGCAGAGCCAGAAAAGCGAGCCACGGGTGTGAGTCACCTACCAAGCGAAAGCCGGGCCGATCCGAGCTTGGCTTCCGGAGTCCCTCCAGCCTGATCCTGAAGGGGCCATCAGGAAAGGCCACCCGAGGCAGTGATAGCACCCACCTGTCCACGGACAGGGAGGCGAGGCGACAGCAGCGCTGCTTCCCTGGTCGGCAGCTCTAGTGGAGCCCACAGCCGCCCGTTCTTTCCACTCCTCACCCAGCCTGTCCCCATCCCCACGCATCTCCAAACGCGGCAGCGGCTCGGGCATCGGCACTCACTCGGCAGGGCTCAGCTCAGAGGAGGACACAGCATGGGCCGTTGCCTCGCCTCCCTGTTTGCGGACGGGTGGACACTATCACTGCCTCGGGCGGCCTCTCCTGGTGGCCCCTTCGGGGTCGAGCTGGAGGGACTTGGGAAGCCAAGATCGGGTTGGCCCGGTTCTTTCGCTTGGCAGGAAGGCGCGCACCCGCAGCTTGCTTCCCCAGCTCTGCCCAGCCCGCACAGCTCCAGCATAGCCCTGGCAGGATGAGTGGAGGACCCGGTGGGGAGGCACTTGCTGCCTTGGCCAGAGCTCTGCCGCCGGGCAGGAGGGCCCGCCTGTCAGCTGTGCGGAGCACTCCAGGCAAAGCTGTTTGCGCTCTGCTTGGCGCCGGGCAGGGATGGTGGCTGGGCGCTTCTTCCGGGGTGGGCCGATCCTGCGCTGAGGCCCCGGGAGATTCACCTCTCCACTTGGGGTTGGGCTGCTGTCTCGGGCAGCGGAGGCTTTGTCATAGTAGGGCGTTGTTTTTAAAAGAATGGGCTTTGCCTTCGAACGATGCCCGGGAAGGTGGCGACAGGAGTGCCTGAAGCCGAGTGTCTCCGGCGGGGCTCTATTTGCAGGGAGGAGCCCTGGCAGGCCCCATGTGGCTGTGCCAAATGCCACGGCAATGCTCCAAACACCGCAGCAGTGCTCCAAACACCGCCCTTCCCCCATTTTGCATGTTTTAAAATAGGCCTAAATTTGGGGGAGGGGCTTAATTTCATTTGGGCATCAGTTCCCTTCATGTATGGGTTGGGGGGGTTTGAAGCAGGTAGTGATGCAGCTGTGGTCCGTGGTCATACGTGAAGCCGTACCACAGCTGCATTACTACCTGCTTCAAACCCCCGCAACCCATACATGAAGGGAACTGACGCCCACCATGAAGATGTGGCACGACCACGAAGACAAACAACAGGATCACAGCTCACCAGCTCAAATCTCCCAGCAACTGAGACTAACCTGAGTACAACCAAACCCCCACCAGAACAGAACACACCCCCAGCCAATCAGAACACAGCCAACCCCCCACCCAATCAGAACACAACCAAGCCCCCACCCAATCAAGTCACACCCCCACTAGTAGTTAAAAGGAAGAAGCAGCTGCAAGCTCACATTATTCTGAGAAGCACAAGGCCGAAGACACAAGCCTGACGATGATGAATGAGACTTCATCGAAACGTCGCCTAGATATTTCCAATTCTACGCGGGAGAAAACCCGAAGAACCAAAAATCCACATACAAATACCTGCGAAAACCTCTGAAAACAAATATATATATACCACCTGCACATGAAGGGAACTGACGCCCACCATGAAGATGTGGCACAACCACGAACACGAAGCCAAACAACAGGATCACAGCTCACCAGCTCAAATCCCCCAGCAACTGAGACTAACCTGAGTACAACCAAACCCCCACCAGAACAGAACACACCCCCAGCCAATCAGAACACAGCCAACCCCCCAACTAATCAGAACACAGCCAAACCCCCAACCAATGAGAACACACCCCCAGCCAATCAGAACACAGCCAAGCCCCCACCCAATCAAGTCACACCCCCACTAGTAGTTAAAAGGAAGAAGCAGCTGCAAGCTCACATTACTCTGAAAAGCACAAGGCCGAAGACACAAGCCTGACGATGATAAATGAGACTTCATCGCAATGTCGCCTAGATACTTCCAATTCTACGCGGGAGAAAACCCGAAGAACCAAAGATCCATATATATATATATATATATTTGTTTTCGGAGGTTTTTGCTGGTATTTGTATGTGGATATCTGGGAAATGTTTCGACGAGATCTCACTCGCCATCTTCAGGCTGGTGTCTTCGGCTTCATGCTTGTGCAAGCAAAGCGTGATCAGAACTGCTGTCTCCTTTATATATACTGGTGGGGAGGTTGGCTGTGTTGTCATTTCTTGATTGGTTGATGGAGTTGATGTTTGCAGATTGGCTGGCTTTTTCTTAAGAACCTGTGGCTGAGGTATTGGCTGTGTGTCTATCAGCCTCCTGTGTTGTAACAACTTGGGTAATGGGCCGTGTGATGACCTTCTGAGTTCTAATCTTATGACCTCCTGGGTCTTGTGCTATAATCTCCTGGGTCGTAATGACCTGGGTAATGGGCTGTGTGATGACCTTCTGAGTTCTAATCTTGTAACATCCTGGGTTTTGTATTGTAATCTCCTGGGTCATTGGCTGTGTTGCAACATCCTGAGGTTTTGTGGTGTAGCCTCCTGAGTTCTGTGATGTGATATCCTGAGCTGTGATGCAGCTGTGATGTGACATTCCGGGTTTTGGTTTGACTCCGAGTTTGAGGCCTGGCTCTGTGTTCATAGCATGTGTCAGTTTGCTTGGTTTGGCGGTTGGGTTGTGTGGCAACTGGTGATGCAGCTGTGGTCTGGTTTCTGGACAGTGGTTGCCTTTCGTCTATGGGATGGGTTTGGGTTCTGAAAACAGAATTACACACCCTCACTAACCTATTAATTTCCAACGGATTCCAAAGAGACACAATTACTAACCTAATCCTAAAGGAGACACCTTTAGTAATTGTGTCTCTTTGGAATCCGTTGGAAATTAATAGGTTAGTGAGGGTGTGTAATTCTGTTCTCAGGTGGTCTTTGTCAGCTAGGCGTTTGGTTCTGGAGATGAGGGTCTTGGCTACAGAGTTGATCTGTGCAGGGTGGTGATGGGATTGTGCGTTTAAGTAGTGGTTGGTGTGTGTTTTCTTCCAATGGATGGTATGTCCTAGGGAGCCATTGGGTTTTTTGTAAATTAGGACATCCAGGAAGGGAGGTTGGTTGTTGGCTTCTGTTTCCATGGTGAATTGTATTTTGGGGCGTAAGCTGTTGAGATGTGTGAGGAAGTCATCGCTAACCTATACATGAAACACTTTGAAACCAATGCTCTAGACAAATCCAAATCCAAACACAAACACAAACTCTGGCTTAGATATGTAGATGACACTTTTGTAATTTGGCCACATGGGAAAGAAAAACTGGACAACTTCCTCACACATCTCAACACGCCAAGACCTGCGTACCTGAACCCGTGAAAATCTACAAAAACATATATATATATATATATATTTTCATAGATTTTCATGGGTACAGGTATGCAGGTCTTGGTGTGTTCAGGTCTTTTCCCGTGTAAGATTGAGACTATCTGGGCAATGTTTCGACAAGATCTCACTCACCATCTTCAGGCTGCTGCTTTCGGCTTTGTGCTTGTGCGAGCAAAGCGTGATCTAAACTGCTGTCTACCTATATATACTGGTGGGGAGGTTGGCTGTGTTGTCATTTCTTGATTGGTTGATGGAGTTGATGTTTGCAGATTGGCTGGCTTTTTCTTAAGAACATGTGTGGCTGAGGTATTGGCTGTGTGTCTATCAGCCTCCTGTGTTGTAACAACTTGGGTAATGGGCCGTGTGATGACCTTCTGAGTTCTAATCTTATGACCTCCTGGGTCTTGTGCTATAAACTCCTGGTTGTAATGACCTGGGTAATGGGCTGTGTGATGACCTTCTGAGTTCTAATCTTGTGACACCCTGGGTCTTGTATTGTAATCTCCTGGGTCGTTGGCTGTGTTGCAACATCCTGAGGTTTAGTGGTGTAGCTTCCTGAGTTCTGTGATGTGATATCCTGAGCAGGTGGCTGTGATGTGATGTTCCAGGTTTTGGTTTGGCTCCGAGTTTGAGGCCTGGCTCTGTGTTCATGGCGTGTGTCAGTTTGTTTGGATGGGGGTCGGGGTGTGTGGCAGCTGGTGATGCAGCCATGGTCTGGTTTCTGGATGGTGGTTGTCTTTCATCTATGGGGTGGGTTTGAGTCTGGTGAGGCAGATTGGTGGTGGCGTCATGTGTTGTATTGGGTCCAGTGTTGGTTTTCGTGGCTGGGACCCGTTTGTTGATAAGGGCTAGTTTCCAAATGTCTGGTAGGCGGGAGGCATCGTCCCATTTGTTCATGTTATGGTGGTGTTTTTCTTATTTCGATGGCTTCCCTGATTATTCTCTTGTTGAAGTGTTCGGTATTGGAGATTAATTTGGTTCCCTCAAAATTAATTTCATGTCCTGTGGCTTTAAGGTGCTGGAAAAGGGAGGAAGAATTTTCTTCTTTTCTGACTGCATTCTTGTGTTCTGCGATGTGTGCATTTATTCTCCTGTTGGTTTGTCCAATGTATGTGGCTGGGCAATTGTTGCATGGTATTTCATAAATTCCTCATGAAAAGATTCAAAAAGGCATTTTACATATGTGTAATATGCTACTTATTATGGGCAGGATTATTCCAATGTATATATTGGTAAGGGTAGAATAATTTTTATCTAATCACATAGCAATAGGGCAGATTGTACATAACAAAAGTGTAGCTACATCTGCCAACTAGTCTGAACAAGGATTCCATTATCCCTCAATCATATCATTTTGAAATCCAATGAAGATGTAAGGGGTGCACAATGACCTCTATTTAAGGAGATTTCCATTGACACAAATAGAAATTCCTCCTAGAGGAGAAAAATAAAGGAGTTTTCCCCCAGGATTTTAGTGTAAAACAATGTGTTAAACTTACAGTATCTTCTATATGCAACATTCTGTTTATAACTGGGGTTCCTATAGTTACTATTTTAACATGAAAACAATTGAGTCATGTATCAGTATATATAGTTGACACTATCATTCAAAGGCCATCTAAAAAGCCCTTAACCTGCTTTTTTTACATTCTCTCTGTAGGTGATCTTTATCCAACTAATATCCCTCCCACACACTGATTATCATTTCTAACAAGTATTTCTCTTGCATTAATCTCTGGCCCAGTCTAGGTATTCATATACAGGCTTTCACTGTTTTAAATAATAAATTACTCCAGTGGTGGGATTCAATTTTTTTTTACTACCGGGTCTGTGGGCATGGCTTGGTTGGTGTGGCAGAGGAAGGATATTGTAAAATCTCCAGTCAAAGGTGATATTTGCTGGTTCTCCAGGCTACTCAAAATTTCTGCTACCGGTTCTCCAGAACTGATCAGAACCTGCTGAATGCCACCTCTGAATTACTCCCTAAAATGTAATGTAGTTTACAAGTGCATAGAATATATATGATCTCTCAATATAAAGGACATTGGAGTTTTTATTGAATATATCTGAAGTAGAGTTTCAAACTTTTCTAGATTGAAATAGGCTTTTCTCCATATCTTTATAATTTCAGGGATGTCACTATGATGTAAGAAATTCTCACAGTGTTATGAAAAATGAAGGCATATAGAAACAAGCAGGCTGGCCCAAAAGAGGAGGCCAAATAATCTCTTAGAACAGGAATGAAGGTTTGAACATTATTTCTAACACTCGGTGTACTGAAGTTGTTCATATTCTTGCAGTATTTCCCTCAGTAAATTTTACCTAGGCCTTGGTTTATGTGAAATGGCCTAATGGGATCATTCCTGCTTGTGTCATGAAGCTTGACAGCCAATTTCAGCAATTTCTTATTTCAGTTGTAACAGGCTTTGAGTGTCTAGATCCACATCATAACAACTGACACACAAACTTGTTAAATAGTGGGGACCTAAATCTGGACTATTTGGCTGGTACCCAAGTAGCGCCCTCCATGTAATTATGGGCATAGACTCGATTGCCCATGCTAAATGACAGGCATTTGCTGGTCCAGTCCACGGGCGTCTCAGTCCTATAGTTTGGATGCAGCCTATCCAGTTGGGATCTTATCTTCCGGCCCATTAAAAGTTCTGCCGGGCTTCTATGTATGGTGGCACTAGGTGTGATATGTTGGTCTAATAATAGTTTATCAATTTTTTCCTGCCAATCTCCTGGGCCCATTCTGGCCAGTGTCTCCTTGGTTGATTGCACCATTCTCTCTGCTTTTTTTCCAATACATTTTTTATTTTTGTTTCTTTAAATACATCTTTGGGTGAACAGTGTGGTTCCAGGTCTTTTTACATTTTAAAACAAACATGACCATAATTGCATATTCCTACTATTAACATTCTTATCTGATTTAATATTATTACATGTTGCCAATTTTATCATTCAATATTCTCATATGCTACTTTATATCAATCTCTATATTCTTAATATCATTTTAGTACATATTCTTCTAGTAGTCATATTTGCAAAATTTATCGAATTATATCATTCAATTAATCTTTCATAAATTCACCTTAGTTTACATTATCCAGTATTTATCCCCTTTTAATGTTAATTATGCCACCATTATATTTTTAAAACAATATATATATATATTCTCCATCAGATTCCACATGGCATTTCTTGCCCTATACTATCATATTATACAATGGAATGAAGGCTATTGCCGAGCACCTAGCATGGTGCTCCATAGACTGTAAGCCGCCCTGAGTCTCCGGAGAAAGGCGGCATATAAATGCAAATAAAATAAAAATAAAATAAAAATATTAGTTTTCATGTATATTTCATAAACAATTATAAAGTTTAAATAATAATCCTATAATAATTTTTTTTCATATTTATTCCAATTAATTCCAACCCTTATTTTTATTCTAATTGATACTTTATATATCTTTAATGATAATTCTATAATAAAATATTAATTCCAGATTTATCAAAGTTAATAATTATATATCTTAACTAATGAAACACCCATTCACGTGGAATCCTTATTCTTCCCTTCTTCAACCATCGTCTCTTACTATCTTTACTCTATTAATTATTCTCTTCCTAGCTTGCCTTCCATTTTCTATCATTTTTTACCCTTTCTCTTGCTTATTCCTCCTTTCTCTATTATATTCCACTGTTTCTTTTTCCAGTTATTTCATTCCCCTCCCGTCCTCTCAAAATCTTTCTGTAATTTCCTTCCCTGTTTCTTTACCCTCAGAATATTCTCCCCTTGATTTATTACATCAGTCATTAACATTTTAAATTTCATTTCCTTTTTATCCTTTCACTTTACTTGTTGCTCCCTTTGTTCTGTTTTGCTGATTTCTCTTCTATTTAACTCCTCCTCCTGCATTCCTTGTCCTTCTGTAGTTTGCGACGCCATTTCCAAATTTTCTTCTATGTTCTGTATTTTATCCAATAAGTCCAAACTTCTGTTCATCATTTCTTTTATAACTTGAAGTTCCAACACTATTGCTTTACTTATTTCACTCATTTTTATTTTGCTTGTTTTATTTTTGTGTCCAATTATCCAATTGTTCTGCAATCTTTATTTAAACTAGAGTCTTTTTTCAATCTCTAAGTCCAATGTCCTTAAGTCTTTGTATCCCAAATTTAATCAGTCTATTCCTTTTCAAAAATACAAAATATCTTTATATATTCCTCCACAATTTTAAGTTTAATGTTCCAAATTTCTGGGGTCTTTTTGTAGTACAGTTCCTTTTGTTTTACTTTAAATTCCTCTTTAAATAGGTCATAAAGTTTAAGGGATCTACAGGATTTTTTTAACAGTAGATGGTGCTCTTATTCCAATTTTCACTTTTCACTCCCCATCCCCGTTTCTTTAAACTTTCATCAGATTTGCCAACATTTTCAAATGTTAGCTATTATTTTCTTTTTTTCACAGTCAATTACAGCATTTTAGATAATTCCTGTCCATCGCCAAATCCTGTGCAACCACCAATTCCAATTTTATATTCTTTTTTGTAAAATTTTTCCCTTTAAATTGTTTCCCATTTGAATTTTAAAGATTAAATTCTTTACATTTTCCAAATTTTTCTCTCACTTTAATATCACCGCCAGTCCCATTCTTTATGATATATCTTTTCTGTTATTTTGTTGGGGTTACCTTTTGAAGTTCAGAAGTATTTTCACCCAGTTCACACACTATTCACTGACTCTTCGCTCCAGCACAGTCTTAGGTTTTCAGACTGCCTCCCGTCTTCGTGGCAGCCATTTTGACTGCCACTACAGCTTGTCTTCAGAGGGGGTTTTCCTTATGAGGGAGGAGAGATGCGGCTCTTCTCTTCCTATCAGATGGTTTCCCTTTCTTCATCACCCCTTCAGGGTGGTTCTGGTCCTGATTGGGACCCTCTGATGAGAGCTTGAAGCGAAGCTGCGGACGATCATGGACCTTGCACAGACTGTGATGGAAGTACCTTTCTCTCTGCTTGACCATTGTTCAAGGGATGTGCTGGTGCTGAGAGGGCATGGCAGATTCCCTGTCCCGCTAAGAAAATTTCTACTTGATTTGCCATGAATTGGGGCCCATTGTCTGATACCACAATGTTGGGTAGGCTATGTGTGGAAAAGAGTTTCCTTAACACTTTAATTATTGCTTCTACTGTGGTAGTGGTCATGATAGCTACATCGAGCCACTTGGAATAGGAATCTACCACTATTAAGAATGTTTAGCCCTGCACTGCCCTGCCAAGTCTATATGCAGGACCATTATGACTTAGGGGTCTCCCATTCGTGTGTGGGTGCTTTGGATGGCGCCAGTCTGGATTTCTGGCATGGCCAGCATGTTGTAATCTATTCCTCTATTTCCTTATCCATTCCAGGACACCAAATGTAACTCCTGGCCAATGCCTTCATTCTAACAATGTCAAGGTGACCCACATGCAATGTTTCCAATACCGAGTCCCTTAATAGTCAGGGTATTACAACTATGACCCCCCATAGCATACACCCCTTTAGTACAGACAATTCCATTTGGTGAGTTTTGAAAGGTTTGAATTCCACTCTACATAGTTCCCTCTGGCCATCCCCTCCATACCCAGTTTAAAATTGGCACCAAAGTTCTGTCATTAGCTGTCTGTGTTGCTATTTCGGCTGCTGTAATAGAGCTGCTCGGAAAGACCTCAGAGTTTTTGAATAGGAGAATGTATGTGGCTGTGGCAGGGTCCTCAACAAGGTCTGGAAGTGGGGAGTGGCAGAACGTGTCTGCATTGTCAATGATTTTGCCCGGCCAGTGGATGAGGCAGTACTTATAAGCAGCTAAGAACACAGTCCATCTTGTCATTCTTGGGATGATACAGTATGTTTGGGGTTGGTTGGCTCCCAGCTCTGATGCCAAGGAGAAGTTTAAGGTCTATAATTAACGCAAAGTCTCTTCCATAAAGGTACTCATGGAATATCTTGACCCTTGCCACTGCAGCCAGTGCTTCCTTATCCAGCTGGCTGTAGTTCCGTTCTGCCTTGGAAAGTGTTTTTGAGTAGAATGCAATTGGGGCCTCATTACCATTTGGCATCTGGTGGCTAAGGACCGCCCCTATTTCAAAAGGGGAGGCGTTCACAGGTTAACACGAGGGGCAAAGTCTCATTGTATTGCACAAGGATGCTATTCAAAGTTAAAAGTTCTTTTATGGCGATGAATGTAGCTATATCCCCATTTACAGTCTGCCTTTTTATCAAGTAGTCTGTGTAAGGGTTCAACAACAGTCGCTTTCTGCGGCAGAAAAATACTGAGGAAGCTGAGGGATGCCTGAAGTTCTGTCTTATTTGTTGGAGGTGGGGCTTCCCATTTGGTGTTAGTAGGGTGTATGCCCGTCCCATCAATTAGATAGCCCAGAAATTTGATTTTGGGCATGGCTACCTGACATTTTTCTTTTTTAACTTTAAGTCTGGCTTCCTGAAATCTACTCAGTACTATCTGTAACTGATGATTTAATTGCTCTTTGCTGCTAAGGGTCCACCCCTGGAATGTCCTCTAGGAGATGTTCCATTATGCTTTGGAAAAGTCCTGGAGTCACACTCACCCTGAATTGCAACTGGCAGCATTTAAATGCTCCTCTGTGAGTTACAATAGTCTGTGCTTCTGCAGTGGCATCATCTACTGGTAACTGCTGATATGCATGGACTAGATCAACTTTTGCAAAAGTTTTTCCTTTTCCCAGGGAATGTAACTGTTGTTGTACAACTGGCAAGGGGTAGGCACTTTGTTGTAATGCCCGATTTATTGTGCATTTGCAGTCAGGACAGATGAGGACTGAGCCATCTGGCTTGACTGGGATAACAATAGGTGTCTCCCACCTAGCATGGTCAACCAGCTCCAAAACCCCTTGGGCAATTAGTTTGTCCAATTGCTCATCAATTTTGGGTTGTAGAGCAAAAGGAACCCTACGCGGCTTCATTCTGATGGGCAGAAGTGGGGTCTAGACTGAAAGATATAGAAGTCCCCTTATATTTGTCACTGAAAATGTCCTGGAACTCTTGCAGCAGTTGTCTTCTTGGATGATGGACATCATGGATAAGTAAGATCCTGTTTCCACCTCCATTTCGCATGGAGTGCCCTCAATCTGGACTGATACATGGATCTTTTTTGAGTGATAAGCATCAGTATGTCCCACAATTGCCTGGTGTATTTCTCCCATTTCAGCGGCTTGGTCATTCCCTTATTTGTTCTTAATGAATGGGAACCTATGGGCTCCCCATTGTGAGACATATGGTCATGTAGAGGAATTAGGTTGTCTCTGCCAGCGTGAAACTGGCTGTGATGCCCGGCAGGACCTTGATATGTGCCCTTTTCATTCACATCTTTGGCATATAGCATCTTTGAACCTGCACTCTGATCACCGAAAGGTTTTTTTTCCCTTTTATTGAGGGTCCTACCTTTCTAGCAGAGCAGATGCGGTCGATTTCATCATCCTCTTTGGAGGATCCTCCCTGCTCTGTGCTCTCTTGGTGTCAGGAGGTCGTTTCTTTTAATAGGTTTGTGCTATGTACTTTTTTCATAGCTACAGCTGACTGTTGGGAAGCTTCTGTTGTGGTGGCTTCTTCCAATGCAGCTTTAAATGTGATTTTTGGTTTAGCTAGCAATCAGCTCTGCAGAGTTAAGTCTTTTAAACCCAAAATGAGCCTATCCCTCATTGCTTCATCCACGTTGAGGAATTCACACTCGGTTGCGATTTCTCTTAACTTTGCAACAAATTCACTGATTGTTTCTCCTTCCTTCTGATCTCTTCAATAAAATTCATGACACTTTATCAATGAAGAAGCCGCTGGTGCGTAATGCACTCATAGTGTTTTTCTAATGTAGTCCATGTTAATGTCTTCAATTCAGCGGGTGCTGATAGATCTTTAACCATCTTAAAAATGGAAGGTCCACAATGGGTCAGGAAAACAGCTCTCTTCCTATTTTCTGTCAAATCAAGATCATTCGCTTCCAGGAACATATGGAACTGCTTCATGTATGAGTTCCAGTCTTCACCGGCTGGGTTAAATGGAGCTGGTGGGCCGTTGGGCCGGATGGCAGTGTGGACATCTTGGGTTGGCCATTTATCTGTGGTGGCCAACAATGCCACGAGGATGCCTGACCAGTTCAGTTGTTGTGTCCTTTGTTCTCTTCAGATCCCACTTTCGTTGCCAGTGTTAAATAGTGGACGGAGTGAAGATACAGGATATCAGTAACAGAAAATAACTCTTTATTTTAGGCTCCAGTAAGAACTCACTGCAGTGCGTCTCAAAGTCTTCCATCAGACTTCACTCTCATTGCATATTCAAAAACCACACACACACCCCTACACTGTTGATTGCTGAACAAATGACAGCACAGCTTGGGATTTTTTTCTCAGAACATCCAAATGGATTGTGTTAAAGTGGATTTTTCCCTGCCCCTGAGAAATATTAAGATGCTTTACAACTCCTTAGAGTTTTGTAATATTCATTGCCACTTCATACATTATTTTTCAGCTTCTGGAAGAATTTCAATTAGTTTTAGGCAGTAAGTGTTATTGATACAGAATTAACTGTATTAGTTCATAGGTTGTGCTCCAAAAATTGTCATATAATGCTTTAAGTAATTATTTTCTTCACACGTATCTTCTTGGGCAAAAGTTTTTAATAAATTAAGGTAAATAGAAGCAAATCAGAGAATGTGGGCATTTTGTTGCCAATACTTAGGTTTGGGTATATTTCTCCTAATTTATTGCTAGAAAAATGTTGTATCTCTGTTGCTATGACATTTATTAGATAATAGCATGATGGCACTTAGGTTTTATCATTTGCTGAGTTATAGGAAACAATGTGCCCTGCTCGTTTTTGCAATGAACTATGAAATGTTCTTCTGTCCTTCCCACTCAGTTTCTCATCACCAAGGCAACAAGCGGCTGCCCCCATAATTGAGCTCTGAGATCAAATGCTTCAGGTGGGTTGTTGAAACAAATGTTACTACTTCTAAGATATTTGCCATGGTAGGCCTTGTATAACGAAAAAGTTTTTATTTTTCAGAAATACAGCTTGATTTCTTTGCAGATTTATATATCAGGGCTATAGATTTGAAACATGCATGGGCACATATGTAAATTGTGGTTTTTGCTGGGTTTATGGTTATGCAGTTTTCCTTTGCTGCTAACAGTGCAATCATAGGGAGGGGTGGGAATGTTTACGTTAAGATCTTCTGAGACACAAGCCCTGAATTACATTTCTAATCTGGATTTATGCATAGTCTTTTTTTTTCTTCTTTTCTCTGAATTCCTAACCAAAACCTAGAAAGGGGAGGAATAATTAGGAAAACTGAAAATCAGTATAATAGTTTCTGTGATATAATATATCCTGTATTATACTATAGTAATTTTAACATAAATATTATCCTGGTTTATTCATTTTTGTTTAGTTATGTATTTACACAGCTCCATTTAGGAGGGAAGAATAGATGCCATATAAAATGTGATTATGTTTGAACAAGAATTGGCAATATAATCCAATTGATAATGTAGATTTGGAGTTCATGAGACCTAGATTTAGGTTTGTTTCCCAACTTTAGATATAATGAGCCATTTCAGGCATGTCTTGGCTGCTGTTTGTTCAATACAAGAAATCTGTGACCTTCCCACAAGTGTAGTATTACAGTCTGCTGTAATCCAGTGAACATAAGTAAATGTGCAAGATATGGGGATTAGAAAGTAGTAGTAGTTTGGTTGCCATTGCTGGTTTAATCAAAAATTTAAAGATGGTATTTTTCAAAACACCATGAGAAGCAATAATCTTTTGGATCTGACACATATAAAATAACGAATGTTCCTTCTTTATGTATACTGAGAGTATTTACACCAAGACAAATTCCTTGTGTGTCCAATCACACTTGTCCAATAAAGAATTCTATTCTATTCTATTCTATTTAGAAACTCAAGGCAGCTCATGTTAAAACTCATACTTGATTTTACCACTATAACAGCAACACCATATGAGTTGGGCTAAGAGAGAATGACTAAGACATTGAGAGAGTTTCCATGGCTGAGAATAGTTTAGAACTTTGATCTTCTCACTCCTTATCCAACCCCTTGACCATCATATCCTATTGGCAGACTTTACAATACTGATATTTTTTAAAAAAACAAAACCTTACTGTTTGTCTACATAAGACAACGAAGTATTGGTTAATTAATAAAAATATTGAGCAGTTGAACTAGGGAAGCCTTAAATGTCCTTTAAGCTGGATTAGGATCATAATGTCAGAATCTTTATGTATGATAAGCACCAACCTTTACTGCATACCTTTGCGGGGGGAATGGCTACCATTCAAACAAAATGTTTAATATCAAACTTTTTAATAATAATGAAATGTATCAATTAAATACCGTGTTTCCCTGAAAATAAAACCAGGTCTTATTTTCTTTTGATCCCCCAAAAACCAGCTAGGGCTTCTTTTTGGGGTGGTCTTATTTTTTCCCCATGTACCTGGGGGCAGGGGAAGCTGCCCCTTGTGCCTTCTTGCCTAATGGTCTTATCAGCACTTGGTCCATGAAACAGTTAATCAACAGGTGATCTCCTGCCATCGCTTGGAAGAATCGCAGCTGCTGTTGCAGCTGATTGAGGCTGCAAAAGCAGCAGGAGGCCCCATGCACCTCATGTCTCCTTCAAGAACAGTCTTTCCTCAATCAGCTGCAATGGTCCAAGTTCTTGGCATGCCTCAGCTTCCACCTGCCCTTCTTGCTGGCCCTGCTGCTGCTGGGACACTTTTGGCTGCTGGCAGCCAAGCGGCTCCCTGTGCTGCTGCTGGCCTCGTGGGGGCTCTTCATCCTCCTGGCAGTGCTGCTTTCAACCATCCTGCTGGGTTGCTTCTGCCTGGTGTGGGGTGAGTCATCCCAGATCTATGATCTCTGGAGCATCCTGGAGCGCACAGCTGGCATGAGAGCTAATGCCCGCCAGGGCCCAAAGAGTACTGGGCTCAGCTCATAGTCCAGCACCTGCAGCACTGAGTAGACCTTCAGGAAGGCACTAAGCAGCCTGAAGGTGGCAGCAGGTAAGGTGGCATGGCTCTACTGGTGGCCCCTGGCGAAGGGCCCCTGGCAGGCCAGTGGGGGGGGGGCACTCTGGACGTTGTAGATTTTGACTGACTCACCCCGCACCAGGCCGGAGCAGCCTAGCAGGACAGCTAAGAGCAGCTCTGCTAGGAGGGCAAAGAACTCCCACAAGGCCAACAGCAGTCGCTCATGCCAGATGCTGCAAGTGCATCAAAAGTGAAAAGCAGGGCTTGGCTCTTTCCTGAAATGAGTTTGCAAGCAGCTGCTGGACACGGAGTGGGCAGCCCCATGCCTCTGCCTGCTTCCGGTGCCATCCTGGTATGTTTTGGAAGAGAGATAAAAATAAATCCTCCAGACTCTCACTGCCGCTATGCAAACCCCAGCATGGGCAATGGCAACTGTGCCTTCTCCCTTTCAAAACATGCTGGGATGGCACTGGCAGTAGGCAGAGGCAAAGGGCAATCTGATCAAACTTCTCTTTGTGTGTTTGTATCCCAGGATTGCAACGCTGAAGGCTCAGCAAGAAAACGCTGTTTAGCGAAAACATGCAGGCTCAGCTCAGCAGAGCTACTGCCCCTTTTGGAGCCTGAACAGGCTCCGCAAAACAAAATTAGCTATTTAGTGAAGACATGCAGGCCCAGCTCAGCTGTCTTGCAGAGGGCATTCAGGCTCTGAAAGGGGCGGCAGCTCTGCTGTTTATAGAAGTATGTAGGCTCAGATTTTCCTGCCGATCGCCGAAAAAGCTCCATCCCGAGTCTTCCAATCCTGGGATACCCCCAGCTTCCAGATACTGCTCTGGGGTTCCCACAGTGCCGGGGTTGGAGAAGCCATTGTAGGAGCCCCATGCAGCCCCCACCTGGGTTCCACTTTGCCTTTGACAGGGCGGTGGGCACTAGAAGGGTCCTGCCTGGGTAATCCCAAGTGTCATCCTGAAGCCTCCCTGTCGCTTGGTTTGGGGCAAATGGCTACACGGCTCACTCGAATTGCAAACAACCCAGGGATTTGGGCAGCCTTTACGTGGCCAGTATGAATGCAAGATCCCTGGTTTCAGAGGATGGCGAAGCTCAGCATTTGGGGTACGGTCACTTTTCTTCTCCTGGGTGGTGGCTGCACATGTGCGGCACCTCCAGCTCACCGAGTCTGGCCTGCTGATATTGGCTGGTGGCAGCTTTGACCCAATCCTGGTCGCCAACGTTGCAGGTGAGAACCGGCCATGCCAATCCTGCTTCATGGCTGCACAGATGGAACCTGCACTGGTGGCTGCTTCATGTGGGAAAGGAGGCGCCAGGTAGGGGTCACCCATACACAGAAGCCGGACCTCAGGGCACCACCCTGAGCAGGTGCCAAGCTGGAGGCAGGGGAGTATCAGTCCCTTTACCCAGTTGCCTTCTGCCATTTCTCATCAAACGTCTGTGTGTATGTATGTGTGTGTGTGTGTGAGAGAGAGAGACAGAGATAAAGAGAAAGAGCAACAGTGGAGAAGAAACCCTTTCAAACAGTGTTGCCTGCAATTCTTGTTACTCCCCTCTGTTGTTTCCCTTTTTTTCCTCTCTCTCTCGCTCAGCTGATCTGCAGGCTGCGGTTAAGGGGCTGAAGTGACTGGGGAAGGGAACGGCTGCCTCCTGGGCTGGCCACACCCACCCACTTCACTAGGGTTTATTTTTGAGGTAGGGATTATATTAGGCCTATCCCCAAAAATTCAGCGGAGGGCTTACTTTCAGGGTAGATTGTATTTTTGGGGAAACACAGTATTTCACTTTAGTTGTATTTTCATAAATGCACATCTATTAGTCCATTCAGTAAAAAAATTAATGCTAATGGTAATATTGAACGAAATAAGAAAATAATGGTAAAATGAAATAAAATATTATACAACTACATCATATATAGCAATTAGCAATGTATTGATATTGATTATTTTACTTACTCTAGTATTCATACAAATTCTAGAATATATCTAAAAAGCAAATATTTTTCTATTTATAGCTTATTATATATTTTATTCTTTAAGTGCAAGTGTTCCATCTGAGGAACAGAATGGAAGAAAAGTGTTCCATTTTAGTATGTCAGGTGGTGTGATTCTGAAGCGTTCTCATTGCAAGCCATTATTTAAGCCCAGCTGTAGTTAGCCATAAAAATAAACTCCATTCACAATCATTATTTCAAGTTCTTTATTCCTAGAACTAAATATGCTGTTGTTTAACAGATTGGATGCTCAATTGCTGAGAAAAGGAACTAAGGGAGGAAAAGTACAGGATTGCTTAAGTGAAATAGAAAAAGTGGAGCCAGAGGAAAGAGTGAAGAGTTTAAGGCAATGGACTGCAGATGGTGCAATAGTACTAAGTATCTACAAACCAGATAAACAGTATGGACACATACCTGCATACATACAGAGATATGAACCCAAAATTCTCCATATAGGTTTGTAATGTGTTGCAGGAAAGAGATGGAATGAAGCAAATAAAGGCAAAAAAGCTTTTTTTAAAGCTAAGGAGTGATATTACTATAATCATGAGTTGAATTATATGCAGTCAAATAGAATGCCTAAAAATGTCTCTGGTGGTTTCTCAAAATTAAAATAGTGTGCTACCTAACATGCTTCTGTTTTTTCCCTTAATGTTTCTTTGTTTATATATTGGTTTGATTATATAACAAAATGAATCTAAACAGAAAGAAACAAAGCTGCAAAGGTAGAGACCAATCTCAATGCTATTGATTGTGTCTATCTTTAAATAAGGTTGTAATATACTGGAGATGTCATGAAAATGTGTTACTTAAGTCCTGTAATAAGAATTAGGATCTTAATAAAATCCCTAGTTCTGATTTTCTCTAATTACAGTGCTAAGTGTAGCATATTATATGTTTGGTATCCAGATGCCTTCTTAATAGCTTCAGTTACAAGCTTTCTAATTTATATAGTAATAAGGATTTAAAATAAGGCTCTTGCACAATGTTTGATAGTGGTTTTTAGATAGTAAATGTAATTCATCCACAAGTTTGAAAGCAGCTGTCACCTATCAACTTTTTGTTTCAATTAATATAACTTTTAGTTTCAGATTTATTATCAGAATTAAAAATACTAACCAAATTTTATGTGGTATGTGCAGTTTTATTTCCCTTTTAGAATAAATTGAATTGTTGGATCCGAAAAACAGATGATTAAAAACAACTTTATAAACATAAATTTGAAAAGTGCAGACAGCTTGAAGTAGTATAAATACATTCATTTGCAGCCTCAGTTTTTGTGAATCAGAAATCTTATCAGGCATTTGCTGCTGTGTTTTCCTGATACCATAGATTAACTCCAAGGTTAACTGCATTCAGGTCTTTTTTTTTTTCGGCCCCAAAATAAGCACCATGGCTTACGACTGCAGCCATGCCCCCACACCCCGACATCTGTTGTGTCACTGCCTGATTTCTGCAGCTGATCACAGCCAGTTGTGGCTAGACGCCATGTGCCTCATTGTGCCAATGGTGCCGCTTGTGACAGGAGACTGTGTGGTGTGTTGTGTTGTTGCACGCACAAGGCTTGTTCTGCCAAGAGCGGCGGCACCGGCCCGACGAGGCTTGTGGCATTCTGTCATGAACAGCAGCACTGGCTTAATGTGCCATATGGCATCTGGCTGTGAGCTGCTGCAAGCGACTGCAGAAGAAGTCGGGCAGTGGCATGACACCTGTCATGGCATAGGAGGGCATAGGAGGCTTAGCTGTGGTGGTCCTAAAGTAAGAGGGTGGGGGGCAGCTCCACCCCACCCTCACCCTAAATTGATTTTTACGTCTGCACCTCACCCCTCCTCATACAACCAGACATTGGGTGGGGCTTAACTAGGGCTTAATTTTTGGGTAGGGCTTATATTAGGCATAGGTGTGAAAATCAGAATAAGGCTTGTTTTTGGGGTAGGTCATATTTTAGGGAAAACACAGTAGTTGTTGAACATTACAACATATATGAATGTAAGAGCCATGGTGGCACAGTGGTTGGCACAGTCGTTAGAATGCAGTATTGCAGGCTACTTCTGCTGGCTGCCGGCTGCCTGCAGTTCAGCAGTTCGATTCTCTTCAGCTCAAGGTTGACTCAGCCTTCCATCATTCTGAGGTCAGTAAAATGAGGTCTCAGATTGTTGGGTGCAATATGCTGACTCCGTAAACTGCTTAAAAGGGGTTGTAAAGCACTGTGAAACAAAATATAGGTCTAAGTGAAAACCTCCATTCTGGTGGCATAGATTAACTCCAAGGTTAACTTCAGACCAACAATCAAGTATTATTATTATTACTACTACTACTACTACTTACTACTACTACTACTACTACTACTATTACTATTATCAATTAAACTTCTATACCACCCCCTCTCCCAAATTGGGACTCGGGGCGGTGTACAGCCTAAATAAAAACAATACAATCAAATAAGAAAATTTAAAACAGATTTAAAAAGATTTAAATTGGTGGCTGAGGTTAAAATTACGATAGAATAATAAAAAGGGTAAAAAGTTAAAAGTTAGAAAAATTAAAAACCCTCCAATGATACTAGGCCAGACCGGCCTGTTGAAAAAGGTAGGTCTTCAATGCGTGCCTGAAGGTTCGCAGGTCAGTGATGGCTCGCATCTCCGGGGGTAATTCATTCCAGAGGGAGGGTGCTCCCGCAGAGAAGGCCCGCACCCTCGGAGCCGCCAGCCAGAATCGCCCAGCTGATGGCACCCCAAGGAGGCCCACCCTGTGGGAGCGCACTGTCTGGCGGGAGGCCAATGGTGACAGCAGGCGGTCCCGTAAGTACCCGGGTCCCAAGCCATGGAGCGCTTTAAAGGTGACCACCAATACCTTGAATTGCACCCGGAAGGCCACCGGAAGCCAATGCAGCTCACTCAGGAGCGGTGTAACATGGGAGCTCCGAGAAGCCCCCAGAATCACCTGTGCGGCCACACTCTGCACCGGCTGAAGCCTCTGGATGCTCTTCAAGGGGAGCCCCATGTAGAGAGCATTGCAGTAGTCTAGGTGGGAGATGATGAGGGCAGAAGTGACTGTGCGAAGTGCATCCTGATCCAGAAAGGGCCGCAACTGGTAGATCCGATGGACCTGACAAAATGCCCCCCTGGCGACGGCTGCTATATGATCTTCTAACGACAGCCATACATTCAGGAGGACACCCAGATTGCGTGCCCTCTCCGTGGGGGCCAGAATTTCTCCCCCCATGGCCAGAAATGGAGTAAGCTGGCTGTATCTGGGTGCAGGAAACCACAGCCACTCGGTTCTGGTCAGGTTGAGTCGAAGCCTGTTAAGACCCATCCAGCTCCGCACAGCTTCCAGGCACTAGATCATCACTTCAACGGCTTTGTTGGGGTGGCCTGGAGTAGAAATGTATAACTGAGTGTCATCAGCATACTGATGGAACTCTACCCCAAAACCATGGATGATCTCACCCAGTGGCTTCACATAAATGTTGAACAGCAGGGGCAAGAGCACAGACCCCTGAGGTACCCCACAAAACAAGGGCCTCGGGGGCGACCTCTGCCCCCCCGCCAACACAAATTGCGAGCGGTCGGAGAGGAAGGAGGAGAACCACCGTAACATGGTGCCTCCCACTCCCAACCCCTCCAACCACCGCAATAAGATAATGTGGTCGACAGTATCAAAAGCCACTGACAGATCTAACAGGACCAAGACAGAGGAACAACCCCTGTCCTGGGCCCTCCAGAGATCATCCACCAATGTGACCAATGCCGTCTCTGTGCTGTGTCCGGGCCTGAAACCCAATTGGAGCGGATCTAGATAGACAGCTTCATTCAGATGCCGAGGGAGCTGTCATGCCACCACACTCTCAACAACCTTCGCCACAAAGTGAAGGTTGGAGACCGGATGATAATTCAATAATAATGTTGGGTCCAGGGACGGTTTCTTGAGGAGGGGTCTCACCACCGCCTCTTTCAAGGCGGCGGGTAAAAACCCCTCATTCAAGGAAGCGTTAATAATAACCTGGAACCAACCTTGTGTCACCTTCCGGATGGCCAAAAACAACCAGGAGGGACACGGATCCAGTAAACATATGGTGGCATTAAGCCCACCCAGTATCCTGTCCACTTCTTCTAGGGTCACAGGATCGAACTCACCCCAAATGAACTTCCCGAAATCTGCCCCCGCCCTCCCGTCCAGAGTAACCCAGTCAGAGTCCAGCCCATCCCAGATCTGAGCGATTTTGTCCTGCAAATATCTGGAAAAATCCTCGGCCCGTCCCTACAAGGGATCCTCCTGCACTCCCACATCCAAAAGGGAGCAGGTCACCCTAAAAAGGGCAGCCGGGTGATTTTCTGTGGACGCAATAAGGGCGGAAAAGTAAGATTGCTTTGCCGCCCTTATCGCCACTAGATAGGCCCTAATGTGGGACTGCAATAGTGTTCGGCCAGATCCGGAGTAGTTGGTCCTCCAACCACTCTCTAGGCATCTTTTCCGGTGCTTCATCTCCCTCAGCTCCTCGGAGAACCAAGGAGCTAATTGGGATCGGCACCGGGTCAGAGGCCGCAAGGGCATGACCCAGTCAAGGGCCTCGGCCGCCACCCTATCCCAGGTGGCTACCAAGTCCCCAACCGAGTCATGTGTGCGAGTCTCAGGAAATGGCCCAATCTCCATCAGGAGCCTATCTGGGTCCATCAGGCGCCTGGGGCGGAACCATTTTATCAGTCCCACCTCCCCGTGACGAGGGGGTGCGGAACGGAAGTCCAGCCTGAGGAGCGAATGATCCGACCATGACAGGGGCTCTATAAAAACATCCCCTAAACAATACTTGATACTTACAGAGTGAGCAGAGATAAAATAATATTTTCTTTTAAATATTTTTTTTTCTTGTTTTTTACAAACATATCATTGTGTGAACAGTGTGGCATCAGAGTGTCTTACATTTTAGAACAAATATGACAATATTCTTCATATTTAATACAGTTGACAATATTGATATACATATTTTGTTAAATTGTAATCTTTCATTCTTTGAGTATTCACCATTTCAGTATCTTATTTTTGTGTCAGTCTCCATATTCTGAATATCCCTCTTTTAACTACAAATGAAATATTATTAATCATATTTGTGGTGTTTAACAGACTTATATAATTCAAATAAAAATTCACCAATTTATCCCGTTTTTGATTTTTAACTATGCCACTATTATGTTTTAAAAATATTCCCTTTCTATTAACCTTTTACAACTTATTTATTACAAATAAAATACTAGTCATCATATTTATGTTTAACAAGTTATATAATTCTAATAATAGTACAGTTGTTTTATTAAGTTATAATATTTCATTATTATCTTATTTCAATGTTATTTTTGTTATTTTTATATCAATCAAATTCTAGATGTCATTCCTTTTCCTTCAAATAAAATATTAATATTCATATGTATTATAACAATCTTATATAAATTGATTAATCACACATATTTATGTTAGATTGTATTCAATTATTTAATTATTTTATATAACACATTCAAAATTACTCTCATTGAAATTCTAAATTCCCCTATTAATTCACCTTATAATGTAAAAATTCTATTCCCTTAATCCCCCTTTCTCTAATTTCTAGCCATTTTTTGTTATCCATCATCTCTCACTCGCAATAAAGCTTAGATTATTCATTTCTTAGCTTGTCTCCCATATTCCTCTCTTGGATCTTTACCTCTAAATGCTACCCTTTTTTGGCCCATCCTCCTAGACATTTTTCCCTTCTCTACCCAGTTTAATTGTCTCATTTTTAAATTAGCCCTGTCTCTCTCCCAAAGGAAGCTTCCTACAATTCCAATTCCTGTTTAACTTCACTTAAAATATTTTCCCCTTGGTTTATATCATCAATCATTATAGTTTTTATTTTTATCTCCATCTTATTTATTTTTAAAAAAATTGTTGTTTTGTCTGTTGTATTTTTCCAACTACTCTTTCGGTTAACTCCTCCTCCTGGACATCCTGTTTTCTCTTTGTCGTTTGTGTCCTAATTTCCAGGTCTACATCCATGCTCTGTATTTTATTCAAGATCTCCTCACATCTTCTTGTCAAAGTATCTTTCATATCCTGAATTTCCAATGCGATTTCTTTCCAAATTCCACTCATCTTTGTTTTGTTTCTTTTATTTCTTTTTGTCCAATAATCCAACAATCTTTTATTCAAGTCAAAGTCACTTCTCAAACAAAGAGTTCAGTGCCCAATGTCCAGGAGTCTTTGTATCCCCAAGTTGGTCAATCTGTTCTCCTAAATAATCCTAAAAGTAAAATCAGTCAACATTGAAGATTTCGGGGGTCTTTTTAATGGTAAATTTTTCCTTATTCTCCCCTTTGAGCCTTCTAAAGCCAGGCCTTTATCAGAATTTGCGAATATATTGTGCCTTTCTTTGGCAGCAGGTAGTGATCTTGCATCAGTTTTCACTTTATCTTTCTTATTTCTTATTTGATTTTACTCATTTTCTCCAAAATGCAAATATAATATCAACTTTTTATATAGGTGGTTCCAGAAATTTACAATGCCTATCCATAGCCAATGTTTATCCAATTAAAAAATCCAGTTTTCTGTATTTTAGCAAGTTTTCTTTTTTCCTCCTTTTCCTTCCATTTTAAAAATCTAGAAATTTTACTCACTGTGCTGAGACGCTGCCACTTTAAAGATAGTTCTGAGTCACTCTTTTTCTGAATCTTCTTTTTCTCAAGGTTGCACTTTAAATATAAAGGATTCTTCTCGCCCATTTCCAAACAGTGTTCACCGACTCCGCTCCAGCACTTTTCTTAGGTTGAAGATGTGTATTTTGGCTGCTTCTTCTTCCTGGTGTGACACAGAGGGATTAGAAACCCTGGGGCTCTACAGGGGAGTGTGTTCTCCCCTGGAACCTCACAGGATGCCCCGCTTTTGCTTCACCCACCTAGGGCAGTTTTGGCTTCTTCTGGAGCCCACAAGCAGGAAGAAGCCAGTGCAGGGATAGAGAGCTCCGTTCCCTTGTGACTGGTATCGCTGCGACGTCATTTCCGTTTTTTTCCAGATAAAACAATCTAAGAGCAAGACAGGAGATATGCTATAGCATCTTCCAGTGCCCAGGTAAAAATAAAACCCAACTCATATTGTTAACTATTTCTTATTAACTGAAATTGATGTTTATTTTGCATGTTTATTAGAAAAAATAAACACTTGGACTGGGACAATCAATTTCTTTAGTAAACTGAGTTTTTTGTGCTCTATTAAGATTAACTTTGAACTTGCAAAATCATAGTGTTGCAGTTACATGTAATGCTGATTAAATTTAGTTTCATTTGTAAGTAAAATTGCTAGAACTTAATATAAAAATCAGTATATATACATAAATTAGTTTTTTAAAATCATGTTTAATTATTCAGATCCTCCTAATCTTTTATCTTTAATTTATTGTATTTTTATCCATACTTCGTTTTTATTCTGCATCTAGTTGCTTATTGTTAAGGAGTTGGCTGTCCTAAGTCCAGTTGTTGATTAGAAGCATAAGCAGTAACAGCATGGGAATACCTTACACAGACATACACCACACACACACACATACACACACACACACCAGAAGAATAACATCAAGATCACAAATTGTGATAGAATTCTATACTGCATTAGTAAGTCTACACGTGGAATATTGTGTCCAGTTCTTCTTGCCTCAAAACAAGATCCTGAGACCTTACAAAGAGTGCGGAAAAGAGATTATAAGGGGTCTAAAGGCTAAACCATATGATGACCGGTTAAGGAACTGTCTAGTCTTACGAAGAAAAGAATTATGAGTGATATGATAGCTGTCTTCTGGTACTTCGGGGGCAGTCATAGGGAGGATTTGGTTGACCAAAGCACGGTTGGAAGCTTGTTAAAGTGAGATCAAATCTGGAAGTAAGGAGATACTTTCTGACAGTAAGAACAACAAAGGAATAGGTTACCTCCCAGAGTTGTAGGTGTTTCATTGCTGGAGGTTAGACAGCAGAGGGTTGAACTGGAAGAATCTAAGGTCCTTTCCAGCCCTATAAATTTATGATACTATAAATATGTTATATGTTGAAGTTTAACAATTCTGTATCAGTACTCTTAAGAGCCAGTTTGGTGTAGTGATTAAAGCATTAGGCTAGAAACCAAAATATGGTGAGTTCTAATTCCCCTTGGTCACAAAGTTAGGTGACTTTGACCCAAAGGTGCTTTTTCAAGAGGCAACTCAACTTTCTTTATTTTCCTTGAAGATGTTTCACTTCTCATCCAAGAAGCTGGACTGAAAACTGAAGAAGCTTCTTCAAAAAGTTACTTCTGACCATTTTTCAATTACAGCTTTTATCATGTGATCAAAATTCAGGTGCTTGGCAACTGGTTCATACTTACGACTATTGCTGTGTTCCAAGGTCATATGATCAGCTTTTGCAACCTTTTGACAAGCAAAGTCAATGGACAATCCAGATTCATTTACTAACCAGGTTACCAAATTATCAACTGCAATGAATCACTTAACAACTGTGGCAAGAAAGATCATAAAATGGGGCAAAAGTCACTTAACCAATGTCTCACTTAACAACAGAAATTTTGCACTCAATTATGGTTGTAAGTCTAGGACTACCTGTACAGCATGTAAAGTGGACTAAAAATTGGAGAAACATCCTAGAAGAGTCAGTAGCAAACTATTTCCATTTTAGCAGCTAAAAAGTAATATGGATATGTCATGAAGTCATCAGAAATCTTTCATGACTCAAAGAAATAGAATACAGCAGGACAGAGCTGAAAAGGACCTTGGAAGTCTTCTAGTCCAGCCCCCTGCTCAAGCAGGAGAACCTATACTATTTCAGATAAGTGACTATCTAGTCTTTTCTTAAAAACTTCAGTGATGACCAACAACTTTTGAAGGCAAGCTGTTCCACTGGTTAATTGTCCTAACTGTTAGGAAGTTCCTGCTTAATTCCAGGTTGCTTCTCTCTTTGATTAGTTTCCAACCATTGTTTCTTGTCCTGCCCTCCGATGCGTTGGAGAATAATTTGACGCCCTCTTCTTTGTGGCAACCCCTCAAATACTGGAATACTGCTATTATGTCACTGCTCATTCTTTTTTTTAAGACTAGCCAAACCCAAAACTTTATTCTTACCCTTTATAGTGTTAATTTTCATTATGTTGATCAGTGTATATGACATAATGTATTCATTGAGTATTGTGGACAATAGGCAATTCTTGAAATTTAATTTTAGTTACGATTAAATATGTAAATATATTTTGTATAAATATATATTTGTTATTTAATTTACTTCAGTGCTAGTTGTTGATTAATAGTGCTATTGCAAATTGAAAGTATAAATCTATGTCCAGCTAGTTTTCTTTCTCGTGACAGAATTTTTAAAAATCTATTTTAAAAATATGCCATGATTTTATTACTTAATATGTTTGCATGCTAATAGAAAAGAACTCTGTGGAACTAAAGCCAAGTGGAGCAATCTTGTCATATATCCATTCTCTTTTGTTTAATCAGGATTGCATGATTATAATGCAGTACTAATATAAGAATGGGCCATCACAATTCTTTCATCATATTGTATCACTGCTTTATTGTATTAGGCTAAAGCACTGCGAGAGTTGATAGAACCTCTCCATGCCAACTTGGATCCACTTCTCTTGGCACTGAATCGATTGGACACAGAGATTGATAAAGTATTGGTTAGAGAATTTAGATCGAAGAGAATTGGCACGACGGAGACTCATCTTCAGCCTCTTGCAAGCAACCTCTAATATCCTGCATTCAAGAAGCCAATCAATTCTTCTTGAATAATTTTGATGTTTGTAAGCAAGAACTGACTTTAAAACATAGACAACCAAATGCCTGGGTAAGGGGCCTCCAGGAAAGGGGCAAACCTGTTACCAGTTGTATTGATTTTATTTTCAAATATACATCCTTTCTACAGAGGAACTAGGCACAATATCAGATCAAGGCTACATGGAATATTGTTACACAAAATTCAGCCTTTAGTGTGGGGAAAATAGAAGGGGAGAGAGAGTCATTGCAGGAAAGGGACTATGATGTTACTCAGGTGTGTTCTGCATTCTTCAAGGAAAGAGGGATTAAATGCAATTAAACTCCTCTTTTGAAAATGGATTTCCATCTAAAGTGGAAAACACTAATATTCTTTTCCACATTAGTGAAGAAAAATAATTGTTGTATGATACTAATTAAATGCATCCTGTCAAAATCAGCTTTAAGTGCACTGTGTTTCTACTGTATTTTCTTAGAATCAAATGCTTTTATTTTCATTGAGGTTTGGTCTAAAGTTATATGTGCAACAGACCTAAGATAAGCTAAAAAGAAAGGGTGGGGGGGAGGGAGGAAGGAAGGAAAGACAGATGGAAGGAAGGAAGGAAAGAAAGAAAGAAAGAAAGAAAGAAAGAAAGAAAGAAAGAAAGAAAGAAAGAAAGAAAGAAAGAAAGAAAGAAAGAAAGAAAGTTGCATAGTTGTTTTGCTAAGAGATTCCTTTCTGCACTCTGTATTCTCATAGATTTTCTTTTAAGGCAAAATTGAGAAACAGAGATGAGCCTGAATAAGAAAATAAGCAGATACTAGTGACCCAATTATAAATAAACAGGCCTATCACTGTTACTTCTTGCTTAACTCTTGCTTTCAAATAAGGCTATTTAGGAGTCTGAATCAGTGTACAAATGATGCACAAATTCCTATTTATGAAGATTCAACATAAAATATTTCAAACTCTGCAGATAATTTTATATCGCCTTACACTGTAGGACTTTAATTTCATGCATCATCTACATGAAATACTCTAATTACTCTCTAATTTAGCCAGTTTACCCCCTAATTAGAGACAGTTTTGCAGGCAAGCTTTTACCTAAATGCCTTTTTAAAGGTTTAAGATGTGTTTATCAAAAGATTCCCTATGTATTTTCCTTCAAATATATTAAATTTCAAACTCTTATTATCCCTAGCCAAATTGTCCAAGTATCATACTGACTAGAAATTATGTAAGCTGAAGTTCAACACATATGAAAGGTATGAAGCTGGAGAATGATCTAGCATTATTGTATCCTATGAATTATTGTTTGCCTGTAACTCTATGATTGGATGTTGTTTTTTTCTCTCTTTTTTGGCTGAAGGTATTCTGTAATGTCAGTGCTAATTCTTAATATTTTGTACAATACTATGGACAGAAAATTCTAAAATGTATTTTGAAATGTTTATTTCTGACAGGTCCATGTACAATATTACATTATGCTGATACCAATAAAATATAGTTATTTATATAATATTTCATTTTCTTTAGAATAGTGAATTATAATTTCATTTCATAAGTGAATCCATATACAACATTTGCTTAACAAATGTAAGAAAATCCTAGCAATTTAATATGCATTTTAAAAGGCTGTATATTGTAGAAGAACCAGTGGGAACTTTATTACAATCCCTGTAGTTTACATGTAACATTACTAGACTGGTTTAGATTTTTAAAAAAACAAAAACAACATCAGCTTCTATTAGTTTTTATGTACAAATTTAATGTACAGTTTTTATCAAAATAAATGATTAATTTCATGGTATTTAAAACAGGAACAAATTGATCATATTTAGACATGATCCACTTGAGGCTAAGCATTTTGGGGCCCATAGAAACCAAAATTTTCCAACAATTCCAGTCTTAGTTGGAATATGAAATTCTTTAGTTGCCATTATTAAATTATTAGTTAGTTGACTACTGTTGATTGAATGAAGTTGCATACTGACTGTTTTTATTTAATATATATTCTTAAGGAACCACTTTGTATTCTAAGTTATTCCTGCCTTTTGCTGAGCAAAAGCAAATGTTAGTTTTTTATATAAAATTTCCACTGAAATACCTTATTTGGATTCTATAAATCATTGCTTAATGAATGATTTTGTTGTCTGAACAATTTATCAATAAAATAACATGGAATTTTATGACCAAACATTAAGTTTTGTAATTGAATAGAAATTGGGAGGGGGAGGAGATTAGGGAGATAAAATTTGAAATTAAAACTTAAATATATAGATTGCTACTTTATTCTTGAATGATGGCGCATTTGCTACACTGTCAAAAGCAGAAATGGTGTAGTGATATAAAATGTATTAAAATTTTAGAATAGGCATTTTTTCCTCCAAAATTGAGCAATTAGTTACATTAAATGTGCCTACCTTTGTCAAATTTCTCTGTATTGTCAGTAACAAAATTTGTATTATACTATTTTGGAGATAAAACAGTTTTTACAACAGAGAAAAGATATTTTAAATTACTTCATAATTATATATTGGAAACAAATTAATAAGAATTTTTGTATTGTCATTTACTGGAGGATATAATAGAATGATTCAGAATTTTCTTGAAATACTTCTTATACCAGCTTTAAAAAGAAACATAGCCTATATATTTTCTCAAGGTATTTTTGAATAATTCCTGTATAGATAATGAAAGGCTTTGGGTTGTTATTCAACATGGAAAATCTTAGAAAAATGTTTTTACATAGAATCTCCAACATGTTGCCCCAATCGTTTCTATGAAAGCAATAAGCTCTTGAACTCATCGATCCATAGCAAAGGAAGTATGGTTTGGTTTTGAAGGATTATTGTCTACTGATTATCATCTGTTGTTCTTGTTAATTGTGTCTCCAACATATGAATCTAGGCATATTATTTAAGCTATATGCAAGAATACACATGTTATTAAGTTGCTTACATATGTATTCCTGGAACATCTGCTTAATATACTGTAGAAAACTAACTGCATGCTAGTAGTATAGAAGCAATATATGACCTGTGTTGATACACAATAAAAGTTATGCTCAGTCATTCAGCAATTTCATGGAATAATTACATATTGCTTGTGTCAGTTTATTTACTATGTTCAGTAAAAATATGGAGACTGACAAGCAGATTTTTTTAACCTTATAGAAATGAAAAATATTCATGTTTGAATCATATATGTAGTTGCCATATTGATAAAGAAAATGTCTCAGGTTCATTGGGTGAGTGAATGAGTGGAAATAAATAATAATAATAAATAATAAACATTATTGTCAATGCACAACAAGTGTACAATAAGATTGGCTGAGCCTCCGTTAGTGCATCCCCCCAACACAATACAACTCAATAAATAAGTTCCTCTTCACTGAAGCTGAGCTCAGCTGTTCTATTGAAGGAAACCTTTTTATATGTGAGCAAAAGACAATCTCCAAATATGTAAAGTATATTACAGCATCTGAAGTAACATTTCTGATCTGAGAAAAGAACATGTATGTTCCAGTGATGGGATTCAAATTTTTTTACTACCGGTTCTGTGGGCATGGCTTGGTGGGTGTGGCAGGGGAAGGATACTGTAAAATCTCCAGACAGAGGTGATATTTGCCAGTTCTCCGAACTACTCAAAATTTCTGCTATCGGTTCTCCAGAACTGGTCAGAACCTGCTGAATACCACCTCTGTTCTTTATTCTGAGCTGAATATTAGTTTTAGGCAAATGTGTGGTTGCCTAAATTCATCCAAAAAAACCCTGTCTTATATTATTTACTATACATTGCATCTTTGTCTACCAGACATCTAGGATGATGTATCATAAAAAGTCAATACAAATTTTATCTGATCTCAAAATTAAAAAATACCCTGCCAATTAAACTGAAATCTGCCATCAAAATATAATGGGATTTGGAGAGGCGGGGCCAGCTGTCAGCTCAAACAGGTGTGTGAATGGGTGCTCTGCAGAGCACAGCCGATTTCCAGTTGTCCAGAGGACTGTTCGAAGCTGAAGTTGTCTCGGAGGGACAACTGGAGAGAAAGGGCCATTCATTGACTGCACTCGGGCAGCAGTCCATGTTGGAAGTCAGAAGAAATCTTTCCTGAAGGTGGACTGGGAAGAAGATGGCCTGTGATGGCCGAATTGAAGAGCTAACAGCTGGTCAGAATGAGCAGTGGAAAAGCAGAAAAGTCAATGGACCAGATCTGGCTATAATAAGTTCCAACCTCTACAACATGAGTGGTATTTTTAAATTGACTTAAGAGAAAAGAGACTCCAGTAAGAAGGAGGGTGGTTGCTTCCTCCCCCACTCCACTTTAGAAATGGCGAGGGAAATCATAAATTTTAGGACCCTAAAAGAGAAAGAACCAAGAGAGAGCTGTAGCAGCCAAAAAAAAAACACCAGCAGGTGGATCTAGACTGGATTTCTTTTCCTTTGGGAGTTTATAAAAGAAGAGTGGGATAGAGCTAAGGCTGGAAACAATTTGATCTGATCCTTCAGAAAGTGATTTAAAAGAGAGAGAGAGAACAACGTGGAGCATGGAAGACAAAATGGCTGTCCCTTTTGACACTGACAGAGCATTTTGAAGCTGAAATAAGGCACGAGGGAGACACCTACTGGACAAAGTTGGTATATTTGTAACACCATGGAGGAAAAAGACAGTATTCCTTTGTGATACTAGCTTATTGACTTTTCCCTCTTTTGTCTTGGTTTTTTTGGAAGATTTAAACCTCACAGTAAATTGGTATTTTACAATTTGGCTGATAATTAGGGGATTATAATCTATAAGGATTACAACTAAAGACAATTAAAAACAGTTAAACCTTTAAGAGCCATACTAAAGGCTATAGACAATAAAAACACCTGATGAATTTAAAAAGGAAGATTTTTTGTGGACAGACAAAACAGGACATCAAGGCTAAACAGAGGGGTATTTCCTGTGCTCTTTGGAATTGAACTACAACTGACTTATTTCCGTGTTGGGAACTTCTAATATTACTATTAATACCACTACCAGCATTGTTATAACTATTATAGTATTATTAGTATTGCTATTAACATTATGGTATTACTGCTATTACTATGTGGTCATTATTATTGACATTATTGTTAACATTATTATTGTTACTAAGTATTATTAGTATTAATCTCATTTTTATTATTACTATTATTGTGCATAACTTATTCCATCAACTATAAATTGATGGAATAATATAGACAACAAAAGAAATGAACTTAAGAGAAGAACAAAGTGAGATTCGAATGACATACTTTGGGTCAATATTGATAGCTTAATTGTGATTGAGTAGTGGAGGGTTATATAGGTGTGAAAAGAGGTGGGAGTGTTGGGAAAAAAATAACTTTGTGAAAAAATTGTTAAATATGACAAGCACTACAAACCTAACCAAGTTTGGGACCAGGAGGAAACCAACCTCCCAGGTATCATCAGCTACCTCCAGCCTGTCTAATCAGAGGTCAATAGAAGATATGTTACAAAGAGAAAGGTCAAATTCATTTAAAGATCTACAGGCTATGCTACAATTAATAAAGGAAGATATGTCTAGGAATCATGATGAAATGAAGAAAGAGATAGGAGAAGTAAGAAACGACATGGGAGAAAAATGCAAAAGATGGACAAGAAATTTGAAAGTTTTCAACAACAGGTTATCAAAAATTAACAGAAATTATAGGAGATGGAAGAGAGAATGGAAAAAGAAGAAAAAAGAGTAGATGAAACAAGTGATAAATTAATCCAGGCAAATAAGGAATTAGAAACTACAGCATTTTTTCTGGAGCTTGAGAAAGCTGCACACTACTTGCGATTCCAGAACATGAGAGAAGAAAACGGAGATCTACCAGACACCATGGCTGACCTGATAGCAAAAGTATTAGGAACAGAGAAGGAAGAGATGCTGAATGAAATAGATGAGTCCTACAGAGTACATACGAACTACGTGAGGAGGAGCAACCTTCCAAAAGAGGTGCATGTTAGATTTGTGAAGAAATCGATTCAAGATGAAGTGTTTCATATGACAAGAGACAAACCAATAGAATACAAAGGCAATCAACTGGCAGTTCTCAAGCAGGTCTCAAGAAGAGTCAGGGAGCTACGAAAGCCATACCAATTTTTAACAATGTTGTTAACTAAGTATGATATCAATTTTAGATGGTTGACTCTGGAAGGTATACTGGTTACTTGGTAAGAAAAGACTATACTTTCCAGAGTGGATACAGTAGACAAAGCAGTGGAATTTTATGACCAACACTTTGGTAATGAAGAGGAAATAGAAAAGAGAGAAACAATAGAAGAAAAAGACCAAAGAATATGTGTTACAGAAGAGAAGGAATCACAACGAAAGGAGAGGGGAAAAAGAGAAAGAAGAAAGACCAGAGAGAAATGGGGAAAGAGCCAAGGAGCCAAGAGAGATTAGAACAGCAAGGAGTACAAGGCCTAGATAAAAGTAGAGACATGCAAGAAGAGTTTAAGATCTTATTATTGAATATTAATGAGCTGAACTCCCCTCCAAAAAGGAAGAAAAGTTACCAAGATTGAATTTAGATATAATAGCACTATAAGAAGTCCATATAAAAGAACAACATAAACAGCTTCTGGAATATCCCAAATTGGGGAAACATTAGCACAACAGAAGAAGAAAGGAGTGGTGTTATATATTAAGGAAACAATTCAGACTAAGCAAATTTATAAAGATGAAGAAGGAAGAATATTGATTATGGAAATAATACTAAATAAAAAACAGGTTTTATTAGTTGAAATTTATGCTCCAAATAGGGGACAAGAACAATTTTATAAAAAGCTACATAATATTATTTGTGATACAGAATGTGACAATCTTTGTATTTTAGGAGATTTTAATGCTATAATAGATAAAAAATTAGACTACAAAAGTAACGAAAAAGGAAGGGAGTTAGAATACTACCTAGAACTTTTTTTCAAATGGTAGAAGAGTTAAACATCCAGGATATATGGAAAGAGAGGAACCAGGAGAGGAAGCAATATACATCTACTCTAACAGACACTAATCCTGGTCTAGAAAAGACAGGATATGGGTGCTGATGGAATTAATCTTGGAAGTAAAAGAAGCAGAAATAGATGCAAACCTCTGTGCAGATCATAACCAATGAGAACTAGCTGGAAAGGGCAAAAGAAAAGTATAAGATGGACTCTAAATAGATCGATTTTAAAGGCTGAAAAATTTAAGACAGATGATGGAAAAACAAATGGGATTATTTTTCAAGGAAAAGAAAGAAGACACATCCTTACAAAACTTATAGGATACAGTGAAAGTATATATGAGGGGAGTTGCTATATCATATACGGCCAAGAAAAACAAAAAGAAAGAACAACTACTAAAAGATATAGACAAAAAATACAGAAGACTTGAGGTAGAGCTACAAAAGGAACCACAAAAAAGAAATCTAAAAGAACAAAAGGACTTAAACACAAATTGAACATCCTAGAGAAAGAAGATTTGGCACAACATATAAAGAATACAAACCAAAAAAATTTTGAGAATACAAACAAACCAGGGAGGTGGTTAGCTTATAAACTGAAGAAGCAGAAAGGAAAAAAAGGATAAATAAACTGTAAGATGAAGAGGGAATTATATGTCATCAAAGCAAAGAAAAAATATAATTCAGGATTTTAATAAGAAACTATATGAGGATAATGAAAGCTACTCAGAAGAAACAGCTCTATAATATCTGGAAAAAGCCCGTTACCCAAAGTTCCAGAAGAAATAAAACATATACTTAATGAAGAAATAGTAATGCCAGAACTAATAGAGGCAATCAAAATCAAAAGAACAACAAAACACCAGGTCCTGATGGGTTACCAACAGAACAATGCAAAGAACTACAAGACATCCTAGGCTGAACATTGCTAGAAGTATACAATATAGTTCTTAGGGAAGCGAAGATTCCACCATCTTTCCGCCAACATTATGTTGATCCCGAAAGAAGACACGGATTTTACATTAATTAAAAATTATTGGCCAATCTCCCTACTGAAAACTAATTACAAAATATTCACATCGATAATAGCTGAACAATTGAAAAGATTTCTTAATGAGTTTATACACATTGATCAAAATGGTTTTTTGTCTAAAAGACAGATAAGAAATAACATGAGAATAATATTAAATATATTGGAATATTACAAAACACATAGTGGGAAACAAGCGTTATTGTTGTTCCTAGACGCCCAAAAGGTATTTGATAATGTGAATTGGAAATTTATGCTACAACAATTAAGATACTTGGATTTTGGTGACAAATTTATAAACATGTTCAAGGCAATATATTCGAAACAGGAGGCAAAAGTAATAATGAATGGCAAGATGACAAAATTTCACAATCCAGAAAGGTACAAGGCAAGGTTGTCCATTATCTTCATTATTGTTTATCCTAACATTCTAGTTCTAATGAGGACCATTCAGAAAGATGAGCAAATCGAAGTATTGGAAATTAGAAGAGAGAAATATAAATTACAAGCCTTTGCCAATGATTTAGTTTTTATTTTAGAGGAACCATTGCAATCAGGCTTGAGACTTGGAAGGAATTGGAAGAATATTGAGAGGTAGCCGGACTAAAAATAAGGAAAAAACCAAAATGATAGCCAAAAACATGACAAATAGACAGAAGGATGAATTAAATTAACATCCAGATCATGAAAAAAGTGAAGTACTTAGGAATATATCTAACTGCAAGGTGTATAACAATTAAACATCCAGATCATGAAAAAAGTGAAGTACTTAGGAATATATCTAACTGCAAGGTGTATAACAATTAAAGAGGACAACTATACTAAATTAAAAAATCAAATAAAGTCAGATTTGGACAGATGGAAGAATTTGCAACTTTCCTTAATAGGCAGTATAGCCGCAATCAAAATGAACATTTTATCAAAGATACTCTTTTTATTTCAAAATATACCCATAAGATTAGAGAAAAAATATTTTGAAAATTTAGACAAAATAATATTGAAGTTTATATGGCAAGGAAAGAAACCAAGAATCAAATTGAAACTAATGCAAGAATCCAAAGAAAAAGGAGGGTTTGGTCTTCCTGACTGGGAACTGTATTATCAAGCTGCAGCACTCACATGGATAAAAGAATGGATAATCTTAAGGAATAGGAGATTACTAACACTGGAGAGCCATGATATGCATGTAGGGTAGCATGCATTTCTATGATATGGAAGAAGCACAACACACCAATATTTTCAAAGACACCATAAGGCATGCCCTATCAACAGTATGGAACAAAATTAAACAACAAAATTATATGGAAATATCAGTCTGGCTCTCCACATTAGAAGCATTGGTGCAGCCAAATCTAATAAATATGGGGAAAATTGTCTTATAAAGATACACTAAATGAAAAGGATGAATTGAAAACCAGGTTGGAATTATAAGAACAAGGGGTTGAATTGGAGTGGCTATCATATCTATAAATACGGTCACAATATATGCAGGATGTGAAAATGTGGGGTATTAATAGAGAACTAACAATACTAGATAAAGTATTAGTGGGGATAGATGATAAACTGATAAAAATAACATATAAATACCTATCAGATTACAAAATGGAGAAGAACAAGTTAAGGAGACAATGGTGGCATGGATTAAAAATTTTGGATACAATATTGAATTGGATAGGTGGCAAAAACTTTGGGAAAGGAACAGGAAACTTATTATTGGCCACATCTTATATAGAGAATTTGTATAAAATGTTTTACAAGTGGCACCCATCTCCAGCAAGATTGACTAAAATTTTTAGAAATACATCCCCAATGTGTTGGAAATGCAAGCAATTACCAGGCACATATTACCACATGTGGTGAACGTGTAATAGAGCAAGGGAATTTTAGCAACGGATTCAGGTGTGGCTCAAAAAAATGATGGGATAACACTTGGAGTTTAAGCCAGAACTATTTCTACTAGGAATTACAACAGAGGGCCATAGTAAAGGGGCTATATATTTAATACTACACATTCTGACAGCGGCGAGAATGGTATACACCCAGCAATGGAAAAGCAAAAATATACCTTCAGAAAGGGAGATAATAAAGAAAATATGGGTTTGTGCAGAATTGGATAGATTAGAACTAAAAAAACAAAAGGGAGACAGAATATTACGATACATGGAATAGATTTTACAAATGGTTGGAATTGAGAGGTAGAAATCGGAACATAACATGAATGAGGATAAGAAGACCAAAAATGTGATATTGTATATGTACCAAAATGAGTACATTGGTCAAAAATAACTGTACAAAACTAGTACTGTATAAATAGCATATTTGTTATCTGTTTTTTTTTTACTTTAGTATGTATGGCAGAAGAAATACCTGGATGGTCACATTGTGTTTGTTATTTATATATGTAAATAATAAAAATATATAACTATATATATAACTATATATATGCAGGTCTTGGCGTGTTCAGGTCTTTTCCCGTGTAAGATTTAGAGTATCTTGGCGACGTTCGATGAGGTCCCACTCGCCATCTTCAGGCTGGTGCTTTCGGTTTCATGCTTGTGCGAGTAAAGCGTGATTGGAGCTGCCATCTCTATATAAATACTGGTGGGGAGGTGTGGTATGCTGGCTCTGTTGTAAGTGGGCTCTGATCACAGTTTACTTGCACAAGCACGAAGCCGAAAGCACCAGCCTGAAGATGGCGAATGGGATCTTGTCAAAACGTCGCCAAGATATTCTCAATCTTACACGGGAAAAGAACCAAACATGCCAAGACCTGCATACCTGTACCCGTGAAAATCTACAAAACAACTATATATATATATATAACTATATAACTATCTATAACTATAGCTATAACTATACATATATAACTCTATATATAACTCTCTCTCTCTCTCTCTGTGTATATATATATATATATATATATATATATATGTGTGTGTGTGTGTGTGTGTGTGTGTGTGGATCTTTGGTTCTTCGGGTTTTCTCCCGCGTAGAGTTGGAAATATCTAGGCGACGTTTCGATGAAGTCTCATTCATCATCTTCAGGCTTGTGTCTTCGGCCTTGTGCTTCTCAGAGTGATGTGAGATTGTAGCTGCTTCTTCCTTTTAACTACTAGTGGGGGTGTGACTTGATTGGGTGGGGGCTTGGCTGTGTTCTGATTGGGTGGGGGTTTGGCTGTGTTCTGATTGGTTGGAGGGTTGGCTGTGTTCTGATTGCCTGGGGGTGTGTTCTGTTCTGGTGGGGGTTTGGTTGTACTCCGGTTGGTCTCAGTTGGAAAACCCGAAGAACCAAAGATCCACATACAAATACCCGCGAAAATCTCCGACAGCAAATATATATATATATATATATGTTTTCGGAGATTTTCACGGGTATTTGTATGTGGATCTTTGGTTCTTCAGGTTTTCTCCTGCGTAGAATTGGAAATATCTAGGTGACATTTCGATGAAGTCTCATTCATCATCTTCAGGCTTGTGTCTTCGGCCTTGTGCTTCTCAGAGTAAGAGTACTCTGAGAAGCACAAGGCCAAAGACACAAGCCTGAAGATGATGAATGAGACTTCATCGAAACGTCGCCTAGATATTTCCAATTCTACGCGGGAGAAAACCCGAAGAACCAAAGATCCACATACAAATACCCGCGAAAACCTCCGAAAACAAATATATATATATATATATATGGATTCATTGAAATAATATACATTTGAGTCCTTTTGTTATAAGGTGATTTTTTAAATACAACCTTCTTAGTCAATCCTCCCATGATCTTAAATGTATTTATATTATTTAAAGTGCTTTGACAAATGTCCTACATCTAGGGCACATCCTTTAGAAACATATTAGTCTTCTGCTAATTTGATATGAATTTTAATTGTATTATCATTCTCTGCACTTTTTGTTAATGGCTGCCTCTTGATATTCAGGTAAGAACATTGGCTGTTTCTCTGTATTGACATGATCAAGATTTTATGTTGTATAAATTGGAAAATTACTTAACAGACAAAAAGGCCATTGCTCAAATCTGGTCTTAAGTCATTTACTTTGAAACTTCAGCTAAGTAATTTTTGAAAATTATATACTAGGGGTTAGGCAGCCAGGGATTTATAATTTAATATCAAATCATATAAAAATATTTATATCCCTAATTTGAGAATGTGGAATATGGAATATTTCTTATTTCAAATTTGTTTTGATTTTTTTAAAAGTCCAAGTTTAGTTGAAAGTTTTATTTTTAAAATAGTTTTGATAGGATCCATCATTGATTTCAAAATCTTTGTAAATATGATAGAAACAGTAGTATTTATATTATTATTTTGTAAGTTTTACAATGGGAAATTATAAATAACATTTTCCTAATTTTGCTAGGAGATGAAATTTGAGTGGCTAAATACAGCTCTTTCCTGTATTCAACTGCCTGTCCAACCTCACACCCAAGCCTAATTAACTAGTAACTAATTTTATATCATTTTTTCATATAGAAAACACATGAAGTATACATTATAATAGTATAATCAGTATTACAATTTTTTTAGCATGTGGGTTTCCTACTATTTTGTATTTTGTAGAATAATTTGAGTTGCTTAAAACATTTTTGTGCAAATAGCTTACTGACTATACTAAGCCTGGACTGAGGTGGCAGATAAATCAAATACAGAAATAAAAAAAATAAGTGAATTAAAACAGGACTTGGAAAAATTTGGAGACTGGCAGCAAGTCATTTAAAGAAAACTATACCTATTGCTCTGGCTATACTATAGGCTAAAGTATTGTTAATACCTAAATCAACATCTACATAGTTTTTCAAAAAGGAGGGGGGGGATAATTGCAGTGGATATGTAGCAAGTGAGACTTCTATGATTCTGTTTAGCAGAGGTTTATTTCTGAATAAGAAGCAAACACTTGTAAAAAAAGTGACATGTTTACTATTGAAACAACATTTAGAAGAATATTCATGATATTGAAATTATGTACTTGTGTGACTTTCTTAAATATATCTACTGAAAGAAAAAGTCCTTAAAACCCTTCTCCACAGGCATTAGCTGTTATTTATAGATGGTTTTGTAATACTTTGAAGCTCAACAAATGTAATGAGCTAAAAATAGCCTTATATCCTAAGTGTTTTTCAGAAATATAAGAATGCTAGACAATTTTGTCTTATGAGTCTTCTTATACTAGGCTTGCTATATAGTAAAATATAATAAGACTTGTAGATTAATGCTAATTTGAATACAGCCACATAATTTCCTTGTGACATACTGTTGAAAGTTTAGGCATATTTATGAATATTTTTAATGAAATGTTAATAAGGCAAAAAGCACTGTATTGCAATATTTCATTGTATTATCACAGTAACAGATTGAATGGAATGCTATATTGGCAGAAAAGCTGATTTAAATGGAAAGCTCCTACACAGCATGAGTATTATCCTTTCCAAAAATGAAAGAGAGTATGCTTTGATAGGAAACCAGAAAGTCACAAGATTAGTAGAAAATGGATTGAGGAAATACTGATTTAAATAGTGAAAGACAGGCAAAAGCTTACTTGGTAAGAAAAATATTTATCCATGGACTAAAAGCAAGACAATGAATTTTTACCATAACAGCTTTTCAAGTTAATTTAAAAAAATGGCAATGCAGAGTTTTGACTATTTAAAATAATAGTCAAAATTAATAAATAAATGACTTTGCTCCCTATTATTCCTTATTATTATTATTATTTCCTTTCCCCATTGCTCCCAGATGAATAGAATTTAGGATTTGGAAAATAATCTATGAAAATAAGAATGCCTCTGTCATTTTCATTTCCATTTGAAATCAGTTTGTGTTGGTCAGATCATTTCTATTTCTTCTCACTTTTGCTTTAAAATGAGTTTCTTGATTTTATATAGAAGATGTAGATATATAAAATATTTACTATAGAATATTGAAGGTTTACATTCAGAAATAAATCTGGGTTCCCAACTTTAATGTTTATTGCATTCATTTATGAATAATATCATGGAATGTTGAAAGTGGAATAGCATGTTTTCAGAAGATTAAATAGGACTATAGGAATAGACTATCCTGACTGTACTTTCCAGATGTTTTATCCTACAATTCTTATTCTTAAATAACATGTCATGATGAATTCTGAGGACGGCATTGTACCCAAATATGTTAATGGGCACCAGGCTGGGAAAAGATGGCTATAGTATTGTATAATATAGATTTTGTATAGTATATAGTATATATTTTTAAGGGAGGTGGAATATGTCTAGAGTATCAGCATTTTGAACTTTTATATAGTTTCAATGCCATGAGATTAATAAAACAAATGTTCAGTTGCCCCTTTTTAATATTAAAAGAGGGGTTCTTTTTGTTTTTCGTTCTTGATGACTTGAAGTGTACAAGATTAGAAATAAAGTCTTGACAAACTATATTTTCTCTTCATAAACTTTATATACATTTTGCCTACTATATTGAAAAAAATCCCTTAGATTCCATTTTTCTGGCCTCTATTAACTCTGGTTGTTTCTAATTATAAAACAAATATTTAGAGTCCAATACGCAACACTTCTTTTTTAGCATATAGAATAGCACTGTATGTGTATCATTAATACTGAACTCTGGACTAAGTTGACTTTAAATTCTAAAAGCCCTACTAAATACACTGTAGCACTGTATGGATTACAATTTAATATTGTTTCCTAACATTTTAAGATATTGATAATGTTTTTTTCTTCTTCATGATACCTAAAATGGAGTCCATGTTTCAAGCTCTATACAGGCAAACTACTATAATTGGTTTTACTGGAGAAAATTAGTTTGCAACTAACTCATATGAGCATCTTTTTCCTGAATACAATACTATACATGCTACATTCTTCTATACTAAATGAATTTCTGCACTTCTTTATGAATATCCTATGATGAAATCTAAGTATAATTAATTTTTCTCATAAGGAAATAGTTTCAAAGCAATATTGTTTTATACATTTGAATTGCTAAGATATGCTGGCATAATTAAAACTGTGATATAGATGGATATCTGAAAGCTATGGAGTTTATTTTTTTCATGTCTTGCAGCTGAAATTTTAGAAGACAAACCTGCAGATTCATTGCAAGATTTGTACCGATCTTTGGAGCTAGCTAGTTTGTCCCCTCTAGGAGATCGGCAAATTTCTACCAAAATGGAATACAAGAAATCTTTCATTAAAAGATGCTGTGACCCAATAATCAATGAAAAATTGCACCAATTGCGAATTCTGAAAAGCACTTTAAAGGTAAGATGAAAAAAGAAATTTTCCTATGTAAATTCATGGCCAACAAGGGTTCTTCCTCAATTATTACTGGTAACTTACTTCTGAAGCAACAGAATGTTTTTGTGTTCTTTTGATTGACATTTTCTCTATTTTTTTAATATACACACCAATTAAAGTGAAAGACCAAAAATAAAACAAATGTATTGTTAATATAACTTATTTATTTTGTAAGACATAGAACTAGAAAATTCTTAAATATAAAATAATAATTAAAACCTTCCATCAAAGTCAATTATTTCTCAGTTATTATGATCATAGGATTAAGTTTCTAAGGAAACCTATGTCCTAAATATTCAGATATGTATGGGTTTTTTTCTCATTTTTATCTTTTTTGTTTCTTCAAGGCCAGAGAAGAAGAAGTAGCTATGATAGATAAGGTTCTAGATAATCCAGATTTGACATCTAAAGACTTTCAAGACTGGAAACAAATGTACCTTGATCTCTTCCTCGATAGTTCTCAGAACAATGCAGCACAAGATCCGGTAAATGACTCTGATGACGTTGATGTGCTTCTAAGTTCTTTAGCACACACCCATTCCTATATTGAAACACATGTATAACAATAATTTTAAAGAACTTAATATTTTGTTTTCATCCCTTTTTGACAATCCAATTTTATTCAAAAGAGTAGCTTTTATATCACGTTGTAGGATATCTATTTTAATGTTTATGACATGAGTAAAATACAATTTAATGGTCATTGTGTGAATACAAACTTATATCCTTTTTATGCTGCTGATGTTCAGTTTATGTTTATGTTTACAAATGCTGGCTATGATCCAAAGGAGTGTGCATTTATGGAATAGAATGATAAGCATTTTGTTTGATGTTGGTGCTGACACAATCCTTACTGCTGAAAAGTCAGCTTACTTTTCAAATGGGACAGAATTTCTTAAGTTGCTTCTTTGGATCAACTCCATTGTCTTTACCATTTTTTTTAAAAAAATAATGAGTATATATTTTAAAGGATTACATTGTTTTCTCAAGAAAAAAATGGCATAATAGCAGTGTTTAACTACTGAGGATTAATTCTATTTCCTGTTTTAATAATATGTAATTGTTGTAATGAGTTACATTTTCATAGTGCAGCCTTTGTTTTAGCCAGTGTGATAATTAACCTTTTATAGTTAGTGGCATATTATAGATATTTTCATAAATTGAAGAAGCATAATGCTGTGATTATGAATGCATTTAAGAAAAATGGTCAGGGAATAAAAAAAATGTACTTTCATAAGCTTGAATATTAAAAAATAATTTCATTTTTCCAAGTTACTTTGGGTTGATTCGCAGACAATCTATAACATAGATTAATAATGATAAAGGGCTCACTTTGTTTTGATTTTAACACAGATCTTCAGAGCGCTATGATTGCCTCTATCATTGCCCCTTGGTGATTTTTAAAGCTATCATACTGAAAAATGTTGCTTTACCAACCAAAGTAATCCCATTCATTAATTTATTTATAAAAATCTCAGTATTATGACAGCTGAAACCATATTTTAAATTTTGAAAAGACTTCAAAACTGACTATTAACAAGGCCTTTATTCGCTAATCTACATTACATATTTTGGGGAAAGTTATACTTAATTCAACATAACAGCTTCAAGAAACATAAATATTCACAATATTCTAAATTTTAAAGAATCCTCAGGAATCATTTTAAATATTGTAAATTGTTTAATTTTTTAGAACAATCAAATCTAGATCAATCTGTAGCAAATTACCTGGCATATGAGATTGAAGAACTTCTGAACATTCATAGTGAAATATTATCTATTTGTTCTTGAGCTCTAACTTTTTTCCATTCTTAAATGTCTGAAGGATAATTTTGGTCAACTCTTAATGTGCACCTAAAATCATTGGAACATAATTTATTACTAATTCAATTGCTACTGATTTTAATTGTTTACTCCTGTGCTTCCCAAACTATGTGCCGTGGTGCCACAGGGCACCACAGCATATTCACCATAGCAAAACTCACAGGGGCATCATGAGATTGTTTATATTTGGCACTAATTAACTAATTACCTACTAAATAGAACTATAAGATATTCTTGGGCTGGAAGCTGCCATGAAAAAATGACCAAGATACTAAAGGTGCAAAGAACAGAGAAAGATTTATTAAATCTGATCGTTCAATATTTATTTTAATTTTTGTATGCCCATTTGTTCAGGTGTCATGAGTTTTTTCCCTAAATATTAATTTACAATTCTCCCTTGAGTTTCCAGCATAGGTGTAGCAAATACCTTTTAAGTGTGAACTAATACATAGTGTTCAATCACTTCCCCCCACCCCTTTCTTAACCTCGGGCATGATTATTCCTGCCTTTGCTCTAGAATTGGGACTATAGTACATTCAATTACTTTTAAGACAGAAAGCAAAGGGAACATTTTGTCCTCAAATTGTTATTAGAGTTCAGAAGTGAAAGGAGAGAGCACTGTCAATTCCAGTGTGTTTTATTCTTCTGTTTAAACAGAAGTGCTTAAGCACTGGTCTTCTTCCAGAGTAAAGGGGGGAAATGGCAAAAAAATTGACAAGACCTTTCTCTATTATTTTCTGTTTTAAGACAAAGCTGACTGGGACTCTGCATTCATAAATGCATTAAGAGAGCAATAAAAAATGCAACAGAGAGGAAATGGGGAGAAGAAGAACAGTAAAGTTCATCCAGTGAATAATAATAAACCTGTAACAGTTAGTTTGATTTTTTTGTTAAGGGAAAATGTCTGCCTGCCTGCCTGCCTGTCTGTCTGTCTATCATGGTGAGATTAAAAATGATGTTTACAGAGCACATGGCTGAACAGCAAGTACAGCTGTCCATTTAGAAAGAGGAAAAAAGGAGTCATGATATTTCTTTACCATATCCTAATTGATTGATTGAAGCATCTACTGCACAATTATATTTCAGTCAATCCAGTGTTTGTTCAGCTTTATGAAAAATCATATGGTTGCGATGCCTGCATTCCACAGAACATGCATATCACAAAATTATTCTTTCTATAATATAGCCAAATTCCCAATACAGGAGTGTAAAGTATCACAAAAGTCCAAATATTTCTGAGAAGATCAATCTGTGCTTTGCTAGGGATGTAAAAGAAAACATGTATATTTTTGCCTTTATCAGCACTTTGAATTTTATCCTGGCAAAAATGTTCATGTGGCTTTTTTATGCTTTTCTGCACATGTGAAGAACTGAAATACAAGCTTGTAAGACATAGGTTAGTCTTTCCTTTAAAAAGAAAAAGATAATGTACTTTTCTTCTCAACTTGCTTCCAGCTTTTGCCTGTTCAGCTCTGTGAATGTATTTTTTTAAAAAATTAAAAGCACTATTACATTCTGGTCTTGGAATCAAAATAAAGAGCAGTGTTGTTTGTTTCTTTTCAAAGGCATTTTGGATTGCAAATGTTTCGCAAACTTTGCACAATTGTTCAGGAGAGTGGCCTTTTTCAGCTCATTTAACTGCATATCTATTCAGTTGAGTTCAGAATGAAAAACCATGCATTGAGATTGTATAAAATACCAGATCTGGTAACCTGTTTATATCATTTAGAAGAATATGTTTGTATAAACAGTTATTGACTGCATGGCTTGTTATAATTTGTGATATTTTGTATATTTCTCACATAAAAATGCTTGATCTCAAATTAATTCTGTTTCCAATATTTATTCTAAATTCTTGCTAGGCTTTTCTTGTAATATCTCAATGCCTAATTTTTATGTACTGCTACATAACTTCCACATAGATGAGGAATCAAGTTAGGAAATAGATATTGCTATTATTACTACTAATCTTATGTAGTACACTGAAGGCTTTTGCCAAGACATATATTATAAATATGTTTGTTATCAATATTTATTAATCATTTTTATCACAATATTTATTACAAATAGAGCGACCTGCAGCTATGAATGACTGAGTATAATAGAGAAAGTAGTTGAAATAATTCTATATCTTCAGTTCTATGTTTCTTCAATGCAGAAAATATATTTGTTTGGGAAGTATCTTGAAAGCTACATGTGAACACTTATTTATACTAATTAGTCTTATTGTAAGAATCTGTACTTAGGTTCTTGATAAGTCTGTTAAGAAGCTGAAAATATTCATGGCTTTTCAGCATATATGCATAATCTGGGAAAGTGTGACCAGCCACATCTTCAGACCGCTATAGATGTAGGCTAACATTTCAAATGCACATCGGGTAGGAAAATGGGAGATAATGGAGTACATAAAGAAAGCTTTAAACATAAGATTGCATACGGATCTGACCATCTTGAGAAATTGCTACCTTGTTGGCTCTCATACAAAGCAAGCGCATGCCAAAAGATTCTGAGGATCTGGCACTATATATGACAGTCTGTTGCTATGCAACAGTTATTCTGCCTACAGAATATTCTGCCTTAGCAAAGACAGTTTTATGACTTTCAAAGACAAAATTCAACTACATTTTATATGATTTGTCTAACTTGAAATAAGGTTCATATGCTTTAACAAAAGCTATATTGCTTCACATTTTATTACGTGAACTCAGATTAAAATAGATTTCCTTTAATGCATCAGGTTTTGAACTGAATATAATTATAAACTTCATTTATTCTCAGATTTCACACTGGCATACAGAGAAATGTAAAACAGATTATCCTACTTCAACAGTAATAGAGGAGGTAAAGTCAGTTCACTAAAGAGAGAAGACAGCAAAGAAGTAACAGGTAACAGAGAAAGTAGAACTGCTTAACTCATTCTCTGCATCGGTCTTCATGCAAAAAGAAGCAATAGTCGAACCTACCAAAAACATAACTGTAAAAAACAAACTAGAAATAAAAATTAAAATTAAAAAATGGTAAGAAAACACCTGTCTGATCTTGACAAGTACAAATCATCCGCGACCTGATGGATTACATCCCAGAATTCTAAACAAACTGGCAGATGCCATTTCAGAATCACTGTACCATATCTTTCAAAAATCCCAGAGTACCAGGGATGAACCAGAGGACTGGGAAAGAGCTGATATGGTTCTCATCTTCAAAAAGTTGAACTAAAGAAACTACATACCAATTGATCTAACATCAGGGAGATACTGAAAACGATAATAAAAATCAGATCTGCTAACATCTAGAAAGGAGTAAAGTAATAACTAGAAGTCAGCATGGGTTTATTAAAAACAGATCATGCCAAACCAAACTTTTTTCATTTTTCAACATAATGACTAAATTAGTAGACGAGCAAAATACTGTGGACATAATATACTTGGACTTCACCAAGGCATTTGGCAAAGTAGACCACAACCTACTTCTTGGTAAGCTAGAAAAAAGTGGGATAGATAACATCACCATCAGATGGATTTGTAAGTGGCTAACAAACCATACTCAACAGGTAGTCCGTTAATGATACTACATCTACATGGAGGGAAGTAAGCAGTGTGGGGTACCACAAGGCCCTATCTTAGGCCCAATATTCTTCAATATCTTCAAAAATCATTTAGATGAGAGAATAGAAGGGGAACTTACCAAATTTGTAGATGATACTAAGCTGGCAAGAATAGCTAACACCCTAAATCAAGGGTCTTCAAACTTGGCAAGTTTAAGACTTGTGGACTTCAACTCCCAGAATTCCTGAGCGAGGAGGAATTCTGGGAGTTGAAGTCCACAAGTCTTAAAGTTGTTATGTTTGAAGACCCTGCCCTAAATGATAGGCTCAAGATCCAGATGGATCCTTTTTAAAAAATTTTATTCATATGTAAACATTTTGAATACAATGTATTGTCAGGGAATATAATTTACAAAAGAATAAGGAAAAAATAGTAATATATATACTAATAACAATAGTAATAGTACAACAGAATAATTTTAACCAAACTTATCTTTATGTTAGCTTATTTATAATCCTATTGATTATGTTGGCATACTTATAGTTATAAACCATCTTTATGTTTGGTTCATATATAGCAATAATCTTTCTTCATCAAATTTCGACCTCTTATCTCTAACCACTCATAAAATCTATTCCATGTTGAGTAATATTCTGTGTCTCCTTTGTCTTTTATTTTTAATGTCAATCTATCCATCTCTGCACTCTTAATATTCCCGTGGTTTTCACCTAATTAAAAAGAAAGTTCCCCTCTTTTCCCAAACAGTCAATCACATGGTCCAATCAAGGTCCTGTCCTTGATTCGTCAGGCAAACATCGCTCCTCCTCTCCCTGGCTACCTGTGGGAATGTCCTTGGTTCCCAGAAGAAAGTATTATGTTTTGACTTATAAGCCCTCTCTATCTCTATTCCCCCCTCCCTATCCCTCAGGTCCAGTGTGGCAACACTGAAGCCTCAATATGACCTCGGTCTGGTCAGCTTAGCTTCAGAGAAATTTGTTGACAGTGAGAGCAATCAACCAATGAAACAGCTTGCCTTCAGAAGTTGTGGGAGCTTCATCACGGGAAGCTTTCAAGAAAAGACTGGACTGACATCTGTCAGAAATGGTGTAGGGTCTCCTACTTGGGTGTAGGGTTGGACTAGATGACCTGCAAGGTTCCTTCCAACTCTATTATTGTAATCTGTTAATCTGTTTATGCCCTTTGCAGTCAAAAGTGAATCATACCTCATATATACATGGGCAGCTTTTATTAATGTGTATGTAACAAATATTTTCCCAGCAGCATGATCCAATAGGACACAGAACATAGCTATACAAGAGCTATACCTCTAGACACTAACTGTGTATATATTTAGTATATTGCCTTGCATCATTTTTACAATTATTTATACTTGTAGCTTTTTCCTGCTCCATAAATTTTACCAAATGGAAACCAAAGGAGGGCACAACTGAATATTTGGGAGTGAAATTTTTCACTTGTTTTTTCACACGGTTTTTATAATTACATTTTCCAAAGTAATTCTACCTAGCATTTCAATAATAGTTGAAAAATAGCATTTTCCTGAGATGATCAGCCTATTCATGCATGTAAATAATGAATTATATAGTCTTGAGAACATGTTGATGTTACGTGGCCACTTGGACAAGACTGGATTGTAGTAAGAACAGTTGGCAAATCAGGAAAAGAATAATTGTACTTTTAAATAGAATAAGAAGACAATTAAGAATCCCTGATATCATAACAGATCTTACAATCGTATTTAATTATTTGTTCATTTCATGATTAAATAAAGATGAGGGAAGTATTGTTTGATATTCTTATGAATTAACCAGCATTGTTTAACAAGATGGACCACACAAAATTGCAAAATTAGAAGTATGCATCTTGTTTTTCATAAAACAATGTCCCTATTTCAGCCAGTTTTATTATAGCATAGTGAAAACCTTGACATTACATTTCTTAGATTAATCAATTCTCTAGCAAAATTGATTAATCTAAATACAAAAATACAATTTCATATATGCTACCTTCCTGTTTTAATCAGTAACATATCTATGTTTAAACCATATAAATCAGGGGTGTCAAACTCCATCCCATCACAGGCCACATCAGGGGTTCATTTGCCCTTGTGGGGCTGGGGTGGATGTGGCCTGGTCATTGTAGCTGACTGGGTGGGTATGGCCAGGCCCTGAGCAATGGGCTAGTCCCTTGTCATCCCCAGGATGGCCCTGCGGGCCAACTCCACAGCCTATCACAAGGCGGATAATCCTTAATAATGCATGCTGTATCCTTCCATTATCCTTGTTTTCCTAGTTCAATGAGGTATAATATCAATATTCGGTCTCTTTTACTGTTGAATGTCTTTTCCTTGTAATTCAGAAAGTTCTAACACTCCACACTGCAAACCATACCAAGGCAAAGGAATTTGGCAGATTTCTTCCCAACAGTCATTATCAATATCATAACCTACAACATCCTGAGTTGGAATTTCCTGAGAGTCTTGCCATTTCTTCCCTCCAATAAGGATGGCTGTTTCCTCCACTAGTGCTAAGCCATAACTATATCGATCATATACCAATGGCCTTAAACGGGTCCATTGATTCTGGTCAGGGTCATATTTTTCAATTTCAGAGAATGGTTCATAAAAACCTAAAAATGTAAAAACCAAATCTCGGATTGTGGCCATCTGATGCCCAAAACGAGCAATGCTCATTGGGGCTTGTTTTCTCCATTCCCCTTTAAAATTACTCAAAGCATACATATCCTTACTTGTGTTACTTTGACCCATGTATTTGCCCCCTGATATATAAATAGTACTCTTACAAACAGTACCAGCGTGGCCATGTACCTTGCATGGCAAATCATGAAGTTTTGTCCACCTGTCTTCACTAATGTCATAGATTTCAACCGATGAATGCAATTTTTTGTCTTCAGTTTGTCCACCAATTGCAACAATTGCATTCTCTAAGATACAGCAAGAAAATTGACACCTTTTTTCCAGCATCCCAGTAATTTGTATCCACTTATTAAATCTTGGATCATAGCGATGGACTTTATTCGTAACTTTCATGATAGGACTTTTAGGATCACTTTGCATATCTTCTATTTCTCCACCAAGCACATATAGAAAGTTTCCAATAGTACATACACAATGATTTTGTATCCTATTTGGTAACTGTGTTAAATTTTGCCATTTGTGATTGTAAACATCAAAAGCCATCACTTCTGTGACAAGCCCTTCATGTGCAATCATACCTCCGAGCAGGATAATCTGTACCTTTTGGTTTCTCAGGGTGCTGTATTTATCCTGCAAGATAGGTTGTTTATAAATAAGTGAATGATAGTTTATTGCTTTTCTAATTAAACATTTTACAGGGGTCGTTAAAGGCACTTCTGACTGAGTGTAGATATTTCTCAGATCTTCCATAGGAATGAGACTGTATCTTACATGTTCCAAAAGATTAGAAGTATAGATGAGTCTCAATTTATCATATGTTAACCACTTTAATAATAGATCTAACAAATTAGATTCTCTCACCATAAGTACATCAGGAGATTCTACTACTGCCTTCAAAGACCAGAAATTTAGTTCCAGCAGACCTGAAAAATCCAGGTCTAGTAGTTTCCAGAGATTAATAATAAGATATTTTTCTGCTGCAGATACAGCATCTGGAAGATAAAATTTTGTCGCAATATTGGCTGAAAAACAGCAGTTCTCCAGATTGAGACTGTTAGCCAAGTATTGGCTGCATAAACAGATTGCCTCAGGTACTTGTAAGTAGGTGGCAGCTTCTAAGGTATCTTCCAAGGTGGTAAAAGACAAAGGCAGCCAGGATGTATAAATGAAATCCAGAACATGTTGCAACCCAATGGCCGAGATGACTTGCAGATGAACAACAGCAGCCTTCGATTCTTTGGTGTAACTTTTAAACATGGCCTTGAAGTAATCACTGGAACAGGCTAACAAAGACTTGTGTGCCGGAAATTCATTTTCTTTTACTTTTAACAGAATGTCACAGAGCAAACCTTCCTTTCGGAGAGTTTGGTATTGAGACAATACAGCATTGCAGTGTCTTTTGCAGTAAGACAAGAAATAAGTCATTGTGCAGAACAAAACGCTCCTAAAGCTCTTTTTGTCAATGATGAAAGGAGGAGAGAAATGTGCAAAGTTCAGGTTTTAAAAAAAGCTATCTTCTCCTGATGACAGACAGTTCACATACTAATTTTACATTCCTCTCCAATTTATCATCTGTTGTTATTTCATGCATTCATTTCATAAAGCGGATTCTCCTTCAACATGTATTTCTCTCACCTCTATTTCCTTTTAAAAGAGAATTGATCCACAAAATGTAAGAGCTCTTATTAAGCCAGTCTCAGATGACCAACTTGAGAGTTAGGTGGCATTAAGTGAAGCTTCTCATCAGCTCAGATACTTCTCCAGGCTTTTCCTTCTCTTGGAGAGATTAAATAGAACTTGGGCTTGCCGGTGCATCAGGAAGCATTTGAAAGTAGAAAGGTTATGTTTCGCTGTGGCTTTTGCCTGAGGTCTCTATTTCACTCTTAGACAACTTTAGCTCTTATTCCCATGAGGCAACAAGCCAAGTATGGTGATCTTGCTTGAAGGAAGTCTCCACTGAAAATCAAATCGGCACCTATTGATAAGAGCAGGAAGACTTTGTGAACATGTAAACCTTCACCCTAGGAGTAAAAAGGTAACTAAATGCCACGATTACTCAGAGGTTTAATTTGTCATACATTTTAGAACCCTTCAGCTTATATGATATCATCATAACTCACAGTGACCAGAATAGACTGCAAACACTGCCTGTTATCATAACTGTCCAAGTGCTGAATTAAGAGCATTCAGGTGGGAGGGAGGGAGGGAACAAATGAGGCAGGATAAAGCAGTCATTCTTCCAGGAGTGCAGTTTAAAGCATCTGACAGTGAGTGACTTGGATGCAAATCACAAGAGCAAATAGTTATTTGAAGAAGTGACAAGATTATACCTAAAACTGTATCCTCCCAATTAAAATGTTTATAGTTGAGTTTCAAGAGGTTACTAATGGATTGAATTTGAACTTTTTTTCTCACAGTAGGAATATGAATGGAAAAGCAAAAGTAGCCAGATGACATATAAATAACTAGAGATTAGTGGTTTTTCTAAATATCCATGAGGTGCAGTGATTAGAATGCACTACTGCAAGGCTCACTCCAGGAATTCAATTCTGAGCGGATCAAGATAGTGTCAGCCTTCCATCCTTCCAAGGTCAGTAAAGTGAGGAACCAGATTGTTGGGGATAATATGCTGGCTAAACCTCTTAGGGCTGTAAAGTACTGTGAAGAGGTATATACAGTAAGTCTAAGTGCTAGTGCTATTACTATCCAGGGCTTAGAAAATCCAACCCCTGAAAAATGTAAAACAGCACTTGCACATCCACATTGAGATGATTTGCTTGAGTCTGAGAATCCTTGGATCAATTGACTTAATTTGCTTTCATAATTATTCATTCCAAGTAATGAATGCTAGTCTAGAAATAGGAAAGCTCACACAGTTCTGAGGCATGATTCTTTGCAGGCATGAAGTTCTGAATAGAGAATTCTACTCTGTCTTACTGGTAAATCTCACCATTTGATACAGTTGAAAATTTTCATGATGATTGATTATGTTGTATGTGTCAGATATTTAGATTATGAAGTAATTCAGCTGATTGTACAAGCCATTCAAATTTCCTGAGAGAATCCTATTTCCAATCATAAGCATGAATAATATTTTGACAGGTTCATCATATATTAATATAGCCAACTTTCCTCCTTTTTTGCAATTCTTCAATTTTAACAGATTAACAGAGTTGGAAGGGACCTTGTAGGTCATCTAATCCAATCCCTCACCCAAGCAGGAGATCCTACACCATTTCTAACAAATGGCAATCCAATCTGTCAGCCTTCAAGATTTTTTCTTGAAAGCCTCCAGTGATGAAGCTCCCACAACTTCCGAAGGCAAGCTGTTCCATTGGTTGATTGTTCTCACTGTCAGAAAATTTCCTTATTTCTAGGTTGAATTTCTCCTTGATCAGTTTCCATCCATTATTCCTTGTCTGGCCTTTGGGTGCCTTGGAAAGTAGCTTGACCCCTTCCTCTCTGTGACAGACCCTCAAATATTGGAACACTGCTATCATCTTTCCCCTGGTCCTGTAATTGTTCTTCATACATTTTGGACTGCCCTAATCATCTTGGTTGCTCTTCTCTGCACTTTTTCTAGAGTTTCAATATCCTTTTTATAATGTGGTGATCAAAGCTGTATGCAATATTCTAGGTGTGGTCTTACTAAGGCTTTATGGAGTGGTATTAGTACCTCACTGGATCTTGACTGTATACCTCTATTAATGCAATTTAGGATTGCATTGGCTTTTATGTCTGCCACTGCACACTGCTGGCTCATATTTAACTGATTGTCCACTAAGACTCCAAGATTCCTGTCACAGTTACTGCTATTAAGTCTGGATTCACACAATCTATATGTGTTCTTTTGGTTTTTCCTGCCTAAGTGTAAGACTTTACTGTTCTCTACATTGAATTTCATTTTGTTAGATAGGGTCCAGTGTTCAAGTCTGTCAAGTTTCATCTGGATCTTGAGCCTATCATCTAGGGCAGGGGTTGGCAACCCATGGCTCTGGAGCTGCATGTGGCTCTTTCATCCCTCTGTTGCAGCTCCAGGAGTGTGGGTTGGAGCTGTAAGCCATGTCCAGGAAGCACTGCAGTGGAGAGAAGTGGCCTGGGTGATTCTCCATGGCCTCATCTCTTGCTGGGTCTCATGGATGCTTCTTCTGGCTCTTGTTGGTGCTGGGTGTGTCTCGATCGCTCGGGCAGATGCGTGACCTGCTCTCCAACCTGAAACACTGGCCTGACCCAGCTACGACTGATACTGCTGCTGTTACCACCTCCATGGGCTGCCCACTCCTCTTGCAGTGCCTTGTGCAGCACAGTAAAATTTAGCATGTTTCACAATGGGAGAGACAGGTCTCCTCCTCCTCCTGGAGCCCATTACAACATGAAGCCACAATACGACAGTGGTGTTGGTCATGGAACAGGTCGAGCTAATATCTTGGGGCGGAGACCAGTTTGCGCATCTCCCTGAGTGACTGAGCACCAACAAGGGCTGGAAGTAGCCATCCATTTTTGCCTGCAGTCTGTCGGGCAGCGAGACCCAGCTAGAGATGAGGAGCTGAAGAATCGAAGAATCAGAATCATATATATATACGGAGAGAGAGACACACACACAGACAGAAAGAGAGAGAGACAGAAAGACACAGAGAGAGAGAGAGAGAGAACTTTCATAAACTTTGAGGAGGACTCAAATCAACATTGAGTATTTTATTTGAAAGTAACCTTCAACCCAGCATTATTTTTGGGAGTTAAAAATGTTGCATGCAGAAATAAAAAAATGTTTTCTCTATAGCAGTTCATTGATTTCATAAATGAAACACACTATAGTTTTTTTATAATAGCATAAAGGTAAAAAAATGATATGCTAGATGTCAAAAGCGTTATGTGGCTCCTGGTGTTTTCTGTGGGAAATAGATTCAAATTGCTCTTTGAATGTTTAAGGTTGCAGACCCCCTGATCTAGGGTGTTAGCTATTCTTGCCAGCTTAGTGTCATCTGCAAATTTGGTAAATTCCCCTTCTATTCCCTCATGTAAGAAGGAAGAAATTGAAGAATACTGGACCTAAGATGGAACCTTATGGTAACCTACTTCTTACTTCCCTCCATGTAGATGTAGACCCATTAAGGACTACTCATTGAGTATGGTTTGTCAGCCAGTTATGAATCCATCTGGTGGTGATGCTATCTACTCCACTTTTTTCTATTATTTTTTTGATAGTCCAAGTTTTTTTTAAATTTATATATAAACATTTTGAATATGGTGTATTGTCTGGGCATATCACTTTACAAAAGAAAAGAGAAAAAAAAAGAAATAGTAACATATATGCTAATAATAATAGTAGTGGTACAACAGAATGATTTTGACCAAACTTATACTTACGTTAGCTTATTTATAATCTTATTGATTATATTGGCATATTTATAGTTTTAAATCATGTTTATGTTTAATTTATACATAGCAATAGTCTTTCTTCATCTAATTTCTACCTCTTATCTTTAACCCTCCTTAAAATCTATTCCATGTTAAGTAATATTCTGTATCTCCTTTATCTTTTATTTTCAATATCAATCTACCCATCTCTGCACAGTCCAATATTTTCCTAATTATATCTTTATCTAATGGAGTGTTCTCATTTTCCCAATATTGTGCAAATACAATTCTCACTGAAGTCAGTACATGTAATATTAAGTATATAGTCCCTTTATCATAGCTTTCTGGTATTATACCGAACAAAAATATTTCTGGTTTCAAAACTATATGCTGCTTAATCATCTTTTCCAACCATGTATATATTTATTTCGTCCAATATTTTCCTACTTTCATACATGTCCACCACATCTGATAGTAAGTACATGGGGTCTGATTACATTTCCAACATTTGGTGGATATGTTGTTAAACATTTTTGCTAGTCTTGCTGGTAGCAAGTCTACCTATAAAACATTTTATAGAGGTTTTCCTTATATGCAGTAGCCATTATCAGTTTGTAGTTCCTATCCCAAAGTTTTTGCCATTTGTCTAATTCTGTACTATAACCAAAGTTTTTTGCCCATACTATCATTCTTTCTTTAACTTGTTCATCTTCCATTTTAAAGCTTAATAAATAATTATATATTTTTAAATCAGTTTTTCATCTGCCCCTAATAACATCTTGTCAAGTGCTGTTGATTCTTTATAAAAAACCCATATTTTCACATCTTTCTCCTTTCTCGATTGTATTTGCAGGTGTGGCCATAAAGCTAAGTCTACCCCTTGGTTTTGTAATTCCTGTCTAGTTTTAAATTCACATTCTCATTTAAAATATCTTTATAAAATATAATTTTTTCCAAGTTAATAAGATTTGGATGTATCAATACTTCCATTATAGAAAGCCAGGCTGGTATTTTCATATAATTTTGTGGTTTGATTTTTTCCTATACGAAAAATAAAGCATTTATCACATAATGTCTTTGAAAATATCTATATATACAGTAGTACTCCTTCCATACCATAGAACTCCTGCCATCCTAACTGAAGACCGTGTCCCTCAAATAATAATAATAGTCGTCTATGCCTCAAATTTACCCATTCTTTTACCCATGTAAGTATAGATGCCTGGTAATATAGCTTCCAATCTGGTAGCCCAAAGCCCCCATTGCCTTTAGACTCTTGAAACATTTTCAATTTAATTTTTGCTTTTTTTTCTTGCCAGATATACTTTGTTTTATTTAATTCTTCAAAATATTTTTTCTCTAGTTTTATCGGTGGTGTTTGAAGTAAGAAAAGTAACTTCGGTAATATATTCATTTTTATGGTAGCTATTCTCCCTAACATTGATAGTTGTAAATTCTTCCATTTCTCCAAATCTGATTTACTATGTTGCATTAATTTTGTATAATTATCATTTTAACTGTTGCACATCTTGCTGCTAAATAGATGCCTAAATATTTTACTTTCTTTACTATCTGAAGATCTATTTTCTCTGTCAGTTCCTTTCTCTGTTTGTAAGATTTATTCCTATTATTTTAGTTTTTTCTTTGTTTATTTTCAATCCTGCAACTTCTCCATATTCCTCAATTTTCCCTATCAATCCTTGTCTCATGCCTTTTTTTATGTAAAAATTTTCTGACACATCTCCATTCACCATCACTTTAGCTCTCTGGTGTATGTAAATCATCTTAATCATATTTATAGATGTTTTGCCAAAATCCATGCATTTTAATTGTTGCAACATAAATTGCCAATTTACATTATCAAATGCTTTCTGAGCATCCAAAAAGATTAATGCTAGTTGTTTTTTACTATGTACTTCATAATACTCCAGTGCATCTAAAATTATTCTCACATTGTTTCTAAATTTCTAATTTTTTACCTTTTAGATAAAAACCCATTTTGATCAGGGTACATAAATTTGATCAAAAATCTTTTTAATCTTTCAGAAATTATTGAAGCAAATATTTTGTAATCTGCATTTAATAAGGATATTGGTCTGCAATTCTTTTTTTGTGTTAAGTCTGAGTCTTCTTGTAGTATTAAAGTAATATTAGCTTCTGTCCATGTATGTGGTACCTTGGCTTCTAATAAAACTTCATTATACACCACTAGCATTGACAAGCTCAATGCATCTTGTATTCTTGTTTGGTGCATAGATAGTAACTAAGAGTATCTGTTTTTGGTTTAAGATCACTTCCACCATCAAAATTCTCCCTTCTTCATCTTTAAAAATTTGATTGGCACTTATTGTTTCTTTGATATATAATGCCACCCCTCTTCTTTTTTGTTGCAATAGCAAGCAGAATAATTTTCCCAATTTAGGGTACTCCAATAATTTATTATGATGTTTTTTAACATGTACTTCTTGAAGTAATATTGTGTCTAATCTTAATCTTTGTAGTTTTGTAAATACTTTTTTTCTTTTCATAGGGGAATTCAGTTCATTTATATTAACTGATAGCATCTTTATTTCTTCTTGCATTGCTTCACTTGTATGGCCTTTATGCACTATTTCTCCTCTCATTTCCTGTTCCTCTTCCATGTTAAAGTGGTGATCATAGAATTCTATTGCTTTGTCCATTGAATCCAATCTATGCCTTTTTTTCTTGCCAAGTAACTAATATTCCTTCAAGTATGAACCACCTGAAGTTTACATTGTATTTAATCAACATTGTAGTCAAAAAATGATATTGCTTCCAAAGGTCCCTTACTCTCCTTGAAAACAGTGAAAACAATGCCTTTGTTTAAAACAGATCTGATGATTACTTTGTGGCTAGAGCATCTTACTTATATAAATGGCAATCTAAATACAGGAATCTTAATTTCCTTATCCCCCCCCATGTTTTTAAAATGAATTAAAAGCAAAAAGTGGGTTATTCCATGAAAATATATTAAATAACGTATGTAAAAAGTGAACATAGCCAGAAAGTTTGGGTTTCAGCCAGGACAAGGAAAATGACTCGATATTGTTTCTTACTGCTCATGGTTTTACTCCCACCATTTCCAGGAAAAGGACCAAAGTAGCCAATGGCAAGCTCTGGAAAGCCAATTCTATTTGCCATGCAAAGGCAAGTACCTGCTTTGCTCCTGCTCTAGAATATGGAGCGAGTCTCCAACCCCCACCATTGCCCTTACTTTCTCAAGCCAGGCAAAGAGTGACTGGGAGGGGTGGCACATGGAATTAGCCAACAGGAAGCCTCAGCAGAGGGCTGAAAGAGCCGCATGTGGCTCCAGAGCCATGGGTTGCCGACCCCTGAGCTAGGTGGACAAGAATTCAGGCTTGCTACATAGCAGCTACCTGCAGTGCTTCTTGGTATGTTTTGGCTGAATGATTAGATAACTTTATTGATATCTTGCTATTTTGTTGGTTTGTGAAAATCCAACAAATCCAAAATGACATCATTAACTTTTGCCATTTAGAAAATTCAGGCACTAATTTTAGTAGTCATTCTTGAACAAAGGTTCCACAAAGATATATTTCCTTACCAAATAAGTGAGCAACTTATTATCAGGTGGTTCAGTTTTATCTATATTGGTTTGAACTGGAAAAAATGTTACATCACAGCTTATTTTTATAAGAATGTCTGTGTCACAGCCTAGATGGGCTTTGGAAATGGACTCCATTAGTAAGATAATTTTCATTATTTGATATATGCATTTCCTCCTGAATTCTTTCCAATCTTTTTACCCAATAATCATTGGATAATCATGACCAGAATGTCAATCATTATATAACTTCCAAGCTCAGGATAATATTTTATACTTTATAATATTGTATAATAGTTTATAATATTGTAGCTGATGTCACCAAAGCTTATTTCTTATTAAATACACATTTTAATTGCTTCTTTTGAGTGATTCCTTTGTTTTTATTTTATCACCATACATAAAACCAGAATCAATTTGTAAACAATGGAAAAACACAACATTTTTAAATGTCTAGTTTTCAAAAAAACGGATATAGTATGCCTCCAGGAAGTACATGTTAGAGCCCAAGATAAGAGATTTTTACAATATAAAAAATTAGGAAAATTATATGCAGCATTAGCGGAGGAAAAAAAAGAGGAGTAGCAGTATATGTTAGAGAAGGAGTAGAGGTAGAAGTATTATACACAGATTCAGTGGGGAGAACATTAATATTAGAAGTAATATGGCAATAGAGGAAAATTCTATTAGTTGTAATATACGCTCCTAACAAACAACGAGAAATTTATTACAAAAAATACATGAAATTTTTTTGAATTAGGCAAAGAAGAAATTTGCATAATAGGGGATTTCAACGCAGTCTCGAATACAAAAAAAGATTACCAAAGTACCAGTAAAAAAAGAAAAACACACTTCCAAAAATATTTTGTAACATGATAGAAGAACAAAACCTATTTGATATATGGAGAATTTACAACCCAAAAGAAAAGCAGTTTACCTTTTATTCTATTCCCCATAAATCATGGTCGAGAATTGACATGACATGGGTAAGTAAAACCCTAATGAAAGATATAGTACGAGTAGAAATAGCACCAAATGTGTGGGCAGATCATAACCCCATAATAGTAATATGGAAAGGTCAATCAAAACAAAGAGGAAGGTGGACGTTGAACTCACAGACTCTGAGAGACAAAGAATATATAACAAAATTAAAAAAAGAATTAGAAATGTTTTTTGTAAATAAAAAAGAACACACCTCTTTACAGAATCTGTAGGATACAACGAAAGTCTACCTAAGAGGAATAACAATTGCATATAATGCTAGAAAGAAAAAAGAAAGAGAAAAAGAAAGTAATGAGTTATAGAATGATATTAGAAAATTGGAAAGACAAGCACAATTAGCACCAGAGAATGAGCAAATTATAGATAAATGTAGTTTAGCTAAACATAAATTGAATATATTAGAACAGAAAAGAAATTTAAGAGCTTTGAAATTAGTAAAGCAAAATTATTTCAAAAACGCAAATAAGCCGGGAAGGTGACTTGCATATAGGTTAAGGAAGGAAAAAGAAAAGAGATGGATTCAGCAACTACAAAATAAGGAGGGAAAGATACAAAATAATATGGAAAAGAAAAAAGAAATAGTATTGGAATTTTTGTGAACTTTACAAACAAGAAAATATGAGTAAAGAGAGAATTAAACAGTATCTAGAGGAAGAAAATATTCCAATACTAACAGAAGAAGAAAGGGGAAGATTAAATGAAGAGATTACTATGGAGGAAATAAAAGAGGCAATTAGTAAACAAAAAAACAATAAAACTCCCGGAACAGATGGCTTACCTGCAGAATTATATACAAATTTAGGGGAAACTTTTGATCCAATTCTTTTAGAAATTTATAATGAAATACTTACAGGGGCAGGGCTATTAAGGTCGTGGAGAGAAGCATACATTATACTAATACCGAAGGAGGGTGCAGATATCACCCACATAAACAACTATTTCCTTGTTGAATGCCGACTATAAAATATTTATGAATATAATGGCTGAGAGACTAAAAAAATACTAAATAGATATATACATACAGATCAAAATTGTTTTCTTCCAACAATACAACTTAAAAACAATACAAGAACAGTACTTGATACCCTGGAATACTACAAGGCACATCCAGAAAAACAGGCTACACTAGTTTTTCTGGATGCTCAAAAAGCCTTTGATAAGGTAAATTGGGAATTTATGAGGCAACAAGTAAAGGAAATGAAATTCGGGGTCAAATTTGAAAAAATGTTAGAGTCAATATATTCAAGCCAAAAAGCCCGGATAATAATCAGTGGAGAAATGACTAATTCATTTGAAATAGGAAAGGGAATCAGGCAGGGATGCCCACTTTCACCTCTGCTCTTTATCGTGACATTAGAAATTTTGTTGAGAAGAATTAGACAGAATTTGGAAATAAAAGGATTAAGAATCAAAAATGAAGAATGCAAGGCCCAAGCATTCACAGATGACCTTGTATTCTTCATAGAAGAACCAATAAAATCAGGACCAAAATTAAAGAGATAGAGAGATATGGAGAGGTGGCAGGTTTAACAATTAATAAGGATAAAACTAAAATGAACAAAAAATCTAACAGAAACAAAAAAAGAAATTAGAAGAGGTAATTGGCATACAAATTGTAAAAAGAATTAAATATTTAGGAATTTGGCTCACAGCAAGATGTTCAACAATAAAAGAAGATAATTATGTAAAGTTGGTACTAGAAATAAAAAAAGATTTAGAAAAATGGGGGAAACTGCAATTATCAATGTTAGGAAGAATCGCGACTATTAAGATGAACAGCTTGCTAAGAATATTATTTCTCTTTCAAACTATTCCAATTAAATTAGATATTTTTTTTAATGAATTAAATAAAATTACCACGAAATTTATTTGGTCAGGGAAAAAAACGAGAATAAAATTAAGCTCCTTATAAGATAATAGATGCACAGGTGGATTTGGACTCCCTGTCTGGGAACTATATTATAAAGCAGCAATCTTAACATAGATTAAAGACTGGGCCAATTTGAGAAACAAAAGAGTTTTAATTCTAGAAGAGCACGATTTGGAGGCAGGGTGGCATGCCTTCACATAGAACCCTGGAAACAAAAGTTATACACACTTTAATAGGCATATAATTAGAAGTTCACTATTGAAAGTGTGGAAGAGATTAAACACAAACATTATATGAAAATATTACAACTCAAGACAAGATATAAAAAAGACATGGAAGAGTTTGGAATTGAGATAAAACCAAATCAATTAGATAAAATATTGGAGAGAACAGATGAAAAATTAATCTCTAAAATGTATAATTACCTGTTAGAGTATGAAATGGTGAAAGAAATAGTTAAAGGCCCAATGATAGCATGGGCAAGGAATGTAGGGTACAATATTAATTTGGAAGATTGGGAAAAAATTTGGAATCAAATTACAAAATTATAAAATCGGCAATCTATAAAGAAAATCAATATTAAATGTGCTACCGGTGGTATCTGGCACCCTCAAGGTTAGCTAATATATACCCAAACATAAGTCTGATGTGTTGGAAATGTAAGCAAACGAGGGGTACTTTCTTCCACACCTGGTGGCTCTGCCCAAAAAGTAAAAAATATTGGAAAAAAATTAGACTGTGGATAAAAGAAATTACAAGTATTCAATTAGAATTTAAGCCTGAAATATTTTTGTTGGGAATCTTAAAAGGGGACTATGCAAAAGAAACGAAATATTTAATTCTCCATATAATCACAGCGGCAAGAATTGCATTGGCACAATGTTGGAAGGGTGAACAAATGCCAACAAATAATTTGATTACTCAGAAAATACTTGACTGTGCTGAAATGGACCTACTTACACAAAAACTTAGGGACAAGGAAGACTCAAGATGTATTATAGCTTGGGATAAATGGTATCAGTGGATTAAAGAGAAAAAACCAGGAAATTAAAAGATAAGGATTTGATGAATGGAGTGGTTAAATTAAGAATATTTATCAAAATAGGAAATGAATAGTAGTAAAATTGTTATCAAAAAATCACACTGTCTTAGTTGATTAAAAACATATGTTTTTTATGTTCATTATGTATTTGTATATATAGATTTTGTCTGCAACGTAAAATTGTATTCTATGCATTGTACGTAGTGTTCTTTTTAATCTTTAATAAAGTTCTTTTTTTTAAATTTAAAAAATAAATAAATAAATAAAATGTCTAGTTTTCACTCTGGCAAGATTTAAGAACCTGACCTACAAATACTGAAATTGCTGAAGACAGCGTTTGGTACTCTGAATTATAATTGATTGCAAAGTTGATTCCATGTCTTTTTATACATGGATTAGGTAAGAGAACTGCACACATGGCTCTTACTGCATCCTGTGGATCAAAAAAGTAGGAAGTGATACATATTACATGGTTCAGCAGAGATGTGAGACTAAAGAACTGAAAGATCATCAAAATTATTTGGTGTCTCAATCACATTGAAGTTTCATTTTATTTATTTTTTTCCTGGCAATGATGAATTCTTGGGTTGTTTTATGTTTGTTGTAAGATAATAAGTGATATCCAAGGAACAGCCAGGAGTCTGATAAGAAGCTATTAATTTCAAGTTCAAGCCATGCTCCATCCTTTGGAACTGTTGTTAAAACAAAAGTAAAAAATGGTAAGATATCGATTTTTTTTTAAGGGTGCTATTTCACTTTGGAAGTCCTGAAAAGTTCAAGTGATACTAGGAGAATATTTCAAGTTCAAGTGGGAAATCCTTCATTAAACTACAGACATGTCTTGGTGCTTATACTCTGCCCACCTCTTTTTTCCCAACAGTAGCATAAATTTTCTTGAGTTAGAAAAATGTTTAAGGATTCCCATGAGTTATTTCCCATTGTTACAATATCTTCCAAGGTTGCAACTTTAAGCATACCATTAGAATCAATCACAAACATGTCCCACGTATGTATTATGAGAAGTACCTCAGATAATGGAATCACTTTGTATTGCCACAACCCATGTCGCACTGAAACTGAGATTAATTGACTGACTGCCCAGGAAACATTCATTCATGCAGAGCTGCTGAAGCATTTCACATACTCATTAAATATGAAGTCTATGGCTGATGGGTTTATTCTAGGTGAATGTCAACCATGTTTTCTCCTGGCTGATTTCAAATAACCCATAGTGTCTAATGACATGTCAAATCACCAAAGTCCCAAATGAATGGCTTTGAGAAACTTATGGGCAATTTAGTCTACTAGCAGGTGATAACTACTGAAGCAATGATTTTCTAGGAGTAAATTCTACAAAAGTGGAAATTGAATCAATTTGTTGTGAGTCAATCTATTCTGTCAGCTTCATGTTAAATAAATCTAAGAGAATCTCTTATACAGCTCACTGCAATCCAATATATGTCCTTATCTTCACCTCTTCATAATTTGGCATATAAAAAATCATTCCCCAAATGATTGCTGTCATAATACATCCCTATCAAAAACTGGGATGACAGGATATCCTTTCCCATCCTTGCTAGTTGCTCATTATTATTGGCAGCTGTGCACTATCCCTGAGCCAATGCCATTGTGTCAACCTTAGAAAAACTGTTTAACATAGTAAATGCAGCTTGAGAAAGGACCTTATTGCTACCATGTTCTTCAAAGAGAAGAGATGGAGGTCTTGTTCAGGCTAACCTTCTATCTTAGCATTATATTGACACATTCAGGAAAGGTGCCCTAAATGCAGGATAACTGATGCACAAGTACCATGTTGTTGGAGTTTGGAAGGCAATGTTCTCTACTTTATATATTACATCCTTGGCAATAGTTTTACCCATGACCATACATATTTATTTTAAATGGTTTTAATTGTTTTTATGATGCATGCTCCCTGGAGTGCTCTGTTGAGATGGGCAGCAATAGAAATCAAATTAATCAATGAATTGCACTTTAGAATATTAAAATAATTAGCTAATGGCCTGGCCAATTTCTTATATATTATTTCTGAAAAAAACCTTTTAAAAAGGTCAAGTGCTTTGAAGAGGTAGAAAACAAATAATGTCCCTATCTTCAAAGAGGGAGTGAAGAAAGATCCAGTAAAATGCAAAATCATAGGTTTACAATTTACAGCAGATCACGACTTGATTGATATATAAGCATTGAGAGAAGAATGTAGCAGGTACCAAAAATCAACATGGCTTTGTCAAAAACAAAGTTGTCAGACTAATCTTACCTTATATTTGACTGGGTAATTTTCCTAACAGATTCTGAGAGCAAACTATTTGACAAAGAACCTCAGGATACTCTTAAGTGTGGACTAGATGGTCTGTCAATTAAGAGTATACCTAGCTGGCTCAGAGCATGTTCAAAGTCATTCCTCATCATGCTAAGTAGGAGTTTGCAGGAAATGTCCACAAAGATTAGTCCTGCGTCCTATACTCTTCACTGTTTTTGTGGAGAGAATGCTTATGGGAGGAGAGAATGCTTATGGAAGACATCATATTGGGTGCAAGAGCTAATATATGAAAAGATGAAAATAAAATTAAACATGTCTGGCTAGCTTAGAAAAATGGGTTGAAAGTAACATAGTTCAGTTTAACATTCAAATGGGTCTCTTTAATTCAGATAAGGGTGTTTGTAGAGTGAGTATAAGAGGCAAAATGTTGGCCCTACGATGCAATTGAAATTGTACCATTTCTATGTATATTGCTTCCTCTGATCATTGTTGCTTGTTATAAGTCACATTAATTTTTTTCACTGAAAACCTTCATATCCCCGATCCCACTGCAAGATTGGTTTAATGCACTGTAAACTTTGGCAGACATTTTATCTACCCCCCAACACTTCAGAAAACCCTTGTTTGATATGGGCTCAAAATTGGGTATTTTGGGAGACAAAATTGGTAATACAATTTACAATGTATCTCTGTGGAATAATCAGTGGACACTCAGTGTTTCTTCAGATATTATTAGTCTCCAGTTTCAATTATGTCCAGCTATTTAGAAGATCATGCCCTCTAGAATAGATTTAGACCATCTTCATTTAAAAGACAAAGGCCACTCTTTTGAAGACAGCAAAGTCCACACTTTGGACAGAGAGGACCATTGGTTTGAAAGGGGTCAAAGAGGGCATCTATGTCAAAATTGAACAGCCCTCTCTCAACAGATGCGGAGGGATACAACATCATCTATCTCCAGTCTACAAACTGTCCTTTCTGCACCTCCAGGAAAGTTCCATACCCTTTTGCACTACTCAGGTGACCCTGAGGACACAGATAAACCTCCAAGTGGCCTCAACAACTGCCTAAGAGAATGCAAATGACCAGCTATCTGCAAGGAATATAAATCCTTCCATTCCCCACCATCCAGTCAGAGCTGAAGAAGCTTCTTGGACAAGAAGCAAAATGTATCCAAAGAAAAACAAGAAAGTCCAGTTGCCTCTTAAGAAAAGCGCATTTAGGACAAACATGACCTGGATGACTAAGAATCTCCATAGACTTGAGAAGTTAGGTTTTGCAAGTCATAATTTCTCTTGAAACAATTGATAGCTGGTAGCTGGAGCATAATTAGAGTCCCACTTGTGCTAACCTTATAAGACCCCCGTTCTGAATGATCAGTGTAAGAGAAAAGTTCTGTTAAAAGCTCTTGACCTTGTGGTAGTCTTGACTCTATCATGTCACTGATCCTCACTTTTGATTCCTGGGCTGACTTTGGATTCTGTTAGAAAACTTGTTTCTGCTTCTTTTCTGATCCAGTCTGATTATTGACCTTGATGCCTAGACTGCTCTTGGACTTTGCTTTTGAAATCACATTTTTCCTGTTGATCAACCCTCTACTTGGAATTCTGTGAATGAAACTTAAACTGTTCTATCATTTTGTTGTGTTGACTTTTGCCCTTGGTTACTGGATCAGCTGTTAAGCACACCTTAAATAGGACATCATCTCTGCTTTATAACAGGCATTCTTTTCAAACTCCTAGCATGCAAACACATTGAGTCTCTTGGCTGTACAAGGTGGCGAATATTGTTCCCATTTTGGGGGAAACTTTGTTAATGCTAGGCTCTATGTTGGAACACTTTATACTTTCAGAGAAGAATGGGAATATATAATACCTGTCAGGCTACGGAACTTCTTCTCATTTAAACAATAAGAATGAACTTCTGAGAACCAAACGTATCAAAAGGAATTCTTTATTGGGGTGAGAGAATCCTGTAGGAGTCCAAAGCAGCGTCTGAGGTCCCTCAGGCATACAGTGATAGATAAAGGGGTTTAGAATCCCCCCTCCTCCCAATGTTTACTTAGGGAAACAAAAGCCAATATGTTAATCCCCCTCCCAGCTCCTCTGGGAGGGGATCCTTCCCTTTTTGGAAGGTTTTTCCTCGTGTAACTTTCCCAAGACGTACCTAGCTTCCTCCCCCCACCCCCTTTTTAGAACGGACTGTTTTTTGAGATTTCCCAGAGCACTTCATTGTGGAGTTTTATGGATCCCTCATCTCCTGGCTGTGCCTCCCAAAGGTGATAGGTTCCGGCCATCTGGTTTCCTTCCCCCCCCCATTGTATCATGTATGGGTGTGCATATTCGATACAAGGTTAAATATATTCAGGTTACATCAAGCAAGGATTTCTTTATCAGTTCCCCCCCCCCCTTTCCTCTTCCTCTGAAGAAATGACAGATACACGGATCTGACATCCTGCCCTCCTTTAAAAAGCAGATGGGTCTACCTGGAAAATAAAAATCATGCGTTAAATGTGCAGTTCAGGATGGTTTATCAGGGTATTTTAGGTGGAACTTTCGTAGTAATGTGGGTGCTTTTACGTGTCTTTTGGCTACCCACTCGTTTTCTGAGGAAGGAAGGTGTTTCCAAGCTACTAAATATTGTGTGGATCCATGGTAAGTGCGTGAATCAAGGATGTCTTTAATTTCAAAATGTTGTTCCCCATGTATCATGATGGGGGTTGGGGGTGTGGGAAGGGGGGGTCTGAGGTTTGAAGTGATCTCCGGTTTGAGCAAGCTACAGTGAAATACTGGGTGAATCTGCCTAAGAGTTTTTGGAAGATGAAGCTCTACCGTCACGGGGTTGATAATTCTGGAGATGGGGAATGGTCCAATGAATTTTGGCCCTAATTTCTTAGAAGGTTGTAATGATTTTAAGTATTTTGTGGACAAATATACATGGTCTCCAATCTTGAAAGGTTTAGGTTCACAGCGTTTTTTGTCTGCTTGAGTTTTGTAAACTGCTCTAGCTTCCTGTAGAGATAATCTTACCACTGGCCACATGGCTTGTAATTTATCCATCCACTCCTTAAGGGAGGGGATTTCAGGTTCTTTGGTGGGTAGTTCCGGCATGGGGTTGAATTCTTGGCCCGTTGCTACGTGGAATGGGGTGAACCCTGTGCTACTATGGACTGAGTTATTGTATGCTACCTCTGCGAAAGGAAGAAGGTCAGTCCAATTGTCCTGCTGGTAATTAATAAAACATCTTAAATATTGTTCTAATACGCAAATCACTCGCTCTGATGCTCCGTCCGTATGGGGATGGTTCGACGATGATAATCCCTGGGTGGAGCCTAATAGGCTTAAAAACGCCCGCCAAAATTTGGATGTGAACTGAACACCCCTATCTGAGATAATTCGTTGGGGGGCTCCATGAAGGCGATAAATGTGTATTAGGAACATCTTTGCCAACGATCTGGCAGTTGGGATCTTTTGACACGGAATAAAATGAACCTGTTTGGAAAAAAGGTCACTTACAACCCAAATGACAGTATTCCCAGCACTTTCGGGAAGTTCCACTACAAAGTCCATAGAGATCTCTTTCCATGGGGCAGAAGGGTCTGCTACTGTTTGTAAAAGTCCAGGATATTTTCCTTGTCTTCTCTTTGCAGCAGCACAGATGGGGCAGCTCGCAACATAGTTTTCAATGTCCTTTTTGAGGGACGGCCACCAAAATTGTCTTTTGATGAGGTGCAGGGTTTTTACAAAACCAAAGTGTCCTGCTGTTTTAGAGTCGTGGCAGCGTTTCATGAGTTCCATTCTCTGGCTTGCAGGGACATAAAGCTTGTTTTCTACCCAAGCCAGTCCGTCTTTGAGTGAGCACGTGTTTCTGTTAGCCTGGAACCAATCATCTTTAAGTAGTGACTCCTTAAAAATTGACGTCGTTGTGTCTTCAGTCAGGGATGATTTTTTTTTCTCTTGTGCCCGGGTGAGTACCTTGGCTGCTAGTTGGGTCGGTTGGATCATCGGTTTTATAACTTCAATCTTTTTGCTGTTGTATTGGGGTTTCCTGGATAGTGCATCTGCTAAGAAATTCTTTCTCCCAGGAAAATATTTGAGGGTGAAATTAAAACGTTCAAAATATCTAGCCCACCTTGCTTGTTTTTCGGAGAGTTTCCGTGGATTTCTCAGAGCTTCCAGATTTTTGTGATCAGTCCATACTTCAAAGGGGATTTGGTTTCCTTCCAGGAAATGTCTCCATGTGAGCATTGCCCACCGCATAGCAAATGCTTCTTTCTCCCATACAGCCCATCTTTGCTCGGTTTCCGTTAGTTTCTTAGATGTATAAGCACATGGTTGTAATTGTCCACTTCCATTCTTTTGGAGGAGGACTGCCCCAACTGCAACATCACTGGCGTCTGCTTGGATGACAAAAGGTTGTTCGGGATCTGGGTGTTTAAGGACCGGTTCTGCTGCGAACAGGCGTTTGAGTTTCTCAAATGCTGCTTGGCATTCCATTGTCCAGATGAGGGGTTGCCTAGGCTTGGGTTTCCCCCCCCCCCCTTCGTTTTTAGCAAGTTTGTGATAGGGAGGGCGATGTTTGCAAAAGCTGGAATGAATTGGCGATAAAAATTGGCAAACCCCAGAAAACTTTGCAATTGTTTGCGTGTGTGGGGTGGATCCCAGTCCAATACAGCTTTCACTTTCTGAGGGTCCATCTCTATTCCCTCATGGGATATTCTGTACCCCAAATAGTCAATTTTCTCTTGGTGGAACTCACATTTGGAGAGTTTTGCATATAGTTTAGCGTCTAAGAGTTTTGAGAGGACTGCATGGAGTAGTTTGATGTGTTCTTCCATCGTTTCCGTGTAGATTAAAATATCATCAAGATAAACTAAAACCCCTTTAAATAAAAATTCATGAAGGGTTTCATTGATCAATTGCATAAACACTGCAGGTGCTCCTTGCAGTCCAAACGGGAGCACTTTAAATTGGTAGCATCCCAATGGTGTGTTAAAAGCAGTCTTCCACTCATCCCCTTCCTTTATTCTGATGCGGTAATATGCTTCCCGTAGGTCTAACTTTGAAAAATTTTTTCCTTTCGAGAGGTGGGCTAACATGTCCTTCATGAGGGGAAGTGGATACATATTTTCTATGCAAATACAGTTCAGTTTTTGATAGTTCACGCAGAGACGTGAGGAGCCATCTTTCTTTTCACGGAATAACACTGGGGCCGCTATTTTTGGTCTGGCGGGTTCGATGAAACCCCGCTTTAAGTTTTTATCGATAAATGCTCTGAGTTCTTTCAGTTCTCTGGGAGACATGCTGTACATTTGTGGTTTTGGGAGTTTAGCCCCTGGTAGGATTTCGATAGCGCAGTCTGTGGCTCGATGGAGTGGGAGTTCATCACAAGCTACCTCACTAAATGCTTGGGCCAGATCCTGGTACTCATTGGGGATGTTAATGGGTTCCACAAACTGTCCAGTCATGGCTGATTCTCTGTCCTCTTTCCCATTCTTTATCCTTTCCTCAGGTCTTTTTGCAATTATTACATCTCTCTGGAATTGCATGGTCCCTGTCCTCCAATTTATTTTTGGATTCCATTTCTGTAGCCATGTGAGGCCCAGAATTAGTGGCTCTTCCATCCCTGGGGCTACAATGAATGTGAGCATCTCCCTGTGTTTTCCTAGTCTTATTTTCAATGGTTCTGTGGTAAACCTGGCTGGCTCCCCCCCTGCTATGGTTCCATCTAATTGGCAGAAAGCGATGGGATTTTCCATTTCTTTCAGTCGGATTCCCAATTTATCTGCCAGGGAGGGGTTGATTAGGCATCGAGTGCATCCCGAGTCCAGCAACGCTGTAACTTCCTCCCCCTTCCCTTGGCTGGGGATAAACAGTCTCAGGGGTAGGGTGATTGGTTCAATTGGTTTGCTTACCAGCGGGTCATCCTCCGGATCACTTTCGGACTGGCTCAGGTTCCCTTGGAGCGTTTGGCATTCTTCCTCCGGTTTGGGAGAGGTTCGGAATCCCACATCTACCCGGCCGCTCAGGCCAGTCTCCTTCCCTCGAGGGCTGGATGTTGTGGGTTTCCTCCCTGAATGGTGGTCTAGCCTTCTGGCAGGGGTCTTCGAGTGGCATTCTGCTGCACGGTGCCCCTCCTTTCCACACTTAAAGCAACCAGGCGTTCTTGGAGTCATGGTGGATCGGGGTTTGAAAACTTCCCGTTTCTCCCGGGGTGGGGATCTTTTCCAAAATTTACCAGCACGGTACCTGTTCCGAGTCATGTCTATCTCTGCCTCCTCTGCCATCATGTACCATTCATGCAAGAGGTTTGGGGCCCCACGGGCCAGGCAGGCAGCGTAAAGATCATCATTTAGTCCATCTTTGAACCAGCAGACTAAGATATCCTCTGGCCAATCTACCCGGCCGGCCAGGTCACGAAATTCCTCGGTGTATTCTGCTACCGGGCGACGACCTTGTTTCACGACTCTGATGCGGTCCCGGGCTTTTCTATCGGCAAGCGGGTCCTCGAAACGGTGGCGTAAGGCCGTCATAAAGCGATCTAAGTTTCTTAATTCTGGGGCATTGATGTTGTGGAGCGTTACCATCCATCTGGCTGCCGCCCCTTCAAGAGCTAGGGTGACAATTCGCACCCGGGACCCTTGGGTTGGTAAATCCTGTCCATATTCTTGCATGTAGGTGAGCACTTGTGCCAGGAAAAATCCCAATTTCTGGGGGTCACCATCGAATTTTACCCCCAAGGGCGGGACCTTCCTCTGTAATTGTATGTTTCTGGGTTGGCCAGGGTTAATTCCCTGATCCGGGGTGTTTAAGGGTCGGGTACCTGGTGTGGCTGCTGGTTCTTCAGCTTGTCCCTCTTCCCGCTCAATCTCCGCTGAATCCGGGGTGGCGGCTCGGGTTCTCTCACTTTCTGGTTCCCTCGCTCTCCTGCGTTGTCGTCTTTGTGCATCCCCCATGTCGAGGTTTTCCAGGGCTTCCCTCACTAGGTGATTGATGTACCGTCTCATACGGTCATCGGCCGGCGGCTCCTCATCCCATTCTTCCTGATTCGATAGGGCCTCTAGCTCCAATTTCCACACGGGTTTGCGATTCCCTCGGGTGAGGGTTACTCCCCTGGTCCTTCCATTCCAGGTGTCTCTCTTTCCTACACCTATAGACCACCGGGGCTTGGTGGAGGATTCGCAGGCAGCCTCGCTGTTTTCGATGGGGTGCATCGAGTCAGTATCTGACTGGGTAACTGTTTCTCCCCAGCATTCGGCTCCACCTTGCTCCTTGCTGCATTCAGACATTTTTTTCTTTTCTTGCAGGATCCCCTCAGTAGAGTGAATTGTTTTTAAAAAAAAAAATTCCCTCTCCGGGTTGATCTCTATTGCAGACGCTGCTTTATGTCAGGCTACGGAACTTCTTCTCATTTAAACAATAAGAATGAACTTCTGAGAACCAAATGTATCAAAAGGAATTCTTTATTGGGGTGAGAGAATCCTGTAGGAGTCCAAAGCAGCGTCTGAGGTCCCTCAGGCATACAGTGATAGATAAAGGGGTTTAGAATCCCCCCTCCTCCCAATGTTTACTTAGGGAAACAAAAGCCAATATGTTAATCCCCCTCCCAGCTCCTCTGGGAGGGGATCCTTCCTTTTTTGGAAGGTTTTTCCTCGTGTAACTTTCCCAAGACGTACCTAGCTTCCTCCCCCCACCCCCTTTTTAGAACGGACTGTTTTTTGAGATTTCCCAGAGCACTTCATTGTGGAGTTTTATGGATCCCTCATCTCCTGGCTGTGCCTCCCAAAGGTGATAGGTTCCGGCCATCTGGTTTCCTTCCCCCCCCCATTGTATCATGTATGGGTGTGCATATTCGATACAAAGTTAAATATATTCAGGTTACATCAAGCAAGGATTTCTTTATCAGTTCCCCCCCCCCCTTTCCTCTTCCTCTGAAGAAATGACAGATACACGGATCTGACAATACCAGTATAATTTACAGAGTGAGTCATTGAGTTATCATTTAGACATGAGGAAAGCTTACTGCAGTTTCCAAGTCACATGTGTGTCTATGGCTGTGTGACATTTAAAGGAACTAAGTGAACTCTGGATAAATTATTTACTAAGTTAAACCAAGCTGAGAGTGGGGGAACAGAGAAGGAACACATGCTTTGATTCTCTTAAGCAACCTTGACTATTAAAAATGAAGATGAACAAATGAATGGGTATGTAATAGAAGGTGACCAATGTGAAGACAGTAATCAGGACTGCGCAATTGATCATATATAGAAAAGTAAATTTTTGCTTTAGTAATCCTCTCTATACCTGAAATGCTAGAAAAAAATAAATTATTCACCTATTTAACATTATATCAGGTTAACCTGGAAATTTTTTTCCACATACAACCCATTGAGAAGATACTGAACAACTGGAGGAGGAGAAGTTAGTACAAAATCCTCAGGGAATCACCTCTTTTTATTCTCCACCCTCCAATTGACTGTCATAGGCACCCATCCTAATGCCCAGGAAACCTAATGCATTTGCTTCAGCTTTCTCACGATACTTTGAAAAGAGGTGTTTCTCCTGTGCTGAGAACTCAAGGAGTTGCTTATTTTTCTCAGTCAAAACTGGAATTCATTCAATGGAGTAGGATTAAAAAAACAGCAAAAAATTCTGAAATGGTTTCTTGATAACGAATAGAGATATTTTTTTGCTAATGTGTCTTTTGTGATAAATTCTTGAACTCTAAGGCTGTCATGCCCCAACATATAACTTTTAAATATCGTTGTTGCTCACTAGCCCCATTTAGTGGCTGGAGAGACAAATATCAAATATATTGTTTGAAGCTGACCCCACCCCATTACCCATCAGCCCACATGCTCAAAATAAGTGAATCTTGGGAAACCAGACACTATTTCCTTTAGCATTTGGAGAAGGCAGAAGCACAAAGAAGAATCCATCTTAATATGTCACACATGGTCATCTAAGGACAAATCCACATCCGACACACAGAGCATCACAGGTGAGATTTAAATTACCATATTTTTGGGAGTATAAGATGCACTTCCCCCCCCCCCAAAAAAAGTGGGTGGAAATGTCTGCGCATCTTATATAATGAATACGGGCCCATTTTTTGCCTTCTAAAGTGTGCATCCCATTTTTGCCCTCCCTGGTATCCAAAAGCACTCTGCAGGTCAAAAATGCACCCATCGGAGAGACCAAAAACAGGACCCATGGAGGTCTGTAGAGTGTTTCTTGATGCCGGGGGATGGGGGGGAACAGAACACTTAGAGGCTTTGGGAGGCCAAAAACAGGCCCATTTTTGGCCTGCAGAATGCTTTTGGGTGCTGGGGAGGGCAAAAGCGGAACGCGTGGAGGCAAAAAACTATTTTTTTTGTTTTCCTCCTATAAACCAAGGTATGTCTTATAGTCCGAAAAAATATGTGTACATGTATTTATTAATTGTTATGTTCAGCAGTAACTCAATACTGTCTATCTTATATTTCACTATCATTGTATGTATTTGTATTTTCCCCAGTTCCACCATATCCTGTTCTTTCAACAAAGCATTCAGATCTACACACACACGGTCTGTTTTATTGGAGGATAGGTGGGTTTAGTTGCATGTCGAGCTGCACACTGACTAATGTGTAGTAAGGACAGAACAGTGAAACAGCAGCTACCCAGCAAGTGGATTCCAGGGTAACGACTATACTGAGACCTGCTACTCTGCCAATGCAGCTACCTGCGTACGGCCATACAGCAGCCTCTAGACAGTTACGACCTCCAGAAGAAACCATATCACAGAGCCGGGCATCTTCATACATGACAAGGACTCAAGTCTCTAATTCTTCCAGTGCAAAGGGTGAAGCAGCAAAAGCATGAGCAGCCTTTGCTGAACAAGAAATGGAAATGAAAAGAGAGAGAGCACAGTTAGAGACTGAAGAGTACAGAAAGAAGCTGAACGAATGTGGCAAGAAGCATCCTTAGAAATGCAGAAAGCCTGTTAGAACAAGCCTAGAGTGGCTTGCCATAGAGAAAAAAGTAACAGTTGCCACAGCCGAAATCAAAGCTCTAGAATAGTATATTCTGACAACGAATGCAGTAAATGCAGCAATGTGCTTGAGCTGGAAGCTGAATCCCAAGATCCTCTGCACCTCAGAGTGTCTATCAGCACTCCAGACCAAGCAGCAATGCTCACCTCAATAGGAAAGACAATCTATAAGAAACAAGCGAAAGATGCTACTCACCACCACTACAGGCAGGGTGAGCTGTTATCAGTTCTCACCAATTTGGGCAAACTGGTTGTTAATTTTATGGCCAGTTCAGTGAGCTGGCAAATCTCACCCCTGGCTGGCCCTGCCCACCCCAGCCCGCCCCTTGCAGGAGTCCCTACATGGCCCATTTTGGTAAGTGCAGGGCCCATGCAGAGGCTCGGGGAGTGCAAAAAATGGGCCTCCTGGAAGTTCCAGAAGGCTGGAAATGGAAATATTTGCGACCTCCAAAGGGTCTCCAGAACCCGGGGAGGCCATTTTCATCCTCCTGGAGGCTCAAGGAAAGCCTCCAGAGCCCGGGGAGGGTAAAAAACAGGCCTCCCAGAAGTTCCAGAAGGCCAAAAATGGGCTCATTTCCAGCTTCCAGAGGGCCTCCGGGAGGCCATTTTTGCCCTCCCAGAGGCTTGAGGAAAGCCTCCAGAGGCCAGGGAGGGTGAAAATGGGGCTCCTGTGGCCCATTTTTACTCCCAGGCCAGGGTAGTGCAGGAGGCCAACTAGGCCATGCCCACCATGGTCATGCCCACCCAGCAACCAGGCAGAGAACCAATTGCTTAATTTTTTGAAGTCCACCCCCAACTACAGACCTCCCACACCCAAGGTCCTTGAGTCTGAAAATTATCCTACAGGATCATCCTTCACACCAGAGCAGCATAAAAAGGACCAGCTGAAACCAGAGACTCCCAAAAGGTATGACTACACAACACCTTTTCAACACAGCAATGCACAATCAGCTAATCAAACTACAATAAGTTCCTTGCATGATGTAAGCTAGTCATACAAGGACTTAAAAAGTTTAATGATGATTCTGAAAGCTATAAAGCCTTCCGATCTTTCTTCCAAAATGCCATCAGAGGTTTAGATTTGTCATGTAATGAGGAGATAGATTTAATAGTTAAATGGCTTGGAATTGAATCTGCTGAGCATGCAAAACAAATCAAGACAATTAATATAAACTACCCTGAAACAGGCTTTAAAACAATCTGTGATATACTTGATGGGTGCTATGGCTCAGCAGAAGCACTAGAAAATGCACTGTTCAAAAGACTTGATAAGTTTCCCAAAATACCTAACAGAGCCTATCAGATGCTTAGGGAACCTAGTGACTTATTAATGGAACTTCAAGTAGCTAAGTTGGAAGGGGACTTCCAAGGATTTGCATTCCTTGACACAGCTTAAGGTGTCAACTCCATTGTACAAAAGTTACCCTATAACTTCCAAAAGCAGTAGATCATACATAGCTCCAAATGCAAAAGAGAGTACAATGTTCCATTTCTCCCATTCTTTTTCTGTGTGTGTGTGGACTTCATGTGCCAACAAGCTAAAACAATAAATTATCCTAACTTTTACTTCACATTGGCATGTGCTGCTCCTTCAGAACATAATCCTCACAAGCTTCCAGTAGCAGTCTGCAAAACTAATGTGACTCCTCCAGATTCTCTTCCCAAGTCTGTCAGCTCCTCTTACATAGAAACTGAGATAGGAGATTCTGGTAAGCAGTGTCCTCTACATCAGAAACCTCATCCTCTCCTAAAATGCAGAGCTTTCAGGGAGGACATGCAGAGCCTTCATGGAAAGACTGCAAAGCTTTCCTGAAAGCAAACAACATTTGCTACAAATGCTGCTCATCAGTCCCTCAGTTTGTCAGCAAATGTAGAGTCAGTGTAAAATGCAAGGAATGTGGTAGCACAGTCCATAACACAAGCTTTGCATCCAGGGCCGGCACCATGGACACACTTACAGGGGCAGTGAGCATGGTAGGGAGGAAGAACAGACTGCTACAACCACAGAAATCAATACAAAATGCACAGAAGTCTGCAAAAAGATTACAAACGGCAAGTCCTTCTCCAAAATCTGTTTAGTCAGAGTCTACTCAATAGGCCAAAGAGACAAAACCATTAAGCTTTATGCTATTCTACATGACCAAAGTAACAGATCTTTAGCCAGCTAAACCTTCTTTGATGCCTTTGGCATTAAAGGCCCCAGTACTCCATATTCCTTAAAAACTTATGCAGGAATTGTGGAGATAGTGGGGTGAACAGCATCTGGTTACCAAGTGGAGTCGGTAGATGGGAAAACATGCCTGACTTTACCAACTCTTATCAAATGCAACCCAGATCCCTAGATGCAGTGATTCATCACCCACATTTGAACCACATAGCACATCTGATACCAGAGCTCGATCCTCTGTCTCAGATAATCTTGCTCCTAGGGAGAGATATTTTATGAGTCCACAAAGTGAGAGCTCAGATCAATGATCCCAACAATGCTCTCTATGCTAAAAAAAATTAGACCTAGAGTGGTTCATTGTAGGAGATGTCTGTTTAGGAAGCATGCACAAACTAAACTCTGTTAGCAGCATGCTGACAAGCACCTTAGAAAATAGACATCCTTCTATTTTCAGACAAGCCACAATCAATTTCTCTTAGAGGAATCACTGCATATCATCCATTTGCCTTGTCCCTTCATAGGCTCCTTTAGTGACAGCGACCAAGGTCATTTAAGGTGCACAGTCTTCCAAAAGTTGACAATCAGGTGGCAACATGTACTGAGGACAAACTCCCTTTAGAAAAGACAGAGCAGGGATTAGTCAAAGAAGATAGTGACAAATGGGTGACCCATCTTCCCTTCAGACCATTGAGATGATGCCTACCTTACAATAAAGAATGAGTTGTAGCCTGCTCCTTGCCACAGTCTCCAGAGTTGATCTATGCCATTCACACCTCAGAACCTGTGGACAACGCCATAGCTCAAATGGCACAGCAGCTTACAGCTACACCACAAACAACAGCAAGCTTCAAAAAGCAATTGAACCAGTCTTCTGCAATGCCTCCCACAGTATCTGTTCAACAGAATGGTACTTGATATATATCAGATGACCTCAGCAATTCTGAGGGGAAAGCCAGCAATGGGATATTATATTCCAGACTTAGATCACTGTCAAGTTCCCAGAAGCCTCATCAGAAACTGCAGTGGCACCACTTTGTTGACAACCACATCAGCAAAAAAGCAATGGCAGCTCACCTAATGCTACCATCTCAAATAGTGGTATCAGTTGATACCAGGCAGGGAGTGTCATGCCCCAGCATATAACTTTTATATACTGTTGTTGATCTCTAGCCCCATCTAGTGGCCAGAGAGACAAATACTAAGTATATTGTTTGAAGCTGACCCCACCCCATTACCCATCAGCCGCACTCTCAAAACAAATGCATGTGCATGCTGGGAACCAGACTTTGTTTCTTTTAGCATTTAGAGAAGGCAGAAGCACAAAGAAGAATCCATCTTATTCTATGGCATATAGTCATCCAAGGACAAACCCACACTGTACACACAAAACATCGCTGGTGAGATTTAAATTACTTGCATTTATTATTTGTTATGTTCAGCAGTAACTCAATATTGCCTATCTTGTATTTGGTTCTCATTGTATGGATTCCTATTTTCCCCAGTTTCATCATATCCTGTTCTTTCAATAAACCATTCAGATCTGCCCATATGATTTATTTTATTGGAGGATAGGTGGGTTTAGCTGCATGGTGACCGGCATACAGACTAACATGTAGTGAGGACAAAACAAAGGTGCTTACTAACATAATATGAAATTCAGAGGTATTCTGCTCATTTATTAAGTAATATATTCACTATACAATGAAGATGAGAAATAGAAGAGGTTCTCTAGTTGGAAGCCCTTGAATTATTAGAAACTTGATTGAGTAGAATATTCATATGACATCTCTAAATACAATATTCTATTTATTTAAGCAAGGACGGGCAATATACATAAGAAGGCCGCTGTGGTGGTTGCCATAGATCCTTGGTGGGTCCTTGGTGTTCTCTGACCTTTGTTGTTTTCTTGCTGATGTTTCATTACCCAAACTAGGTAACACCATCAGCGCTAGTGAGTGAACACTGATGATGTTACCTAGTTTGGGTAATGAAACATCTGACAGAAAACAAGAAAATCAGAGAGCACTAAGGTCCACTCATTTCAACCCTGAGCTACAAATATTCTCCTTTATTGGTATAGATCCTTTTCATTCTGTTCCAGGAAGTCTCCCAATTGACTGATTTGTACTTAATATTTTCAAGTATTCAAATTAAATTCTTTACTCTGGAGATGATGAATCTTGGAGATCTTCTTTTCATCAACCAGAGCTAAGGACATAACATGGAAACCATTTCATTTTCTGATGAATTGGAATATGACCATTCTATTTTATTCCTAATAGTTTTATATTCCAAGCAGTGCCTATAGTGTTTGTTATAGTGCTCTTTCAATTATGCTTATAATTGAAAATAAATTTTTGTGTTCTGGATATTTTAAAATGAACGTTATGTTAACTATAAATTTTAACATTTATTTATTTATTATTTATTTATTTATTTGATTTGTCAATCGCTTACAGGATAATAGGTATAAGGATAAACATAGTTATGAATACAAGAAATGAGTACATATAAGAAAAATAAAAAAACAATAGGACAGGGACAGTAGGCACTTTGGTGCGCTTAAGCACACCCCCTACAGACCTCTTAGGAAAGGGGTAAGGTCAATAGTAGAAAGTCTAAGGTTAAAGTTTTTGGGGTTTGGGGAAGAAACCACAGAATCAGGTAGAGTATTCCAGACATTGACCACTCTGTTGCTGAGGTTGTATTTCCTGCAATCAAGTTTGGTGCAGTTAAACTTGAGTTTGTATCTATTGTTTGCTCTTGTATTGTTATGGTTGAAGCTGAAGTATTCATTGACTGGTAGGACATTGCAATGTATGATTTTATATACCATACGTAGATCGGATCGAAGATGGCATAGTTCTAGGTTTTCTAGGTCTAGAATTTCAAGTCTGGTGGCATAAGGTATTCTGCAACGAGTAGAGGAGTGGAGAACTCTTCTTGTGAAATATTTCTGGACTTTCTCAACTGCGTTAATATCAGATACGTAATGTGGATTCCAGACTGATGAGCTGTATTCGAGTATTGGTCTGGCAAATGTTTTGTATGCCCTAGTTAGTAGTATGATATTACCAGAGAAAAAGCTACGTAGAATTAAGTTAACAACTCTTAATGCCTTTTTGGCTATGTAGTTACAGTGGGCTCTAACACTTAGGTCATTAGAGATGAATATTCCAAGGTCCTTGACAAAGTTTGGATCATCAACAAGGTCTTGACTATTCAGCTTGTATTTTATTTTCTGATTTTTTTTTTGCCAATATGTAAGACAGCGCATTTATTTATTGAGATTTGAAAGTGCCATTTGATTGACCATTCTGATACATAGTCGAGGTCTTTTTGAAGGGTAGCAGTATTGTCTGTGGTGTTGAATAGCTTTACATCATCAGCAAAGAGAATGCAGGTGCTCTTAATACTATCGCAGAGGTCATTTATGTAGAATATGAAGAGAGTTGGACCTAGAACACTCCTTTGGGGGACTCCACTGTTTTTTTTTTATAAAAAAGTTTTTTATTTTTTAAGACAAACATACACAAACAATACATAAAAACATAAAAGCATCTTCCATTTTATATACAATATGTCAGTTGGTTACGAATCCTTTGTGCAATCCTTTCATAGTCGTTACTCACAATTTATATAAATTTCACATTGTCAAACTAACATATGCTTATATATTTATCAATTATTAATCATCCATGACTAAACTATTTATTCCATCATTTTATATGAGATAACCCAAATTTTATTTTAAAATTTATATTGTACTTTCATCCAATGGTTATGTATGTCTACATTATATTTTATATCAATCTATTAAACCTGTATAACAAAATTATCTATTCTGTTACGTTACCATGTCTTTTTATCCAACCATTGATAAAACAAATCCCATATCATATAAAATTGTTTATCTTCTTGTTCTCTGATTTCAAATGTCAATTTACTCATTTCAGCATAGTCCATAATTTTCTTAATAACTTCCTCCTGCATAGATATTTTATCATTTTTCCAATTCTTAGGAAATACAATTCTAGCCGCTGTTAAAACATTTACAATCAAATATTTCAGCTCTTTGTTGTATATTTCCGATATGATTCCCAATAAAAAGATCTCTGGTTTAAAGTCTATATATTATTTTATCATTTTTTCCAACCACGTGTGGATTTTAGTCCAATATTTTTTTGCATCCGAGCATATCCATCACATGTGGTAATATGAACCAGGTATCTGATGACATTTCCAACATTTATCCGATTTACTATTAAACATTCTCACAAGTCTCGTTGGGGTAGATGTCACCTGTAAAACATCTTATACAAATTTTCTTTACATGCAGTTGACATTGTCATTTTATAGTTTTGAGACCACAATTTTTGCCATTTTTCTAAATCAATCCCATATCCAAAATTTTCCCCCAAGTAATCATCATTTCTTTAACTTGTTCCTCCTCCAATTTAAATTCTAATAAATGTCCATCAAGTTTTTAAATTACCTTTTAATTACCTTTTCATCAGTACCCATCAAAATTTTGTCTAAATCAGTCAACTTGTCATAAATACCTTCTGTTTTAAAATCTTTATCAAATCTAGATTGTATTTGCAAATATGAAAACCAGTTCATTTTTACACCTTGTTCTTCCAACACTTGCATAGATTTAAGTTCACCTTTTTCATTCAATATCTCACCATATCTAACTTTTTATATATTATTGGATAAGAAAAGCTTCAATGGTAGATATCCATATTGTCTTTTTATCTTCTCCCAATTCAAAAACAGTGTCTCTCGAATATAATGTCCTCTAAAATACCCCTGTGTTTTAGTTCCCTTATACCAGAGGAATGCATGCCATCCCAACAGCAAGTCATTCTCTTCTAAGGTCAATAGTCTACTGTTCCTTAATGTTATCCATTCCTTTACTCACATCAAACTTGTCGCCTGGTAATATAATTCCCAATTGGGCAAGGCAAACCCTCCTCTTATTCTTGCATCTTGTAACAGTTTTAGTTTTATTCTTGCTTTTTTACCCTGTCAAATATATTTCAGCACAATTCTATTTAAGTCTTCAAAAAACTCTTTCCCTAATCGGATTGGAATTGCCTGGAATAAATATAAGATTCTAGGCAATACATTCATCTTAATTGTAGATATTCTCCCAATCAATGATAGTAGTTTTTCCCATTTTATCAGATCTGTCGCAATCTGCTGTTTGAGTTTAACATAGTTATCCTCCTTCAGTGTGCTACTTCTTGATTCTGTATATCTGTATATCCCTAAATACTTAACCTTATTTGTGACCTGTATTTTAAAAACTTCTTCCAACTCTTTCTTTCGTCTTGCTAACATATTCTTTATTAATATCTTTGTTTTATCTTTATTTTCAAACCTGCTACTTTTCCATATTCTTCTATTTTTTCTATTAATTTAACTGCTGTATCCAATGGATCTTCTAATATGAATACCAGGTCATCTGCAAAAGCTTGCAATTTATACTCTTCCTTTTTGATTTTCATTCCTTTTATTTCTTTTTCTTCTCTGATATTCCTATTCAACACTTCCAATGTTAACACAAACAGCAGAGGTGACAGTGGACAACCTTGCCTTGTCCCTTTTCTTATATCTATAGATTCTGTTAATTCTCCATTTACCATAACCTTTGCAGTTTGTTCATGGTATATTGTTTCAATGGCTTGGATAAATTTTTTACCAAAGCCCATTTGTATATTGAAGTAATATGAATCACCAAATCACATTGTCAAAGGCTTTTTGTGCATCTAAAAACATCAAGGCCATTTGCTTCTCAGGATGCGCCTCATAATATTCCAAAGTATCCAAAATAATTCTCACATTGTCTTTGATTTGTCTCTTTGGCAGAAATCCATTTTGGTCAATGTGGATAAAGTTATTTAAGTATCTTCTCAGTCTTTCTGCTAAGATTGAAGCAAAGATTTTATAGTCTGAGTTTAATAGGGATATAGGTCTATAATTTTTAACTTGCTGCAGGTCTGTATCCTCCTTTGGTATAAGTGTAATATATGCTTCTGATCATGTTTTGGGTATTCTTTTCTTTAGCATAACTTCATTCATAACTTCTAAGATATTCAATATTTCCTGAAAAGTCTTGTAGAATTCCGCTGGCAAGCCATCTTGGACCTGGTGCTTTTCCAACATTCTGTTTTTTTAAGGCTTCTGTTAATTCCATCATGGTTATATTCCCTTCTAACATTGTTTTAATATCTTTAGGTATCTGAGGTAAATTTGCTTTCTGTAGATATGCTTAACTTTTTCTTTTTGAATATTCTTTTGAAAATACAATTTTCCATAGTAATCTTGTATAATTTTTTTCTTCTCCTCATTTCCGTGACAAACATGTCCTTCTTCATTTATTAATTGACTAATCCTTCTTTATTTATTTATTTAAGCACTTATATACTGCCCTTCTCCCGAAGGACTCAGGGTGGTGCACAGCCAATACTACCCCAAAACACTATACAAAAATTAAAATGAATTAAATAATTTAGGCTGTATTAATTAAAAAGTTTACCCTCCCCCATAACTAATTAAAAACCCCAGATATTAAAACCCAATTTAAAACGGGAGACAGAGTTAAAATCTTGTGTCAGCCTAGGCCAGCCTGCTCAAAGAGCCAAGTTTTTAACGCCCGTCTGAAGGCTCTCAGGTCCGTATCTGGTGAAGGCTGGTGCGTATCTCTGGGGGCAGACTATTCCAGAGGGCGGGGGCCCCCACAGAGAAGGCCCTACTCCTGGGAGCCGCCAGCCAACACATAGAAGCCGACGGCACCTGGAGAAGGCCCTCCCTGTGGGAACGCACAGGTCTGTTGGAGATCACCGGCAGAACGCGGTCCTGCAGGTTCTTGATTCTCTTTCCTTTCTCAATTTATAGACTAGCCATTTGCCTGGTTTGTTTGCATCTTCAAAGTAATTGTGTTTAGCATTTTTTATTTTTTGTGCTAGTCCCTTTTTTTCCATTAGTCCCATTTTATGTTTAATTATATCCATTTTATTTTTAATGTCTTTTTTTGCGGGGACTTCTGTAAATCTTTTTCAATCTTTTATAATCATTCTCCAATATTTTGAAAGTCTTTTTCTGTTTTATATTTTATATTATCTTTTTTATATTTCTTATCAAGACTCTTGTGTAGGCCTTCATCGTGTCCCAGAGATTCCGTAAAAAATGTATCTATTTTCTATTTTCTTTAAAAAAGAAAAGTTCTTTCTCTATTTTCTGTTTAAAGTCTTTTTCTTTTAAGATTGTATTATTTAAAGTCCATCTAGATCTCCTATTATATCCTTTCCAAATAATTGTCACTGGATTATGGTCTGCCCAAGTGCTTGTTTCTATTTCAATCTCTTGTATGTTAGCCAGTAATTCTGCTGACATCCATATCATATCTATTCTAGACCATAATGCATGCCTGTTTGAGTAAAAAGTGTATTACTTACTTTCCACATTTCTCTCTCTCCATGCATCTTTTAAGTTAAATTCTTCTGTTATTTGAAAGAAAGATTTTGGTAGTATCTTTCTGGCTTTCTTTGTTGATTTCTGCATTTTATAGTCCAACCGATCATTAATTATTCCATTGAGATCTCCCATCATACAAATATTAACATAGTCTAATTCAATTATTTTCATATGTAATTTCCTGTAAAATTCTTCTTGGTTATTGTTTGGAGCATAAATTGCAATTAAAAATGTTTTAACGTTATTATCCATTATTTCCATCATCAGAATCCTTCCATCGTCATCTGCATATATTAGTTCTGCCAAAATTGTGTCTTTAATATATAATACCACATTCCTTTTTTAAGATTGTCCCTATTTTTTTTTGTTTTAATATATATTCATGTTGTTTTTTGATATGTACTTCTTGTAAGCAGATTAGATCAAATTTTAATTTCTCTAATTTGTGAAATACTTTCCTTCTTTCAGTAGCCAAATTAAGTCCATTTATGTTAATCATAATCAATTTTCTTTCATCCATGTTAAGCTTTATAAGGGGGTTTTATTGCTCTAATAGAACTTAATTCTCATTGCTCTCTGGGTACACCGTCTACTGCACCTTCTTTTTCTTTTTCAATTACTGCTATACACTCCTCTTGGAATTCAATTAATGACTCTTCCTTTCTTGCTTCTCCCTCCTTTCCTCTAAAGTATTCTAAGTAGAATAACTCTGTAAAGAAAGAAAGAGAAAAAAGAGAAAAGAGGAAAAAAAGGGAAGCACAGGAAGGTAATTGCCACTCCAAAAATAAAAAGGGAAAAAAAAAGCTCCAGGCACTTGTATACCTTAATCCAATTATTTCTCTTAATAAGAAGGAAAAAAGGAAGAGAGCAAAAAAAAATAAAGAATTTACATTCTAGTTCCTGGAATAAAAGGTTGAAATCCAAATATAAAAATCTAACTGAAAGAGAAGTAAAAGAGGGAGTGAAAAGTAACAAACAGTTCTAATATGAAGCCAGCCACTGCCACTGAGTATCCAAGGCTGTTAGATAAATCAATTCAAAGTTTGTAGTTCCAATATTTTCAAGGTCACTTCAATCTTCTTTCTTTCAACTTCAAGTCCAGACTCTAGTTATCTATAATTTCACAGATGGGCACCTGTGTAAACAATATGCCAAGCTCATCCCACTATCTTTTCCAGTGCAAAGCTCAGAGTCCTTGAGTATAATACGAATGCATAAACAAATAGAAGAAAAAAGAAACAATATGTCCAAGCCTCTAGATGGCAGTGCTACTTTTTTCCCTTCACTTTCACTCCCCCCTCATGTATCCAATGCCAGGAACAAAAGGAAAAAATAAAATCCTTTCTTTTAAAAAGGAAGTAAATCTCAAGTCAAAAAGAAGAGTCTTTGTCAAAACAGACTTTCCCAAAAATTGTTAAGAAAATAAAAATGAATAGAAAATTTTAAAAAGGTCCAGTCCAGTTTAAAATTAAGAAACTTTACCAAGTTCTAAGTTCCAATAAAAAGGGGGAAAAAACTTTCACTTTAACTAGCTTAATTTCACTGCTTAAACTCTTTTCTCTTCACTTTTGATTCACTTTAAAGCTTTCAGGGTGTTCTCTTCAAGAAATAATAAGTAAAAGTTCATCTCACCAAACTGTCACACTTTCTTTCAATCTCTTCTGTTCCGGAGCTGTCCCAGCTTCAGCAGCTTGAATGGCTGCCTCTCCTCCGCCGGCAAAAGGGCTTTTCCTGGATCAACCAGGGACTTTGCGATGTCCCTGGAATCAACAGGATGTGCCCTCCTCAGTCACCATCTCCATGGGATGATTTAGGTCTGGTGGGACTGTCCTGCAACAGAGATATCAGCAGTGATCTTGGAGCTTCAAGATTGCACGCTGTACCGCCGCGACGCCAGCTCCACCCTCCAGGGACTCCACTGTTGACAGGTACAGAATTTGATAAGACACTCCCAATTTTGACCATTTGCTATCTGTTTGACAGGAATGTTTCTATCCAGTTATGCAGTTGTCCAGAGATACCATAAGGTTTTAGTGATAGTTTGTCATGTACCACTGAATCGAAGGCTTTACAGAAGTCTATGTAGATTGTGTCTATTGTTTTGCCCTGATCGAGTTGTGTAGTCCATATATTTTTGCAGTGTGAGAGTTTAATATTATCTTTATTTATATATATAATATATAAATTTATTTTATTTATATAATCGAATTCAGCACCTGGAGAGGTTCACATACAGAAGTGGTATTCAGCAGGTTCTGACCAGTTTTGAGGACTGGTGGTGGAAATTTTGAGCTGTTCAGAGAACCGGCAAATACCACCTCTAACTGGAGATTTACAGTGTCCTTCCCTGCCATGCCCATCAGGCCACGCCCACAGAACCGGTAGTAAAAAAATTGGAATCCCACCACTGTTCACCTATATACTTTAGTTAATGTGTTTCTTTTTATTCCTGTTCTTCCTCTCCCTCTTCTCATAATTTCCATATAAATATATACATATGTCTCTTACTTTTTCATTATAATCCATAGTTGCAAATAAAACCCAAGCAACAATACAGATGAATTTATAATTCCATTCCCCAATAACTTCGTTGGCACAATTCCACTCCTGGTGTCAAAAGTATTTCATACTAAAGATATATAGTGCCCATGGATTTCAACTAAGAAGAGATTATTTCCTAGCTTTCTTCAGCAACAAAATGTAGCAGGGCCACCAGTGGAAGATTAGCAAGATGTAACACTACTTCTCTTATTTACCAAATGTTGACATCACACACACTTTTGAAAGAACCAGGAATTGCTTCACATCTGTCATACTGCTGATCTGGGGATAATGCTGACACAGTATCTTGATCAGAGCCTAGTGCTGTCCATGACTAATATTAACCAAGAACCAACAAATCTAGTAAATAATTAAATCTGCCTTGGTTTTACTAGATGTTTGTAAGGGATATCATGAAGCTTTGAAGTTTGTTCAAAAACAAACAGCACAGGTATTGAAAGATGCCAATATCGTAATACCAAATATAAACACCAGCTCACTGAAAAAAACAAATCAAGTCATGTGGTAATATAGTCTGACACAAACAAAGGCTGAGTGCATTGGAATATGTTCAAGAAATAACCGCTGTCTGCAAGCAAGAATTGGTGGGAAACTACAAAATAAACAAAGTAATAGAACATGAAAAACCTAAAGTGCTCTGGAATTTTAGAATTCAAACAGACAAGCCCACATAATATCCCAGACTTGTTGATAGGGAAAAAGAATCTGGATAGTTGACACTGCAATATTTGGAGACAACAAAATAGAAGAGAATATAAAGACTTACAATAGAAGTAATTGTAGTACTGGGAATAGAAAGCAAAGGCAGTACCGAAAGTAATAATAGGTGCCAGTATAATATGTGATCCCAAAAATGTGCTCCCAAAAATGTGTATCATCAGCTGAACACCAATTTGCATTGACAAAATTATCATCAGGCAAAAGGCAATTGGAACAATGTGCATCTTATGATGATATCTTTAACACCATCAAACATCTATTTCAGGTCCTTGGGAGGGACTCAATAGGTGGGTATAATGACAAATCCATGTAACTTCTATTTGAATTAATCAAATACAAGATAAGATAATTTAGGATGGGGTTTTATTCACTTGCAAAGTTTCATTGTTACCAAGAATAGGGCAAGATTAGACCTAAAGTTTGCTTTAAAATCTAAGTACACAGAAGTGTACTTACATTCTATCTGAGTAATTATTCTCTGCCTACACACATTCTCCCTGCAGTTTCATTTGAAAATGTTCTTTATTTTTCTTCCTGCTGCTGCTAAGCACTGAGCATCTCTAAATGCTGAGTTTTGCATCTGTGGGTGGATGAAATGACACCAATGCCAGCAACAAGAACTTTGTCCTCAGTTTTAAGGGCACATGTCTATTAGTTTAGAACTGTACTCTTCCCTTAAATTATAGGAAGCTATTTTGATAAGCTAGGATAAAAAAGATATTTAAATATGTATTTTTAAAACATAGTAAATATGTGAGTAAATAATCCAGTAAAGTCAGTTTTATATATGTTTAGGTCAGAATGTTAATAGTTTATTATCAGGAAGTTTAAAATTGAAGTACATGTGATATTAACCAGGAGTTTAACTCCATTTGAAATGGATTTCAGTTTTTACTTGTAATAGGATAGTGAAATTTAATTTTTAACTACTTCTTTTTTCAGTATTGTTTAACTGTTTCTCCTTTAAAAATATTTTTAGTAACTTTGCAATCTAACCTATATCAAGCCCTGCAGAAACAAGAAGAAACACTTGGATTTCTGGAAAAGAAGTTTTAGTTTAGGGCAATCATAGAAATCTCCATCTTATTATACCTAAACTTAATTTAGGTGCCGTTGCTCCTAAGTCCATTTTGAACAACCCACCACGGAACCTGAAAAATTTAGCAAACAATAACCTTGGTCCCAGCTAAACTTAAGCAGTAAGTCGTTCCAAAGAGGAAGCTTACAGAAAAGGTGACAGAATGTATAAACAGGCGAACATCTTAACAAAGAGATCGAGCAGCAAAAAGAATTACTCGAAAAGTTCAAGAAACCATTCTCAAAAAAGAACCAGCCACCATGTTGGAAAAACTCACTGGCGTCAGCCAAACTCCTTCCAGGCAGCGGCAATCAACAATAGCAGCTGGACTGAATGTGTTCTACTGCAGGTTGAAAAGAACCTCAGCCATCTATCTCCACACAGGCATCTCAAACCCACCAACAATAGCAAGCTCCGACAACTGGCCCCAATCATGGGGCTAACAATCTCTGGTGATCACAAGCAAAAAGGGCACGATCTATTACACAGAACAAAAGACAGAAAAAGCACAGGGGCCAGACAAGATAACTTCCTTCTTGCTTAAAACTCTGTGCTGAGCAATTGGCCCACATATCACCCGAACTCACTAGGATCACTGAGATGGGCTATGTCCTTCCTGCTTCAAACGTTCCTCCCATCAGCCAGTGCAAAAGAAGCCCTCCATCAAGGAATGAAGACCGACAGACCAGTGCTCTAAAATCTATAGTTATGAAAATCTTTGAAAGGCTTGTGCTGTCCCACTGAAAACCATAATGGATCCGCTGTTAGGAATCCATTGCAGTTGCATACCCGAGCAAATAGATAGAAGATGATGCTGTAACATGGCTCTGCCTACATCCTACAACACCCGAATCTCCAAAATACTTATGCAAGGTCTCTTTGTAGACTTCAGTCAGCATTCAATAACATCATTCCAGGACACTCTTCTAAGAAACTAAAACACTCGCAGTTACTGAAACACTTGGTAAGGGATCTAAGTTCTACACAGACAGGAAGCAGCAGGTCAGCTAGGCCTAAAGTCACTCGATATCTGTCAATCAACACAGGACCCCCCCAAGGCTGGGTGCTATCTGCACTTCTCTCTACCCTATATACCAAGCTGCATCTCAAATGACATCTGGTAAAATAACTGAAGGTTGCTGAGACAAAGCAGTCAGGGTCTCATCGAGCACGATGAAATCCGCCTACAGATCAGGAGGTATAAAATTGCTATGGGTACCCGGAAAGAATCGTAACTGAACAAACTCAAAACCGTAGAATGGTGGTAGACTTTCGAAGAAACCCTCCCCTATCCACCTGGACAATACTAGGACAACACAGTACAATATGTAGGGAGAA